>VZRF01006820.1:49521-414259 GCA_013396875.1 Vireo altiloquus | reverse complement strand
GGCCCCCCCCCCCCCGCCCCCATTCTCCTGGACCCACATTAAAGCTACTGGACCCATTTCTGAGCCTAAAGCAGACAGCAGGGGAATACAGTATTATCATAACACTCCTCTGCAAAGACAGGCTGAGAAGGTTGGGGCAGTTCAGCTCTGAGAAGAGAAGGTTGCATGGAAACCTCACAGCAACATTCTGGTATCTGAAGGGGGCCTACCAGGAAGCCAGAGAGGGAGTCTTCATCAGGAGCTGTAGTGATGGCACAAGGGGGACAAGGGGTACAAATGGGAAGAGAGGAAATTAGATATTAGGAAGAAATTTTTTACAGTGAGGGTGGTGAGATACTGGAGCTGCTTGCCCAGGGAGGTTGTGGATGCCCCATCCCTTGGCGGTGTTCAAAGCCAGTTTGGATAAGGCCTTGAGCAACCTGGTCTAGCAGGAGGTGTCCCTGCAAATGGATGGGTGGGGGTTGGGACTCAATGGTCTTTAAGGTCCATTCTATCCCCTTAATGTTCTATGATTCTATGATTAAGCTTCTGGTTTGAATTCACCACACTGCTGCATTTTTAAAAGATAAGCTTCATTGTGGAATTATAGTTCAAGAAGAACATGGACCTCTTGGAGCAAGTGCCAAGGACAGTCACAAAGATGATACGAGGGCTGGAGTATCTCATCTATGAAGATGTACTGAGAGAGTTGGGAGTGTACAGCCTGGGGAAGAGAAGGCTCTGTGGAGAGACTTTATAGCACCTTCTGATGCATTATATGGCTACCTGGAAACAGAGACTAGACAGGAATAAGGGAATAAAGGAGGGATTTATTTGAAAGGCTTTCAGAGGTACATTCTGGAGTCCAGAAGCTCCTGCCTCAGTGGATCCCAAGATGGACGACAGGTCACAGTTCTTCACACCTTTATAGGTTTGGTCCATTTGCATATCAGCATAAATTTGCCAATTAAAACTTTAGCTAACAATGTAATTTCCCCAAGCTTGTCCCCCCTGTCCAAGATGAAGGTTTACACTTTTGGGCCTAGGACAGTCTAGGTGTCCTTGGAGAGCAAGCTGGAGAGGCTTTGTTATGTCTGTCAGCATAAGAGAGCGGCAGCTAATGAGCTACAGGAAACTTCAGAGTTACACTGGGCAGTACAGGACTTAAAAAAAATATAAAATTTACAACCTAAGACATCGCTTCTGGTACGTAAAGGGTCCTTATCAGAAAGCAGAAGAGGGACTTTTTACAAGGGTATGTAGTACGTAGATAAGGGGGAATGGCTTCAAATTGAAGGAGGGCAGGTTTAGATTAGATAATAGCAAGAATTCCATTACTGTGAGGGTGGTGAGGTGTTGCTGGATAGGACTATGAGCAACCTGGTCTAGTGACAGGTGTCCCTGCCCATGGCAGAGGGATTGGAACTGGATGATATTTAGGGTCTCTTCCAATCCCCAACCATTCTATGATTCTATGATTCAAGTATGCTATGTCCCAAGGCATCCTTTTTCTACAATTATAATTTATTATTTAATTTGATTCAAAATTAAAATACTTTGTATGAAACATTAATTTAATAAGGTGATATCTCGGTGGTATATTCCATTTAATTTAGTATAAAAACTGTTGCTGTTTCAGATAGTAAAATGAAATAGCTGAGGGGCATTAAATTATAACGCTATTTCCTCTTACTTTTAAACGCAGCATATCAAGGAGTTAGAATTGCCACAAAATATTGTGAATCCTTCATATCTTTACAGTATGATTGTGTTCACATTGTCCGAAATATATTGATGATGCATAAAGTTTTCAAAGTCACTCAAATAATTTACACAGGTGGCTTAAAAATTGAGGTGCCTAAGTCTTTAGTAAGAAATCTGTGGGACTAAGACTGCTACAACTCTGAAAAAAAGAACTGAAAATACTGTTTGACTTCATGTTATCTGAGCATGCACTACCTTGTCTTCTAAAGCATTTTCATCCTGTGAGCACATGTGTCTGTATGTGAAAATTTAATATTATATTTATATTTCATCTGCCTGTAAGAATTCCTTCATTCTCAAGTGCTGAATCATTTGTCAGCGTTTGGGAACTTGACAGTATTTGGGAAGGCATTTATATCTGTCCAAAGTAAATGGACTATGCTGCCTCTCAAGTTTGTAGAAGTGCAAAGCCTGCACAAATGTGGGGCACTGGAGAGTTTACATCTGCAGAAGGAAAGGTGCAGTGGAGAGTCTGTGACATCAGGATGTTTCCAGCAAGTTCAGGCGTGTAAGGTCCTGGTTCTGTTGTGCTGTTGTCTTTCCTATGAAGGGTGAGAAGACTGACACTTGTAAGACCAAACACTTTTCCTGTTCATTCTGTATGTTTCACACCTGCAGAATGCTGTTTTGGAAGGTGACTTTTCTAGCATTTTTGCCAGCAGAGCTTCTATAGAAATTGCTGTAAATGGCTGACCTTTTGCCAAGTATCTGCCAATGGGCAGTAATCAGCACAGGTATGTGTGAAGGTATCATTTTTAGTGGAAGGAATTCCGTTACTTCTTGTTTGCACTGTGCCTACAGTAGGCTGTAAGAAAAATAAAATCTTACAGTTGTTTTTATGAGGTTGCTTCTATAAAGTGGATTGGTAACCTTGTCAAAAGACCCCATCAAGAGGAGCTTCCAGCTTTCCAAACAGTCAATTATGTCTGAGACTGTAATAATAAAGGGCTTTGTTAGAAAGCCTAAACGTGCTTAAAGTACCATGAAATCCATACTTCCCATAGTTTGCCTCTGGATGTCTGTATATGCCAGTGTGACTGAAATTTTGGGAAAAGAGATGTACTTGCTGAAATATCCATGAATAATTCATTTATTAGTGGTCAGGGAGTAGGATTTTTGATATTCCTAACAGTGTTTCTCCTCACAAGAGCTCAAGATAGCAAGCAATGCAGTATAAACTCTCCGTAAAACAAAATCTTTCCGAAGAGAACCTAGTTCTCTTCCCTCCCCACCTTTCTATACCTCTGCTTCGGCTGTCCTTCTTTTCTTTCTTTCTCCCATTTGAAAGAACTGTGTCTTAGAGTACCTAAGCATTTAAGGGTAATCAATTTGAGATTTACAGAAGCAGAACAGAAAGCTGTGACTGTGCTAGTTCATTTCACTTTGAATTTTGAATCCTTTCTATAAATCAGTCTGTAAAAGTGGATTATGAATTGAATTATTCCCCCAAATGAACTTAATTTCAGTAAAGTCTATTGGTAATACTTACACATCTGACAGGAGATCTGTATTGCCTATCTTAAAACCAGTCATGTTCAGATTAGCTAGATACTGCTTTGGACGTATGTGCAGATATAGATAAGGATAACTATTTGTCAAGTTCCTTTTACTATGCTCGCTTCTGGTTTCCAAAGGAATTCTATTCTTCATGCTGGAGACTGAAAAAAGCCCAAGCCCCAAAACAACAAACCCCGCAAACTATTCCAATGTGAAATGTAAAATTAAGGAGTGATCTGGTCAGTAGTGATGTAGATGCTTCATTTGGAGCACTGAAAAAAAACTTGTGGAAAAACAAGTGAACAGGAGGATTTGAATGGCCAGTTTCTAAAGCAACTGCCTGCCAAAGGTCATTGCTGATTGCTGCTGAATATTCCTTAAATATTCCTTGCCCAAGCTTCCACATTCTCATTCCAGTTTGGTTCTTTAAAGATGCTACATTGTGGCCCAGGGGATTATTTTAGCAGTATTATTCTCTATCAGCATTATTTATTTTAATTATCAGGTACTGGAACAAGAAAATTTGATTCAGTTCAGTGTTTGAGAAGCTATTTGTAATGTAGATGAGGCAGATGAATAAGAAATGCAGAGAAGGTTGCAGCACATCAAAAAGTCTGATTTAATGGTACAGCTTGAATGGTTCCTCAGAATAATTCTCCATAGTTGCTGCTCTCCTCCTTCACTGGCACCTGTATTTTTGAGCTGTATTTTACAGAATCACAGAGTCACAGAATAAGTCGAGTTGGAAGGGATCCAGAAAGGTCATTGAGTCCAACTCCTGGCCTTGCACAGGACCATTCCCAAGAGTCATACCATGTCCCTGAGAGCGTTGTCCAAATGCTTCTTGAACTCAGACAAACTTGGTGCTGTGACCCCACTTCTCTGGGGAGCCTGTTCCAGTGCCCAACCACCCTCTGGGTGAAGAACCTTTTCCTGGTATCCAACCTGAACCTCCCCTGACACAACTTCAGGCTGTTCCCTCAGGTCCTGTCACTGGTCACCACAGAGAAGAGATCAGTGTCTGCACCTCCTCTTCCCCTCACGAGGAAGTTCTAGATTGAAATGAATTCCACCTCAGTCTCCTCTGTTCCATTAAGTGGGAGGTGGTTTCATCCTCTCCTCTGGAGCACTCATCTGTGCCTGTAGTTAAACCCATTCTGCTTGACAGCACCTGACTTAATAATTACAAATGTTTCAGCCTAGAAAAAGGTCTCAGTCTAGGTTTTTAGCCTGAAATACCAGTGCCCAGTTCCAGTGCTATTCCCTTGATCCCCCAAAATCAGTCCCGTGCCTTCTCCCTTGCTTACAGAAGGTTACTTCTAATTTTCAGTTGACCTGGATCTTGCAGTAACTCTCTGTGCATCTTCTTTTTGCCATTGCAGGTATGGAGAAGCATTATTTATGAATTCAAAGCTTGTCAGTGGGGTCACAGAATTCCTCAATACTGAAGGAGAACTAAGAGAGGTAATTTTGAAATTCCTTTTGGCATGTGAGGCTGTATTCATTGTAAGCAGGGCAGGAGCAATAATGAGGTTGTCTGGAAACTCTGGTCTCTCTGCTAGAGTTGAAGACTCAAGTGCCTGTGCAGTTGGGCAGCCCAAGGCTGAGGAGCAGGTTGCAAAGGCACACAAGTGTGTAGAGGTGGTGTCAGGAGGGGAATTGTGCGGGCACTTCTTTGTCCTTGGCTGGATATGAAGGTTTGTCTTTTTCTCTTGACTCTTGATTGAGAAACTGAAGATGAGATGTTTCTACCTGCATTAGTTTATGCTGCAGAGGACAGTCCTTGAAAACATCAGTGTTGAAAGTTGAAGCTGCCAATGTGTTCTCGGTTTTTCTCTTTCTTATGGTATTTTCCGTGTGAGAAAATCTGCTAACCGAATATGCTGTCCAAATGCAACCACAATAATTTGTTTTAATGCTGAGTACTTCTTATTTAGATGGGAAAGATTTCTCTTAGATTTTAACTCTAATCTCTAACCCTAACTTAGCCTCTCTCCTGACTGAGGTAGCTGTGCAGTTGTGCTACACCCTGTTGAGCAGCTACTCAGTGCTGCTCCAAATGGATCCAGTGATTCTTATGCAGCACTATCACCATTACTTGAACGCTGATTGTGCTCTGATGTTTTGCATCCAACCATTTGTCTGCACTCAAGTCTAGTGGCCTCAGGAACTTAGGGTAGGATCCACAGGTGGTTTCCTCCCTCCAGGTAGGAATGACAATGTTGGTGAGATTTGAGTATCTGCCCTGCACAAGGAAGATACTTCTGTATTCTTAGTTTCCACCTTCACAATAGGATTGGTAAGCTGCCTGGTTATACTTTCCTAACAAAACCTGATATTGTAAACATTGTGGTATAAAAAGCACAGAGATCAGGTAAAGTCTGATTTCGATAGATTCCAGGTCCTTTTCACGCTTTTAACTGTGACAGGAATGAGACAGCTGCAGAATCAGCCTTTTCAGTTTTGAGCCCAGGCACAGAGATGTTGCTGGAAGTCAGAATTTAGTAACCAAAAGTGAATTTGGTGTCACCAGGAAACAAAAATTACCTAATTATTCATAAGTGTTGCTAAAGCCATTTTGTACAAGTCAATGTAACCTGCAATCTACTTTGCAGACCAGCCTTGCAATTCTCACTTAAAGAGCAGTAGTTTAAAACCCATCAGTGCCATTGGGTATAATAATCCAGGTGTGCTGGGGCTATACTTTGAGTATATGCAAGAACAGGGCAAGAGCCTTTTCAGTCTGCAGAAAAAAAGATCAAAGTTTTCTCGTGAGGGAGGGAGTATATTCAGGCATTCAAAGATTGTTAAATGCATGCCCACTTGCTGTTTTGCCATTCCCTTCTCACTGTAACCATCCCTGCCTTTTTTCAGCAACTGACCTGTATTATATAATCAAAAGGGATCTGCACATCAAAATAAAATAAATGTATTTTGAAGCTTGATAAAACCAAAGGACATTAGGGCTGCCTTCTGCCAATATTTGCATATAAACCTTAATTAGAAGCAATTCCAGTGCTCCCAGTTTAATTTCTTAGGTACAAATAAAAGTTTAGAGCAGCCATCTATGCAGTGCAGCAGTTGAGCTGCAGGAGGGAAGGAGATAATTATATTAATGTGATCCAGCACTGACATGTCAATATCTTCCAGTGCAACGTGAAGCAATTGCATCACACCTAATTGACAGTCTGCTGTCTTAATACATTTCCTATTAAATCTTTCTACCTGATACTGCATTTACTTTTACTGTGATTTTGGAAGTTTGTCCTAAATGCCTGATTTATTTGTGTGCTCTGGAAATATTTGCTTTCTTTAGTTACTGCAAATTTAACCTGTTAACTTGTATTTCCAGCTAAAGAACTTTATAAAGAGTTATGAAGGAGGAGCTGCTGTCTCTTTCTCTCGCGCTGTGGAAACAGTGGAAGCCAATGTGCGGTGGCAGAGGCTTTATAAGGAAGAACTGTTCCAGTGGCTAAGAAAATCCTTGACACAGTAATCTGTCTTTTTAGCCTATCATTTAACATGACTCACTGCAAGAGGAAGAGGAGACGCTTTAAAAGTGTTCAACATGAAAATCATGAAGACAAGATCAGATTGCAGGGATAAGGTTTTTTGTTTAATTGTTTTTTTCCTTGTGGGTTTTTCTTTTTACGCTGAACTCTTGTGAAATTGTCAAGAAGATTTTTAGAAGAGAAGATCATGAATGCTTGTGAAACCCAGTCCTCAATGTACACAACCAAACATGATATTAAGTGGTGCATGTAAATGTCAAGAAAAACCGAACAAAAAATCCTTCAAAGACTATTTTGTGCATGCTTGTACTGTCTCTGCCTGTATTTTAGCATGCTTATGTATAACAGCCACATTTTGTATGTGAGTTCCGGTTACATCAAAGTTGGGCATTATACAAAGCACAAAGACTCTTCGACAATCACTATTTCAATGAACAAAAGGAAAGCAAGGAAAAGGAAATGCAGAAGGCTTCCAGCTTGGGGCAGTATGACATGTAAAATCAACTTTCCCACTTGCTGCCACTCAGATTGTCTCTTTAATGATTACAAAGATGCCAGCTCATTTTTTGAGTTACTAGTTGTATCTACAGTCCTATATTTAATATTCCTATATTTAAATAAGGAGAATAGTGAGAGAGAAGAGAAAGAGAAAAGGGCCAGGAGTGGGATTGAAGAGAGAAAATGAGAAGGACAGCATCACTACATTATAATCATATACATTTGTTCACTGCTGATCAGTGAAACAGTTTCAGCTGTGGAGGTGTGCTGGGTCAGGAGCTTTGCATTGATATCACAGAATCCATGAATCACCTCTTCTCAGCTACTTTACAAGGCACTGATACTCACAATGGGTCACCCAGGTCACCCAGCCTGTGCAGTAGTAAGTTTTGTGGCTCATAGTGCACAAGTATTATAAATAAACATAAGATTCAAATGGAAATTAGGAAAGAGGGAGAATATCTTGCATGCAAAGATATTAAAATTACTCAAGAGGGCTGTCTTGTGTGTGGAAGACCAGTCTCTGTAGTGGTTTATTATGATAGACAGGTCAGATGCTCTATATGGGCAACACTTTCGCAAATATGGAATGTACCATTTATGGCATCATGGAAAAGTGAAATATGGAGAAAGTGAGTGTACATGTGTTTATTTGTACTGACTAATACTGAGAACATGGTTTTCTTTCTGTTCCCTTGTACTTCACACAGACTGTAGTTCATGAATGACGTTTTCTTAATCATGTTGGTTTCTTCTCAATCCTTAATCTGAAAGATCAGTGACACAGCGGAGTTGTACGGTGACTATCTGCACACCGGAGCTAAATGCTGAGAATAAAACTGGTGGGGGCCAAATTCTCTCTCATATCTACACTGTGGAGGAAAAAGCCACAAGAATACAGTTTTCAGGAGTCAGTGGCTTCAGAGGTAGAATGTAGATCTGGGACACTGTTTCTTTATCCAACGTATCCCAACCATCTGACCACATCATGGCCGTGTACTTTGGGAACATGTGGCCCACCAAAGCAGAGAGCAGCAATTTTATCTGGTTGTTGCACTCACAAGGCATGGAAATTACCAACATGCTTTACAGTTGCAGTTGCTATTCCCCAGTAAGTTGTAAATTGAAACATTAGTGTGGAAAGGACCAAACTCAAGAATCTTCAGATATTTTCAGAGTTGTGTGGAGACAGTATTGTTTTCTGGGCTCTTGTTCCCAAGGTATTCTGCTCCTCAAAAACTAACAGACCCATCCCATAACTGAGCTGTTGTAGCCATCTTGCGTCTGTCATTGTGCGTCCTTTACTGTTGGAGGGTGTTGTTCATGGATTGGGTGTATGAGATCCTAGTGTGGGAGATTGTTCAGCTGTTTGGTGCTGTGTAGCACATCAGCTTGACTCCTGTATAACCAAAAGAAGAGGGAATCCTGTGCTCTTGTACTGTTAACTCTTTGCCTTATAGTAAGCCCTAAACCTTTGTGCCGTGTTGCAGTGCTAGTGAACCTACTGCCCAGACACATGATCATGTCGAAGCTGAGTGAAATCCTCCTCCTCCTTTGTATTTTACCTACCTCACAGGGGTGTTGTGAGGCTTGACTAATGTTAGCAAAGCACTTGAATATCTTCTTATGAAAGGCATTTAAAAGTGAAAAGTATTATTTTGTGCGGTTGACCAAACTCAACCTCAATGCCAGTATGTAGCATCACATTTTTAATTTCTACTGAGAAAAATCACATGCAGACTTTTTTTTTGTATTAAGAAAGCAAGCCAAATGCTATTTAGTATAACCTCTACCCTGTAATGAAGGCCAAAAGTATGATATCCAAAGAGTGTGCAGAAAGCCAAGCCCTCAAATATGAATTGCTTGGAGGATTTCAGAGAATGGAAGAGTGTGAAATGGTCTGTCCCTTTACAGTTTTATTCAATATCGTCTTTGATGACTTTTCCAGAACCACAGATTAAACCACATACCTTGCAAGATGCACATAAAAGCTTCTGGTCTTCCCACTGATAAAGGACACGCGATTCCAAAGTCAAAAGTTCATTACAGCCTGTGTGTTTTGCACAGTGCACAGAAATTTCCACTCTTGCTCATTTGAATTGAAGTTCTTGCACATTTAGCTGGTGTTGGATGTAAATTGATATTTTAGTGGCCTTGAGCAACTGGTCTACCATAGATATCAAGCCCCAAATGTATATATTATGCATACCCATTGATGTGTTGCTTATAATTGTTGTATTCTAATAATGTTACTATTATTGCTCTAAGGTTGAACTGGCCTTTCCGTTATAATTCTTTCTTATTTTATTTTTTATGTTTTGTATTTTGCTGTTTCACACTGAATCAGGATTAAATTTAAATCTAAAAAAATTATAACTGTTTTCTGCAATATTCAAACACCCTGCATTTGATTATATGTCTTTAGAAACCTTTTTAAAAGAAGTTTCACACAGCTGTGTGTTAAAGAATAGCAGATTCCTCATGGAAAGTTCTCATATAGTCTGCTTAGTAAGGCCTATTTATCTTACTGATTTTCCTTCTCTTTTACCAGTTCTTTTCTTCCCTTGTCCATATCTAAAGATGGACCACATTTTTATGATTTGGATTGTGATTAGGAAGCCAAATACTCCATATATTTCAGCATTTTCTAATCCAGAGTTTTACTTTGTTGTTTCTAGTGAGAGGAGATCGTGCAAAATGTGAATGCAATGTGGACATGGACTTGGCTGTCATTTTATAGAGATTTGAGGAAGATTGAATCTCTAATCAGCCTTTGTATGACTCAGGATCCTTTGTAGTTATTAATTGATATGGCTTCCTAAATCATGTGGGAAGACATATGAATAGACATGATTCTATGCCAGCATAAGGAAATAGCTATTGTGTTTTTATAAAATTGTCCACTACTAGTATCTCGGCCTGTTACTTTGTAGCTGGTAGAATTACTAATGTATCCACTGCTAATAGCTGTTAAAATGGTAGTAGGTACTAATTGTGACTAGAGCAGAACCCTGTGAAAACATTCTTCTGAAATGACATGTCACTTCTGCTATTACTGGGATTATTTGGACATTTATTATGATAAAAAAAAACTTAATGTGTTTTCAAGTACATCTAAATTTGTGACCTTTGATTATCTTTTCAGTGAATATAGAAAGAATTCTGATACTATGTTGGAAAGTGAATTTTGTGTAGCTTTTGGGCTGTTGCAGATATTTCACTGATCTTTAGAGTGCCAAAGAATTATGCCCACTGATGCAATAGGGTGTTTTCACAACAAAGATCCTGAACCATACAATTAAGTCTTTAGTAGTAAGTAATAAAAAATGAAAAGTGTGTGTGTGCGTGCATGTGTGTGTGTGTGTGTGTGTGTGTAAAAAATCTTCCATAGAGATACTTTTCCCATAAAAATCTAATTATTTGGATAGAATAAAGTGAAGCTAGTATTCACAGGGGAGGGTGCTTTTATTTAGATACCTGCATAATAAGGTTTTGGTTTTCCACATGATCATAAATGATACTGAAAATAGACTTTGAGTCAAATGTGCAAGTTTCTCTTTGAGGAAAATGGATGTGGGTTTGAAAACTGTTTATGTATATAATCAGCTTGGCCCCACTCCTGCTATGAGTACACACCATAAGGCTGCCTGACCTAAGCAGGATGTATAGCCATGGTGTCAGTGTGAGCATGAAGGACTAAAAGGACCATCCAGACATGGAGCAGCCTCAAGAGTCTGTTTGCCCAGCTATGGATGGGGCAGTCAGAAAACTGCTGGCTGTATCACCTGCCAGTGCTGCCAGACCACCTGGGTTAGGAAAGCAGCTGGGAACCACTGAAATGCAGAAGGGCTCCATCCAACTTTCTTTCAGCTGTTTGGAAGAGGCAGAAGGTCCCTTTGCTGAGTATGGGTGACCTTCAGAGGTGAATGTCATTGCCTTGTGCTTGCAGAAAGGAAAAGCCCAGCTAATGAGCCTGCACTGCCCAGAAAAAAATAAGCCCTGAGCTTTGGTCACCCCAACTGAAAAGTGCTGACAAAAATGTTTGTAAAGGTCTAGGATATTATAGTGTCCCTTCTTGAGAAGTATTTTCAAACAGTTGGATATTTAATTTTCAAGTATGAGTAGGAACACAGACACTTTTTTCCTTTATGATGGTTTTGTTAATATTTGAAAGTGTATCAGGAGTTTCCCCTGCTTTTTTCTAATAAGTGGTTTGGAAGGTAATAGCAGTAACTGTACTAATACCATTAAAAAGAAAACAACATATGCCTGTGCAAACCTGTATGGCACCAGTGTCTGTGTAGCACCCTTTTTGCATACAAAAATGTAAAAAATTGGCTACTTCATTTCTCATGTGCAAGGTTCTGCCTGTCTTAATACCAGTTCTGAAACCCAGTAAAACCACTCTGACTTGAGCAAGTAGTCCATGCTGATGGGAGTAATTTTGTTTTCAGTGGGAAGGGGAGAAAGGATTTTTCACATGCCCTAGTTCGAGCAGAATTTTAAAATCTTAAGTATATTTTTAAGAATCTAGTTAAACTTAGCTCTGTCATGTGTCTGTGCTGACACTGGAGGGGGATTCTGAGCTTGACCTCAGAATATGGTAAAACAGTTTAGGTTGGAATTTATAAGACATATGGAGCAATTTTCACTGAGATATGTTTAAGGAGAATCACCCACATGAGAAGTACTGTGAGTCAGACCAAATGTAATTTCTCAGAAGAAAAGGCATTTATATTTGACGAATTTGTAAGTCGTGAAGTAAGTGCAACCTTCCCAAACAGCATTTCAGAATGCTTTGTTTATTTCATGTGTACCATTTCCTAAGAATATCGAAGCAATATTGGTAGAGAACACAGGTGAGCAGCTTTGTGAGAGCAGAGGGGCCATGCTGCAGCAGGCAGTCATGAGCCAGGAGGCTTTTGCCAGAGTGCCCCAGCATTTTCTGGACAGTGTCACTTGGATTTGCCTGATCAGGATAGCCGTGGTATGATGGACCAGGCCAGCAGCCAAGATGCAGTCTCAGTTTTTGGGATACATTTCACTCCACTTAGTAGGCTGGTTTCTGTAATTTCAAAGTAATCTGCAGCCAAACTGGTGGAGGGTGTGTGGCTGCAGAGCCCCTGTTGGTGCCCAGTGAGGTAGATCCGTTGAAGTGACTGATGTCAATTCCAGCTGAGGATCTACCCCATTGCTCCCAAAACAGCCCTGGAGGTGGCAGCTCGGCTGCCGTACAGGATGTTTCACATATTTGTATCTAGGTTTCAGTAGCACATGTTGGATGAAAAATGTTTTTCATTTTCCTTTGGCTTTTCGTTAGATTAATAATTTGTGATTGGTTCCAATGTGATAAAGCTTTATAATATTTTTGGAGAACTGTAGAATACTGTACTGTGAAGAGTGTGGCTACTACCCTCTCTTTTTCCTGCAAACAACACATTTCAGCAGAGATGGACTTTCCTGGACTTAAGACACTCTGTGAAAAAAACCAAACTCTGACAGTTTCTAATGGAAAAATCATTGTAATTACTGTATAATCCTGTATAAAGAGAGCTTTATTATATGTGTAAATGTAATTTTGCTATGTTGTTGTTATGTTTGAGAGACAATAGGCTTTGGTGTGGGTGAGACATACAGCCTTATAAAAACAGAGATTGTAGCTCTTTGATGTTTTACTGAAAGGCGTTCAGTTGCTCTATTTTTGCAGAAGATAAATATAAACTGGTTCTCTGAAAACTAACTACACACGCATCAATGACATAAATGGATCATATTATTGAAAATAAAGGCTTGATGATAAATTTCATTATTTTTCCAAAAGACTCCACATGTAAGATCTTTTGACACCTTAAGAAGAAAGAAGTCATCCTGTAGCTCTTAATGATGGTTATAATGGATGAGTTCCTCTGTTAATTCTGTCTCAACCTCAGATTAATTCTGAATACTGTAATTAGAAGAACATATTTTGCCATCAGTTTTCACATCTGTACTCCTTGGAATTCAGGTTTTTGTCATGTAAGAGGTGTCATGTAAACTGACTCTGTTTAGATACAGTTCACCAATGTTTTCACACAAACGTCTGCCAGATCAGAATGCAGTTTTCGTATAGAGAAGATACAGATGATTGCACAATACCACATTTTTCTCTCTATGTAGTATGTATACATGCATGTATAGCTTCTAGTTCTGGACATTTTACTTTGAAAAAGCATTCATTGGTTATTTGTATTTATAGATATTATTCAAACAGTTTCAACTCAGCAGAACAGTTGGATGTTAGGTGGGATGTGAGGCTGTGTTGAACAAGACTCAGCCACATATATAAATATGTAGGCAGTCCCACTGATATCTGTGGAATTAATCACATGCTTTAAATTAATGTATATTCATTGTAAATTCATGCATATGACTGAACTAGTATTTCTGGAAAGTGATTTAGGTTGAAACCTGTTTCTGCACAGGTTTCAGGTGCAGTATATGGTGATGTTTTTGCTGAATTTAAAATCAAAGCTTTGTATAGAGCCAACTGCTCTCTTGTTTTATTTTTTTTTTCCACAGAAAAGCATTATTTTGCATATGGAAGGGAGATGTTTACTGATTCTCAGTGTATCTAAAATGCCACATTGAACAAAGTTTTTCATTTATTGTTTGGAACATTCTAGGATTTTTGAATAAAAGCAGAATTATTCTTAAAGTGCTAATTAGTGAATATAGAACTAATCAGAAATTGAAACCATTAGCCAAATAAAATATATTAAGTTCTGAGAACAGTGTTTTCTGTTACATGCCTTTAAAAATGATTACATGAATATGGGACCGTTGTTTGTTCAACATAAAGTTTTTATTCCACTCTAAGGACTGACTAAATGGGTTTTTTTTAAAGAGAAACTTGATCTTCTGTATTTTAAGCAAAACAAATTTGAATTTTGTCTCTGGTAATAAAATTTTGTATAGTAATGTGTAATTCATCACTGTCTTAATTTTCTGATGTGGAGACAAGATAAATAATGCCCAGCTTTTTGACTGTGTTCCCATTTCTTTGAGATAACAGTTTAATAACGCTGAGTAGATATGCTGAGGTTTTACAATGAAAGCCATGCAAGAGAAGGTATTTTTTGACATGAAGAATTTTTTAAAACATATTAAGATGCTGGGACTAGTAGAAAGTAGAGAACCAAAGGAAAATACAAAACCTGAGCTTGGAGATACTCTTAAGCATTTCAAGACTAACAGGACTAAGACTGGTGAAGAGAGCAAAGTGTCTTGTGCTTTTCTAATTATGTAAATTTTGAATAAGCAAAAAGATCTTTTCATTGGTAAAAGTGATTTTAACTAGAATGCAGTTCAAATGACTTTTTAATAGAGTCTTTGAATCCAGGCTATTATTTTCCTTTTTTGAAGAACAATTTTCAGTAACAATGAGATGTGAAATATGTGCAATTATTTACTCATTGGATACAATCATGTTCACACTCAAGTCAATTGGAGCTTTGACATTGACATCACTGAGAGTAAAAGCCAGCCCTGTATTTTTCAAAATACAGCTTTCAATGCCAGAGTGCCTTTTTTCTCTAACAATAAAAATGTTTTCTTCTGTATTGCACATCTTAGTCTGCTGAAAAGCTGAAGAGAATTTTTAAGATTCTGATTTTGTGAAGCACAACAGGCAGCTTTGATGCTTTGAGCTGAAGTAAGCAGAGCTTAGGTCTAAATTAGTATGTTTATAGTTTCCTACCTACTTCACTGTGTTATATGGGGGCTAGAATTTTGACCATCTGGTATGCCTATGTCGGCAGAGTACATAAACATACCTTTCATACCCACCTTTTTTTCCTGTGTTCAGGTCTGGATCAGGAGTTCAGGGGGCCTAAGGAGTTGGCTTGGGGGGCAACAGAGAGCTTTAAGAGGGGATATTGGAATGTAAGATGAAATATGAGACCTAGGATATACTGCCCCTAAAAGGGTCCTTGCCCTTCCCTTTTCTGCTTCATGTCTCTCTCCATGAATGTTGAATAAGCTGAGACAAAGGGCATGACCACCTTGGGACCATCCCTGGAAGGATGTGAGAAGAAAGAAATGGCACTTCCCTCTGAAATCCCGCTGGCAGCCCATCTCCTAATCAAACATCAGAGAGAACGTGCTTGTTTCTTCCCCAGTGTGGCCACTGCAATCAGCAGCACTTCAGTCTGGCTGAGCTGCTTTCAAGTATGAACATTTTCATACAAGACCAGATGAAGAGCTGTTTATTTGCTCTCAGCTCAATGACTTCAGTAAAAGCAGAGAGTTAAAGGGACCTATTTTCTTTGAAAGCTTCTCAGCTGAGCTGGAGGGTGTAGGAGGAAAAGAAGCTAGAGCCTTTGGCTTGTAAATCGACTTAGGAGTATTTGCTATCTTAATAACAGAAAAATCAGCTTTTGCTGACTAATTTGCTGCTTCCTCCTCTTTTTAGCAAAAATATATCTCGTTCCTTTAAGCAGCACCTTCAGCATGGAAGCCACCAATCAGAGTCCCACTGCTATCAGAGGCACTCTGCTGCATATTGGTAGGAAAGGGGAAAGAGACAATTCAGTGAGCTGATGACAGTCCCGGCTTTTCTGAGAATTGAGCTCATAAAGCCCGTGTTAGGGAAATAGTATTGAGAACATCATGACTGAAGCTGTCTTACAAATGGGATGGGAAAATGAGCCCAAAGATATTTATGAGAAAAGTGTAATGAAGGTAAGGCTGAAATTATGTGAAATAATGAGGGTGTGCTTGGGAAATTAAAACTTCATTATGCTGAAACTTAGTCTTTGAGTTAGCTGCTGCATCTACTGTGGCCAAAATCTAATTAAAATAAAAAAATTCCTGAATGGTTAAAAGGAGACACCCTGCACCCTACCAGTGCTTGTTGTTTGCTTCCACCCTACCACTGCTTGTTGATTGTTTCATGGGGCTGATGTCAAACTACAGAAACTCCTCTCTACTGTTTGAAGCAGAAAATTAGCCCATACTCTCCGCTTTCTCTGTGTCAATTTGTCCAAAGCTAACCCATTAGAATCTGGGCTAATGGTGCAAGGCTCAGTGAGAACTGCATCAGTAGGGTCATGGTGAGACAGGATCCTCATGGCGCACTTTCCATGTGTCACCTCCTGCATGAAAGGAGGTGTGACATGGAAAGTGTCTGACATGGTCTGTTGCTCTGCTTCTCAGGCCACAGCAACTGTAGGAGCAGCAGGAAGAGCCCAAGTGTGCTTTGTAAGGTTTTGCCTTTGTATCACCTTGCCTTTTAGCAGTAATAAGAGGGCTGCAGTGAGGAAACCAGGGCAGAAGGATCTAGGGGGCCTTGGTCTTCCATGGTGCTAACCTTCATGACTCAGTCCACCAAAGTGCCTCGCTCCCTGCTGAACTAGGGCTGAACAGCAGCATTAGGGCTCAAGCCCTACTATAGCATTTTGATTATGTAGTGTATTGAACCTAGTGTTAATTACTCATTGTACTGCTAGAGCATTATTTTTAGCAGGCATCATTTTGCTTATTGAACTTTTTCGAGAGTCATTTTGTCTGTTCTACTTACCATCATTTTTGACCTGCTCATTGCAGAAGGTGAGGAGAAAGAGGGGGAGGATAATAAGATGCTATTACATGACATGTCTATTACAGTAATTCATTCCATGTGGCACAGAGCTGTTGCCAGTGATAAATGCATGTTCGTGGTACAATTATGAGATGTACCTTGAATTTTTCAACAATAAAACTGTCAAAAGGTTACAATAGGCACAAGCATAAATGTGAATCCGGCCCTTAAAAAGACAAAATAGCTTACAAATGATTTTAAGAAATGTTATCATTTGCAGAGATGTGCTTTTAGATCCATTAACTCTTTATAGATAATACCAAAAGTGTAGATTGTTTCTGTTGTACAGTCATGGACATAACACATCTTTTTCTCATCCCACTCATCTGCTTGTCTAATTGATATGTTCCAAATATATTTCTATGGAGGTTAGAGTAATGATGTAATAATAGAAGTCTTAGCACAAAATCAGCATATATTTCCATATAGACGGGTGGAAATCAGAGCAGTTCTGTCCCTTTCAAAATGCCTAAAAGGTTTTAGTTGTTGATATCAAAAGTAGATTAACCCAAGAAGATAAGTAACCCCAAAGACAGATATGTTGCTCCAAAGGAGAACATGTCAGCATGGAAAGCAGAGGCAGTTTGAGGAGGGCTTCTTTCTACATTGTTTTCTGAAGATTCGTGAAGCTGTAAAGGACAAGCAGAGGAAGATCCCAACCAAAAAAGGCAAAGCAAATGTGAGAAGAAAAAGCCGAGACAAAAAAGCAAGAAATTGGACTGTGACTCTGAGAAAAGCTTACAGAGAAGGCACTTTGGACTAAGTTCTGAAGTAAAACACTAAAGATTATCTACAGAGAGTTATTTCACATCAACAGGTCCAGTAAATGATAAGCAGTATAATAATCTCCAGTGGAACCGGCATGATAGGAGAGAGCTGAATATTTTCACTGGCCAAGATTAATGAAACATGCACTTTAAAATATTCCTCCTGCAGTTAACATCAGCTGTAAGATGTTATTTCTGCTTAAGATAAATGCTGGTTGATAGTCACAGCTAAATGGGAAGGGTTTGAGAAGCAGTAAAAGATCAAGAGTTCCTTTGTGCCTTACAGTGCCTGGTTAAGGCCGGTGAGCCAGAAGCCTTGGTTAGGATTTCACCCACTGTACTCTGCAGCTCCAGAGTTTTCCCTTTAGTTTTAAACCTAATTAAGCCATAAACTGTGCCATGTATCCAGAGTGCTTCTACCATATTAAAATATAGGAACTGCTTAGGGGAGCTCTTGCTTGAACTAAAATTAGTTCCCAGAATTCGGTAGGAGATAAACGGTTGACACAGGAATTTTTTTGTTCTTTTTAAATCTCCTTATTGTCAAGCACATTTTTCAGCAGCTCCTAGTTCATCCTGGGAAAAATAGTCAGATGAATAAAAAACTAAGGACAAAATATCTGGATCATGGTTCATAAAAGCTCTCTCTGCATCTGTCTTTACATAATTCATTCTTCTGTGACCTTGCCTAATACAAAAACTTCAAAGGCATGGATGGGGTTTGCATTTTGCCATTTTTGTGTGCACAATAAATTAACATGGGTAAATATTTAGTTGATAGAGCTGCATGGAATTTCTATGGAAGCTAAGTAATCAAAATGACACACATAGTAAGTGGGAAAATGAAAGTCATATTTTTAAAATTACGTGTGCAAATGCAATTGCAAGTTTAAAAGCATTTCCCGTGCATTCAGCAATTGTTCTTTGTAATTGGGTGTAAAATGGTGCTACATATTTTAAGTGTCGTAGTAATTTTTCCAGGCTTATAAAAAGACAGAATTCTACTACTTCCTCCCTACTTATATTAAACTGCTGCTTCTGATACGGAAGCTACATTTGAGAAATTGGTGTAAACAATGAGATTTGGTAAAACCAAGGGATTAAGAGAAATGCATCATGTTAATTTGCTCTACAAACTTAAGCAAATTAAGCGCAAGTGTGTACAGACAAGTAGATAAACTCGAATAAACAGAGGTGACTCAATTTCAGTTGGGCAAGATCGAGTTTGCCTTCCCAATGTCAGTATATTCACTTACTCTGCATCGTGCTGACAACTTCTAATTTGTATCAGAGTTGGTGGGAGGAGAGTCGTATCCAGTGGTCTGAAAGCACAGCACGACTGGGACTTCCATGTGCCCTCGAAGTAATGATTCAATTAATGTGCTATCCAGTCCTATTTTGGCAGAGCTAAAGAGATGTGAACAGCTGAAACAAAGCAGTGCAATGTACTGCTTCCAAAGAGCCTGGTTCCTACAATGTGTGTCAGACTCTTCAAGTTTAGTTGTCTACTAGATAGATGCCTGCATCTGAGCTAGTTGTTGAGGATCCCTTAGTCAACATGGTGAAAAAAACCAACAAATCTCATCATAAAATGTGCAACTAATGAAGTAAGGTCTTAAGAAACACTGAATATAATAAATTTTGATAGTAGGATAATGTATGTAGGAAATATTAAGGTATAACCTGAAGTGAAAAATGAGCTTGTGGGAAAAACTAACTCCATTTACTGTAAATTACATTCATAATTGAAGCCCAATTTGGGGAGCTGGACAGAACCTGAATGTAAAAAAACAACCGTCGGGTTAAGGGAGCCTCAGCAGGACTTTTGTAGTTTTTTCATAGAGCTGTCATTTGTGTTAGATAGGAAGCAATATATCTCAATCAAAATATGTTTGAAGATAGGCGCTGTCTGTTCTGACAGATGACAATCCTCTGGAGTGGATAATTGCTGCAGAGTTGAAAAATTGATTCTTTGTTTTAATCTGATTTAAACTCACATTCTTTTTTCCTCACAATTATGTGGGATACTCACTTTTGTTCACTTAATTAGTATGTGTTTAGAGTTTGATTGTTTCCTGATGATATTATGCAAGAACAGACATGGAGCAGTGCTTTTGGCTAAAACTAGTGTAACTCTTAGAGTGCTCCAAGGGCAGAGAGCAGATGCAGTCACTGAGCAAGGCTCTGGTTTATTTCATTCATGAATAATATAATTTTTTCATGTGTCTTTGGTGCCATGGTAGGGAAGATGTTGTCTGATACAGAAAATCCTTTATATTTTGCAGGTCTTTTCAGTTTGTAATGCCTTGTGTCATAAAACCAGTAGGTAGTATGTAAGCACTATGTAGTGGCAAACATAATAATTTCTTTACAGTGCAGCCAAGTGGCAATAAATTATAAACAAGGTAGCTGTAGAAAAATAGAAAAGATTGTATGAATATAAAACAAATAAAAGAAAGGCTCATAATTGTGAATAAAGGCATTGGACCTAAATCAACTAGCATGCAACTTTAATCTGGTACAGTAATAGGGCACCAGACACCTGTGTACTTAGTGAAGAAAGATAATGAGAGAGAAGTATGGAAGTGGAACAGTACAGTGTCAATAATCTGGAAATTATGTATAAAGATAAATTAAGGCCTTTGACCAAGCAAAAAGTAGCTTTAGGCTGCACAACCTCTAGCCATTTTTCAAACCATTGTTAGAAACATGGTAGACAGGTGACAGAATAGAAATGGAACAATTATTACCTACTACTGGGCTTCAGAAAATTTGGGGTGGCAATACACAACAATTATGTATACTTAGGCAGCCAGAGTGTTGCCCTTTAATAACTCTAATATTTATCATTAGGTTGCTAAATGAAAAGTGTTGTGGAAAAAAGGCATTTCTGGAGTTCTAAAGGATAATGAAAGCAGCAACATTAAATAGCGCAAATTTACCATGTAGAGATCTTGCAAGATAAACTGAATGATTGCTCTTATTTTGATAAAATTGCAAGATTATTGAATGAATTCAGACCAGTAGTTATCAGTTACTTAGATTTTCATAAATCATTTGACAGCAGCTGTCCAGATGAATTCAAATTGGCCAGGGAACAAACCTGTTCACATAAAGTGAAGTTGTCTGAAGAACAATTAAAAAAAGATAATGAGGAATGGCAATCTGTAAGACATGGATGAGATATCCAGAGGATGTCTGGATTTGCTTAAGTTTTAATATCTTCATTAATGATTTCTCAGAAAGGAAGGAAAAAGCAGCCTCTATGTGAAATGTTACAGTGTGAGGGACTTGTGGACAATGCTGGGAATGGGGAAAATTTATGAGACCCTAAGCAAGGAATTTTATAATAGACAAGAAATAAGATTCACCTCTAATTTCAGGCTAATTCTTCTGGGAAAAGTCATTCACAAGCTCAGTCATTCAGCAGAATGGAGAAACCTAAATAGTATCAGAGGAACAAAATCTAGAGGAACTGTTGGAGCAAAGCAAGTGGAAGTTTGCAATGACTTGTAGTAGCAAGATGAGCAAGTACCATTGTGGGATCACACTGTAAAGCATAATGTCACTGAGCAAGGAATCTTTGTCTAGCAACTTTGGTTTGACTACAGTTGGATATAGTTTTTCATTCTCAGAAAGAATTTAAGAAATAGGAACGAATTCAGGATGAGAAACAAAACAAGATTTAAAGAGATAGCAATTGATTTCTCCACTTAAATGCCTCAACTTGTTAATGAAATTCAGTCCTTGGCAAAAAGGTTATGAAAATAAAATGTGTCCGTGTGTTTATACGTAGGTATAAGAAAACTGAGAAAATCTTAAATAAAAGACCAATCACTAAAATAGCCTATGAGTAACCTAAATGCAGTAATGGAGAGGAAGTTTCTATGATTATATCTGAAGACAAGAAGAGTATTTGCAAAGTTATCTTGAAGTACTTTGATCATTTATGTGTTTAATGTTTGGATCCTTACATCAACTACGATAACATGGGCCCTTAGAGGTAATAAGAAGGGTAAGGAAGATGTTCCCATAGTTTAGCTGTCCCAAATTTCACAGAAGGGATGGGGTGAATCTTCCAGGAAGAATAATGGGATGAAGGTAAAAAAAGGAATGCCAGACCCAGGTGAATGGTCTACCTGCTCTGTGCTTCTATTGCCTCTCCTGTCTAAAAATATTACAAAACATGAATCGAAATCAATAGTCAATAGAAATAGAAATCAATAGAATTGAAATCTGGGTCAGATGTACTGCCCAGTCACATCTTTAAGTTCCTCCATATGCTGTCAGTTAGTGTCTTTAAAAGATGTTTGAAGAACATCCACCACCTTCACTTGCTAGCCAGAAGGTGTGTAGCTTGACATCAGCCACTGTACCTACCTGCCAATGGCAGAGTTGCAGAGACCGTGCTGTCCTTACTGGGAGCTGCAAGAAGGGGAGCAGAAGGATCTGGGCTTACTGTCCCTGCTATCAGAGCCTAAGATTAGCCCATGATCTGTCCTAGTGTAGTGATTTCCAGAAGGGATAGCTTTGGGGTGAAAATATAAAAGTTTATAATTTAATTTTAATTTATTCCCATCTTTATCTTTGTGTGTGTGTATATGATTGTGGCTATACCTTAAAACACTCTTATATGACTCTGATTTCTAAACCTCAGACTCTCCCAGGAACAAATTACAGCAGTGCTCAGAACCTCACCCCATTGGTAATTGAAAGCACTTTGAGCATCTTAAAAATGAGATCTTGATGCATAGATAAATGTGGCAACACATTACAGTATTGCCCTTTGAAAGTGTGCAAGATATTCCTGGCTTGCTGCATATTACATAACATAGCCATTAAATGCAGATTATCTTTCAAAGGAGAGGCAGAGATTAATGAGTCAAACAAAAATGATGAATTAAATGAGCCTGATCAGGCACATTGCAAAATTAGCTAGCAAAGAGTTCTGTAGAAACAAGAAATATTAGAGCTAGATCGCTCAAACACAATTTTAAGAAGAGTGGCAATGCATATAAACATACATTATCACATTTTAGTGTTCTTATTATATTCTTTTAATTTTCCTGTCAAATGCATAATGCAAAGACATTGCAGGCGTTACTCCACAAACAGAATTTTGGGCAAGAAAAAACGTGATTACTTTCTCCAAAACTGAGTACTGAGACTGCTGGATTCTGACCCTGCTTCTTTCTCCCGCTGGTTCTTTCTCCACTGGGGCTGGAGACTTCAGTGGGACTCTATGTAAATCCAGAAAAGTCTTCCCTTCCAGTCATGCTGGAGCAGAGCTATAAATCAAAGCCACTGATTTGCTCTGTGTCTTTAGGCAAATCATTTATCCCTAGCAGAATGCAAGTCATTTAGCCTTTGCATAATAATACTTTACCCCCAAGGGATATTGGGAGATCTGAGTGTTGAAAGGTGGGAAAAAGTTCAGAGACTCTTTGGTAGAAGTTGGTTTGTGAATTCAAATTTTTCTTGTTTTAACATGCTGTGATGGGCGGGATGATTTATGTATCACTCTTAATGGTCATTTCCCACTCATACCTGCTAAGATTTCCTTGTGTCTTGGCAAGGCTGTTATCCAGCTGTCACTAATACTGACCTTGAAACAGAAGGTTAACACCTCCCCAGTCTCTATGTTCATATAAAGTGTTCTCCGAAAGGATACACTCAGTGCAACAGGGACACCACTGGTTCTTGAAGTGTTTGGTGGGATCCCCAGATTTCTGAGGCCTGCTTGGTGACACAGTGCAGCACTGTGGTCCCTCCAGTCCAGCTCTGACACCTTGACTCTGCCCGGTTTTGTTACTTTTCCCAGCCCTCTGTAATCGGTTTGCCAGGGTAAGGACTGCAGTGTTCGAAGGCTGATTGGCCTTTGGTACTCCTTTCTCTCCTGCAGGTACTAACTGCTCTATTGTCCCAGTCTCCCCAATTAACACAGTTAAGCAGAAATTTAAACTTATCTGTAGTTGTTCTGTTTCAAAACTAAAGAAGGGATTTTGTGCCTGAAATCTTAGGTATTTTCTCCAAATCCACCAGTAGATTGAATACAAATTATATTCCTGCCTACCACCTTTGTATAGCCTTCTTGTGGGGATTCTTGGCTGCAGCAACAGTTCCTCTGCAAAAATTTACAAACTGTGTACTCAGTGCAGACTGTCAAGATGCCTTGCTGACGCTACTTCAATTACCATATCATCTGATAAATGGCTGCATAGCTCAGTGAGATTCCTTTGGTGAGGGAAATCAAGACATTGGCTCCACCAGGCTGAATACAACCTCTTTATTTAATTTACGTAAATCTCTGAGATCAGTCAAATTCCCAGTGTAAGTTTCTTTTTCACCCATCACCATCATGATGTCTTTATCAGTTGATGCTAATTCTGCTGTTTCTGACTTGAAAGCTAAGAGTAGATGTGAAAATTGATGGATAGATTAATAGCTGCTACACTGGAGATTTCTTATTCATGATGGAGTTGGGGCTGACAGGTGTGTGGTGAGTGAACTCAATAACATCCTGACTGTGTTTGTAATTATATTCCCTATATATATATTTGTAATAGTTCAGTATTTAGCATTAATGTTTCAAAGTATTGTTGTAAAAGATCTATGAACTAAAACACTCTATCCAGAGCTTGAACCAAAAGTAATATATTTTCTGAGAATGGGCAATAGAAATCACTGGAGAAAATGAAAATAATTCACATGCTTGATCACTGGCGGAGGCACTGGCCTTGGAGAATGGAACTCTAGCAAAAAGAGTAACATACAAGATCTATGTGTGGCTGTGCTGACTGTGGCACAGTTTAATTAACTTGGATGGTTGACCTTCCCATATACCTTCTAATGTGAGGGATTTTCATTGCGCCTTACAAGGAAGATTGAGAGGACACTGAGCAATGTCTCTGGAAGAGTCAAAGCAGGGAAAAGTGCTGCCACTGCAATTTCTGTCTGCTGGCTGAGGCCTGAAAAAAGAAGTTTTAGCTGCAGGTGGGATGCATTGGGGGGTGAGCTTGTGCCTTGTATTCTCAGAGACATACAGGCTGTGACAGAAGATGGAATTGAAAAGCAGCTGCTTTAGGGTCATCCTTCTCAAGGCTCTTCCTCCTCTCTCCTCCCAGCAGTCCCTGCCATCAGTTCCTGCTGGTGGCTGGTGAGCCTTTGGCAGGGTGTGCACACAGACGAGCTGATGTCTCTCACCGACTCAGAGTGCTGTGGGGAGCTGGGCTTGCTGCTGGCTCTGTCTGTGCACTGCCTTCCCAGCCTCAGGGCTGGACACCCCTACAGTTTGCCAAATAACTCAGTAAAAAAGGTGGCTGAGGCATATTTCTGCTGTGAAAATACCAGTTAACCTTTTTTTCTGGTTCAGCTTAACTAATAATAATTTTTTGACACTTTCATCTGTTACACAATTTTTGTCACTGGTGATTCTCAGTAGTTAATTCGTCCCTACAGCAACCTGAGAGAGAAACCAGTGTCATTTTAGGAGATACCTCTGAATTCTGTGTACATTTTCTCTTGGGAAAAATGGAGAAAAAAAAAATCCAGTGGCAGAGCACCTCTTCTGGAGTTGCGCTGCTCTGTTTCAAACCAGAGTGTCTTGACAGAGCAGCAATAATTTCTGTGGTTAGTGATCTCGTGGGAAGAGCAGTGCTGCCTGATCAGAGAAACACTTCAAAGCTCTATCAAAATTATGATAATTCCTTCATTTAAAAACTCTTTCTGGCTTCCTATCAAAGTGTATGCTTACACTGTAGCTACACAAGTGTTATTATAGATAGCTTTAAGCTAACTATGTCACTTTCGTGACAGAACAAATAAGTGGATACTTTTCTGCATGCTGCCTTGGAACCGAGGATCTTCAGACTGCTCACAGGCAGTTCTCATGTGATGTTTGCAATCTTTAGCTCGTATTTCTACTATAATCTAGTCTGACTTCTAAACTACTATTGGAGTTTTCAGGTTCTTAATTGAATCCTTGTTTCAGACCCTCAAGGGAATGCTCATGGCTAGAAATTAGTCTCCTTTCTCACATGCAAATATTATCATTTCAATTAATGCCACTTCTGCTTCAGGGTAAATTCAAAGATATGTTATTGGGGCTAATCTTCAAGGACATTCATTCACCTTTTGTGAAGTGCAGAAAAACTAGTCCACATTTTCCTTTTGAAAGACCAACTAAGCCCATTGGATATTTATAGCCTACATTAACAAACACTTGGTGAAGGCCATGTGTTGGAGTCCAAACTTTCCAAAGGACAGTAGATGTCATTGTAGCTGATGACTTATTGCCTCTTCTAGTAATGATGATATTATGACTGCAGTCATTGAAATGTTCCCAGTGATTGGCATTACTAGACAGAACTGATTCACTAAAAGAATATTATCTTCCTCCAAGAGTAATATTTTAGAATATTTAATCACAAGCAACACAGTCAGCAATTGTCTTTTAAGCCAAGATGGCATAGTAAAAGTTAATACAGTCATTTTTCTTACATCATAAGCAGGTACATTTAGCAAAGGAAGACTCTCATTTTCTATCAAATAACTTTGATCAAGAATATTGACTTTCCTTCAAATTCCCATGTTTCTTTGGATCTCCATACTTTCTGTAAAAACTAAGGTTTTAATTATATTCTTCTTTCCTAGAGAAGGATTTTTATGAAAAGAAATCTTGAGCCTCGTAGCACTTCAGCACTATACCCTGAATATTCGTATTATTAGTGTAATTAAATGAGTTGATTTCACAGAGCCTATGGACACATTTTTCATTATACATTTCAGAGACTCCAAGAGTAGATCCTGCAGAGTTGTTTCCGAGGGATTCTCAATGTATTCTCTCTTCTTTCTTTATCCATATAATGGGACTCTAAGAGAACAGTTTTCAAAGGGAGTGCTCTACTTGCATTTTGTTGGGCAAAACCAAAAGAACTTGTTAAGCTTGTCCAATTCTTTCCTCACAAATGCATTGTAAATTTCTCTTTATTCTCAATACAAAACTACTACCATCTAACTTGGTGAATATTGAGCATCTTGCTCAATCGGAATTTATGAAAGATCCGTCCTAACAATCAATCGTAGTCAAAATAAGTGGTAGGCCTAACCTGTAACATTTTTGATGACTGGAGATTTAATCAATCAAAGAAAACAGTGAGGCAAAATAATGAGTGATTGAAATACAGCACATGAATCATTTTAATAGTCTAATTAAGCTAAAAGTAATAACACAGTCTTTGTCAAGCTCGTTTGCAACAAAATGCTGCCATGCTGAACCTCAAGAATCAAATTTCACATTCTCCATCACATGGTGCAGAAGAAATCAAATCAGATAAATTACAGCCCAAAATGCCGAAGGAAGGCACTTGTGGGATAAATGTACCTCCATATTGTCAATAAACAGCACTGCACATTTTTTCCATCGCATTAAAAATCCATACCATAGGAATAAAGGGTATCAGCTGGCAGAATTAGATTTCAGGGATCAACTACTTTAAGGAGAGACAAAATTTGTGCTGCAGTGTGCCACATTTTGAATGATCTGAGTCCTGACAGGAGAGAACACAAACACAGTCAGCAGCAGTGGCAATATATTCCACTATTGATAGGATAACAGAGGGAAAGAAAGCAAAATGTTTCAGAAGTTCAGGTAGAAGTGTGAATGCATTGCAAATATCTATCATCATGTTATAAAATGCGTTATTTTGGTATACAAGAAGGAAAAAGTACTCTAACCAAAGGAAAGTGAAGGTTGAATTCTGGCATCTTGACTCGTAAAAGGATTGTTATCCTTATATTTTGTCCATTACACGTTGTAGAAAATTACTCATGGTGAAGCAAAATTGAAGTCCTGTCTCTTCAGGCTGAAGTGCCAAGGAGTTGTTCATCACGGGGACATATACGAAGGAGAAGAATGATTTGGTTTAGAATTACATCACATGAAGTATACAGTGTTAAAATGTGACACAATGCATCACTAAGGCTGATAAGTTCTGTGTGTGTGGGAGTGTGGGGGTGTGTGGGTATGTGTCAGGAGCAGCAGCTCTATACACAGA
This sequence comes from Vireo altiloquus, assembly GCA_013396875.1. NCBI lineage: Eukaryota > Metazoa > Chordata > Aves > Passeriformes > Vireonidae > Vireo > Vireo altiloquus. The sequence goes on along the minus strand of VZRF01006820.1, from coordinate 386,571 downwards.
GGCTGGACCTACTCAGCAGGAATTTTGTTTCCGAGTAGCTCAGGTCTGCTCCCGTGGACTAAATGCCTGTTAGTTGCTGAAGTGCATCTTCTGGCTTGGTTTCCTCCAGAAGGAATCCAGTGGAAGCTTTCCCATATGAATGCCTTGTATGAATCGAAGAGCAATAAGGTTTGGGCAAATGATGGGAAATTCTCTTCAAAGGTATGTTCAGGGCTCTCATCATAGGCTGCTTGCATATAAAACTGCTTTGAAAAATTAAAGCTATAAAAGGTACAAAATATTAGCTACAGTATTAGAGCACAAAACCATTCTGTCTTGGATCTTATTCATACTTACCAAAACACAAAGAACACAAATTAAAAGTTCTTTTAAAATTTGAGGATCTAAATCTATACAGGATAAGTAATCAGATAAAACCCCTAAAAGTGATAATGACAAAAACTCCTTAAAACTGATTTTGATGTTAAATAGAGAGGAAGTTTCATATAAAACTTTGATTTTTTATTATGACTGTGCATTATGAAACTCCTTAGAGCACTTAGAGTTTAATATTATGCAAACAGGGACAATAAGAAAAGTATATTTGAATTAGTCATCCAACCTTTTCATAGCTAAAGGAAGAAAACACGGTGTTGTTCATCTCATGATAATTTGCATATATAAATTAGGTCAGGTGGTCATATATGCTTATATGTTTTGCCTGTGTGAAAAGATCAGATAATCAAAAAGGTACAGAACAGATGAAAACAGGTATATGAGTGGAGATGAATATCAATTACAATATCTTAAGTGTTCAGTATTAAGTATTGAATCTTACCTTGATGAATCATAAATAGGTTTCACATAAGCACTACTTGGTGTAAACATAATGGACCTCATGATTTTTATATCTGTGTCACCATTTATTTATACAAAATCTTTTGACGTCGAGTGATGTTCAACAAGTATGGAAACATTATAGAGGGCAGAAAAATTGCATTTATGTTCAAACTGCTGCAATATTGTTTTGTTATTCACAGTTTTCAAATTGAACTCCAAGATCCATTTTCCCTCAGTTAAGCACTTGAAATGAGATATGTAAAATATCAGTTACTTTTTTTTTTAAATGCTGGTCATTTCAAGTAGTAGTAAAAGTAGTGTTTGTCTTTATATGGTTTGGAATGAGATTGCTCTGAATCTTCAAGAAACAGTAATATACACACTCAAGAAATACCTCCACAATTCACTCTGGATTCTCTCCTTCATTCTCTCTGGGTCAGAAGGTGCTCTCATCATCACCAAGAACAATCTCCATGACTGATACTTCCCTGGATGAGGGAATAGAGAAGACAAGGTCCTGAGCCCCTTTGGAGCTTTCTCATAAAGGATGCAGGTGGGAATAAATTATGTCAAGGTCAGAAATGACTTTTCCATGACTGCTTTTAATTTTTCCAAAGGTCTTACCTCTGGGGGCGATGGCTCAGTTTCTGAAGATGCTGGTGTTTGAGGGCCTTGCAGAAAACCCGCACATTTCTTCACATCTGCCATCTTCTGTGGTTGTTTTACAATGCTTGTGTGGGAGATAACTCAGTCAACAGTTCCACCTGGTTTCCTGGAAATCTTCACATCTTGGATGATGGAGTATAGACACCTTTTCTCTCTAGGCTGTGTCTACACTGCTAAAAGCATTTGCACCACAGAAGGGTGCCTAGCTCCCTGGCCAAATCATACCTATTTTTATATTATTCTCATTGTTCTATAGACTGGGTTCATGTCTCCTTTGGGCTCGGGGTAGCATGCTTATGGCTCCAGGAAATAACTGCTAGCTTGCTTTGTTCATTTTGTTCTGTTCAAGGAAAGCATCTGGAATAATGCAAGGGGGTTGTTCCAGCCTACCAGGCTGCCCTCATTTTCTTTTCTGTCAGGCTGCCATTAGTGTACTTTGGGCCCTAGGGCATGGCAGGGAGATGCAGGAGGAGTTTGAGAGGTGCAAGACCTTTTGAGCTGGTTTCCGAGGACTGAGAAAGCTGAAGCTGGTTGCTCATGCCTATGGACTGTGAGCTATATCCCAACCTGGCTCCTGTTCCCGAATTGCTTCGCTCCAAAGAAAGAGTGACCTAAGCCATAGAGATACAGTTTGACCAAGATCAGGAGGGCTGGGCTTGGAAAGGAGCTGGGAAGGTAAATTGTCTGACAGTTCCATAACTTTTGACGAGCATAAAAAGGCTGATAATTATGATAACAATTGAAGTGGATGCTTCAGAAGGACGAGTTACAGCTGTAATGACAAATTATATCATCAAAGTAAGATATATGGGATGAATTTCTGCTTTGATTTAAAGCAGGAGGGCACAGCAAGAAGGTATGGTCTTTTATACAGCATTAGAATTATGCAAAATAATTTTATAAAGACTCCATGCATTTACTTCAGAAAAGAGTGGTGCAATACCGAAAAAATGCTGCAGGTTTTGGCAAGACGTTCTTTCTAGTTTTTGTGTGGTTTTGTTTTGGGTTTTGTCAGGGTTTCTTTTTGGATTTTTGGGGGTTTTTGGAGGGGTTTGGATTTGTTTGTTCATTTGTTTGTTATTTTTTGTTTTCATTTTTAAAATACAATATAATAGTTGTATGCATTCTATACATTCTGTACCATAGAATATTACAATATACCATGCCCAGTGATGTATTTACTCAGTTATAGTGCACAGATTGCTGAGGAATGGGTGATACCTTTATTGTTTTTCTTTTGTATGATGTGATTAAATTTTCTTTTCTGTACAATGCAAGACACAACAGTTTCCCAGCCCTCATTGGAGATTTGGGGAAATTAATAGAATGCCAATATTTACTTCTTTTCTACCAATATATAGCAAAGCCAGGATCTCCTTGTGTATAAATGTGTGCATGTGTGTACATCAAGCAAATACTCTACAGGATATAAGGGCTAATCAGCTATAGAGTTTAAATTTAATATAATTTCCTAAGAGAGCAAACACTGTAAGTAAAATGTTTATGGAGAAGATGGGCTCAATCTCATTTTAAAGAGAAAAAAACCTGGGATATAAAAATATATAGAATATGATAGCGATTTTCCCAAAGGAGATGTGAAAGGGAAAGACAGCAATACAGATTAGCCAGTGTTTGTAGTTGTATTAGTGTAAGTATTCCTCTGCGTGTAAATGAGATGCTAAGAAGGATGCTCTTTGAGACGTGATCCTATTTCCCCTGTAGAATGAGAAATTACGACCGCAGCTCTTTAATTTGATACCCTCAGGAGGTTTGAATTTGAGTCCTCTTAGATCAGAAAATCTTAGCATGAGTGGAGTTACACTGGTAGGAGCAAAGAGGAGGAGATAAAGCAGGGAGAGGAGGGCAACGTGCTTAATTTTAATGAAGTTATACATGTTGTATTAGACAAGGTAGATATGATGGGAAAGTACAATGTAATTTTTAAAAGCTTTCCAAATGTTTTTAATACAGACTTTTCTTTTTAATGAAAATATTATGCATGTTACAGTCTTCTATTTCATGGATTCAGTATAACTTTAGATAGGGTAGACTTCTTGATTAAAACTTTACATGCTAAAATCTGGATATCCTTCTTTCTATTATTTGTTTATTTTTTAAATTGTGTCATCAAACATACAGGTTTTGCATAATTTCACTGCCTAGTCTTGAAGCAGTATCATGGATGTTTTCAGCAATTCCTTTGCAAATATATCTTTTAAAGAGTCTTAGTACTTATTGCCCATTCCAGACCTCACTGAAGTAACTGCCAAGAGTCCCGCTGATTTTGCTGGACTTTAGATTGGATCCTGAATGATCTTGGAAGAGTGCTGTAGTATGAATGCCTTAAGACATATACTGTACAACTTATCTAGCCTGCAGATATATAGCAGGATCACACAGACATGCCATGGCAATTGAGGAGCAGTAGATTAGAGCAGAATAAATAAATCAATGTGAAATTATCAGCTGAATGGTACACATTGTCCTGAGTGAGCAGAAACTTTAAAAGGACATGTTTAAAAAGTGACTTTTAAAAAATACTATGGACTATGTGTACATATAAATGTATGACCCTTATGGCATGTGATTTGTACTTACATAATTCTCAAGCCTGAATAAATCCTCTGCATATCAGACTGAAAGGTCCCTATAATTTTAGACAAATTCTTTTCTTCTGATAAAAGTATATTTTACTAAAACAATGTATTTTGAAATAATGTCTGACTACTTTGCTGTGGAAGCTGTGAAGCACAGATTAGTGACTCAAGCAGGGAGAGGGTAATATTTCATAGTCATACCTCTTAAAATTATGAAAGACTTCTAAAAGAAGAAGTTTGGACCCTAAAATGGTAATGGATCTGATAATCATTTCGGCTTTGGGCACAGAATTACTGCACAGTACACAGGTACTGCACAGCAGCTCCTGTGCATATGATGATGTTTTCCCTCTTCTCGTTCACCTTTGGTTAACAACATCCATGAGGGATATTTACTAAATAACCAGTGTGTTCTGATTTAACACCTTTCCTGCCCCCAGTTCTGAGCTGCTGTGTTGGCCTGCGTTGTATCTACAAGAACGAGAGCTGTCTGAAGGGGTTTAGGAAGCTGTGGCTGTCCCTGCCCTTGCTATTCCAGCTCTTGTACTTCCAATCACAGTAGCCATGCAACTCTGTTAGGCATGCTGGCACCCTCCTCCTCCTGGGCTAGTGCAGTTGCCTGACTCTTTCAACCACGAAAGTGGCAGCACAAGCTCTGGTGGGCAGAAGCCAGGGAGCCAGAGAGCCATGAGTGCTGTTTTGCCCTTCCTTAGCCAAGTGGAAAGCCAGGAGTCCTGAACGGCTCTGTGTTTGACAAGAGCACAGCTGAGGGTGATGCAATCCCTTTGCCAAGTTGCTCTTGCCTGAAGCACCAGCTGACTTGCCAAACCTCATCTGGATTTTCTCTGCATCCTACCTTTTCCTTTGCAGGAAGCTTTTTGGTAGGGGTGGCAACATAAATCAGAAATCGTAGTCCCCGGGGGACTACATAAGTAATAATACAGAGGGGAGAGAAGGGGAGACAGAGAATATGTCTCTAGATGACAGATGGCTCAGCTATTCCCATCTTCAGATTAGGTGTACTTATGTCTCTTATTTGAGCATTTTTCCAGACTGATCTGACCTGGGGATGAGGTCTGAAGAATAAGGATGGGGCCATGCAGCACAAGATGAATCCAGGATTTGGGTCTGGCAACACTTTGGCAAAATGATTGTAAACGCAGCTCTTCAGTGGTCACTGTGATATATAAATTGAGAAAAAGTAGAAAGAGAGAGAATTAATTCATCGTACAGTGGAGCAGAAAACTCACATCTGTCCTTTATACAAGTCAGTACACCCCATTTATTAATGCTGTTCTCCGCAGTGACGGGTCTAGGCAATTAACTTCCCTTGACTGGCTTCCCTAGTGTGAGGAAGGAGACAGTATGTTTATCTTGGGAACATATTGATTTCTTTTTTAAAATTCTCAAGTAAATTGCGTAATTTTCAATTTGTTAGAGACTGGAGATAAATGCCTGGTCACTTGCAATAATTAAGGGATGAACTTAATCCTCTAAGTTCTGGGCTGAAACACTCCTTAACATGGAAACAAGTCAAAGGCAGTTCTGGGTAAATCGAGATTTGGTTTTTTAGTCTGCAAATTAAGGTCTAGTTTCAAAACTCCAGGCAGTTCTGTACCCCAGAAAATGCATAAAAATTAGCCTTTCACATGTGCAAGCATTAAGAGCATCAGATTTTCTGAGATAAGGCAAACCATGTGCAGCACTCATCCAAAATTAAAATCCACTAGCCCTAAGGCACCTATTTGTAAAAAAAATATTTAGGTTGTTTCAGTGTCCATTCTTTATGTTTTGACATGGAAAATATGTAACATTAGCTTTTAGGTAAAGCTCATGCCTTCAAATTGTTAACTTTCCTTCCTCCCTCCTCCAGTCTCTCAGTCTTACTCATGTCTGCTGTAGTCTAAGCTGAAAGGGAAGAAAGGGTTCAAAAATTAAGGACTGTCTAAAACTTCAAAGCAAATGGCTGTGCTAGATACGAGAAAACTGGATGATTAAGATGCCTTATTGCCTCCAACATTTTAGAAAAATCTGGCCTGTTTACTGTGAACCTCCTTATCCAAATTTTCTTTACCCTGATGTTTTTCACTTAGAACAGATGGTGAATCAACCTTCCGGGTCTAAGGCTGACTGGGCTTTTTGAAAAAGATTTAAAATAATAACTGAAAGGATGGATAGAGTGCATCCTCGTAGAGGGGCTGTATGAGGAAAATAAAAAACACAGAGCACAGCTAAGATTAAATTTGGAGAAGTGGAACCTGCATCTGTCAGGAGCAAGGAAACAGCCAAGGTGAAATATGGCATGTTCTTGTGTACAGCATGCCAGGCTCTGCCAACTATCCTGACACTGGTGATGCCTTACCTGGTTGTTTGCCACTGGAAGTGGGAATCAGAGCCTTGCCAGCAGCATTAAAATGGCATGGCACTTCTGCCAAGCTGGGGGAGCCAGGCTGATCCATGCAGGAACAGACAACTTGCAGTATGCTTGTCCAACCCTTTTGGCTTTAATCAAATTTGGGTGGCCTTTCTTTTTTCAAGAACTACTCTGGGGCTTGCAATATCAAGCTCAGGAAATCTGAATTCCAAATGCCATTTGAATGAGCCTCACATGAAAGAGGTAATTTAGGATGAAAGTCAGGAGGAAGTATTGTTCTAGAGGCTGAAATCAGCAGCACAAAAAGTAAGGTAAGGCTGATGGAAATGGCAATAACAATAAAAAAATGCAAGAGCAAAGAAATCATAAATCAAGTGGAGACTCATAAAACAAATGTTAGGCCAACAAATGAGAATGCCTGAATATAAAACATTAGGAAGAAGTGACCTCTGAGGAAAATGTCCTGAAGATGTGAAATAAAACAGAGGAAAATTAGCCGGAGGCAAGGACTGGCTAAACCGAGGGCAGAATAGAACCAGAAAACTCAGGCATGTAAATTACCTTAACTTGAAAAAGAGAAAAATGCAATTAGTGGGTGGCAGCTAAAACTAGGTGTAAATTCAATAAGGGGGGGGGGGGCGGATTGCCCTGGCAGCTCCTGGCAGCAGAGAGCCCCTGCATGGTCCTGCTCTGTGGTGCTATCAGCCGCAGCCCTTGCTGCACCCAGGACATGTGCTGGCCCTAGACCCTGAGCATTTTCCAGGCAGCTCCTGCCGGCTAAGCTCTGTGGAATCTGGCTGGAGTTTAAAGCCAAAGTGCTGTTAGCAATCCACTGGGGTGGATGTTTCCACTGGCAGAGAACCACTGGCAATGAATCAAGCAGCCAGTGAATGAGAAATAAGTACAACCAGACATTTGATAACAAAAATATTGTCAGAGGGAATCTCCAGCTCATTTAGAGCTGTCTTTTGTTGTGCTCAAGGTGTCTCTGTGTTTCGGGAGCTGGGCAGAAAGCAGAAAACAAGACACATTGCTTCACCAAAGTGTAAATACACCATGGATTTTGATCTATTTCAACAATTTTTTTTTTCCAACAAACAACAGATTTTTTTGGGAAAATTTTAAGTAATACCCAGGAAGTGCTAGTGAACCAGAACTGGATACTGTCAAACACAGGACACTTCTCTGAGCAAGGCAAGGGGTAAAATCTGTTCTACTTAACTCTAGAGGTGATATGATTTGAGATTTTCTCTTTTCAGGTGGGTACCATTATTATTGGGTCAAAAAAGAACACTTAGAAAATTTCTGATGGATTCCGTTCTGGCAGTTTAGGAAGCTGCTGTCCACGGTTGCCTGTTCTGTCTCTCTGCCAAAGGCTGTGGGTATTAAGATATCAAGCTATGAACTCCAGTGGCCAAGGTATGGGTTCAGTTTAATAAAGCCTGATTTGTAATCCCCAGTGAAGTGTTGCATTAAGCAGTGATTAAGATGGTCTTAAACCACCACAGCTATTAGCTTCATTGCAAGTGAGGCAGAGCTTTCACATAGTTCTTGACCTAATGCATATTTTAAATAATTTAAATACATATAAAATGGAATAGGACCAACAGAATATATTGAATAACCTTTGCAAATAGTTATCCTGAAACAGATTCATATAAGTATTTCATAGTATGTGAACTATATTCATATGGCACTTACATAAATATATGACAGCCTTGTACAAATCCCTGCACAAAGCCACTAAAACCAAGAAGCCAAACACTAAATTTTCACACCTCCATTGTAACAGGGGTTATTGACTGTAACAGTATTATTAGCAATTAGCAAAAATAATGAAAATAAAAGATTTCTCAGTTTCTTCCTGATTCATGGCAGAAAAATATGTTTAAAATGACGGAAAATCCCCTGGATATAAATGCATGAATGTTTCAAGACTGAGCTAGTATCCTATTATAGATAGCCATCCTACTGATAATCAAACTGGTTTTCTAGTGCATCTGGTATGCTTTCAATTCTTACAGACAGATACTGCAGAAAACCTTTCCTTCTTCTGGTTGTTACTTTTCCTCCTTTGTTTTTTGTGCTTTGCCTCTATTTATTTCATGTTTTCCTTATTTTCCCCATCAGCTGCTTTCTTCTCTTCAGTCATTTTTCTTCCTTCTGTTCTCCTTTCAGCAACATTTTCTTCTTCTTTGCAGTGATTCCCTTTTCATCACAAAAGAATTCTGGAAGAGAAATGGTCATGGAGTATTTCCTCTGCCTCACCAGAGGAGACTTGCTGACATAGTGAGCCATCTCTCAAAGGGACAGAATTGGGCTCCTGAGATGCACATGCTGACTATGTCAGCTCTGCTTTTCTTTTGCTATTCTATGCTGTTACATTACATGCCTTTTTTTTTCCAGGCAGCCTTGGTGTTAAGATTCATCTTTCCCTTTCCTGCTAATCTTCTATAACACCTTCTTAATCACTTTAAAATGTCTGTCCTTCAGTTTGTCCCTCTACATCACTCTCTGGATCATCTTTCAGGTGCAATGTGAGGGCCTCCCCCAACCAGGAGCTATCCCCTCTAGTGCTGTCTCGGGGTGTGTAGATTCCCAGACAAGACAATTGATAGGATAACTGCCCAATTCAAGTATGGATGAATCCACAAATGTACTATTTCTTCTCAGTATGTATTCTTTAAATAAACAAAAAAACCCCTAAACAATTGGTACATTACAGCAGATCCAAATAGAAATACAGAAGATTCAGAATATGGAACTGGTATGCAGAAGGAAGAGAAATGCCTTCACTAGAGAATAAAATGGCTTGTCCACACAAACATACCTAGAGGAATAAGTTGTTGTAAAGGCATAAAATTGGTTGAAAAATTGCAGAATACTGTTTTTGAGATTGCTTGAGTCAAACGACTTCTGAGGGATTGATTTGTGTTGTCCTCTTTTCTTTTGTGTAAATTTGTTTCATTTTTCTTTCTATTAATAGCAACAAAGGGAAAAAGAAATATTACCATAGCAAATGTGCAGAAGCACTAATCAGTTCAAGGACCACTAGTTTTTATTTATTTTTCTGACTTTAAATATTTCAGCAATAATTCAATATATATGCAGTACTGTAGCTGCCCGTCACAACTGCATGTTCTTGCAAACACAGGACCGTGAAACACAGATCAATACCACAGAGGGGCTATAATCAACATGCAGATTAATGAACAGAATTGTATGCACCAGGGAACAGTAGAAGAAAGACTAGCTGTGCAATTTAATTGCTGAGGTGCTACTAAATCTCTCCTTTTTATCAATCTCTCTTCATTATAGCTATTGGTGCATAGCAGACATAGTTATTCAGAGCTGCTGGGGTTCAAGTGAATTGCAGACCTTAATGAAAAAAGGTTTGGATTATTTTCTACCTCTCAGTATGTGAGAAGATCCAAGAGATTATTCCAATTTTTCTCCTTGAGTAGGATCTTTTGGTCATCCTTTTGATCAGTAAAACTAGTAAAGCAAATTAATAGTTAAGCAAAAGCTTCCTGGAACAATTTAAAGTCTATCTGTTTCAATGTGCTTTTGAATGAAAGTTCCAACTTTTCATTAGTTCAATTAAGTGAAGTGCTATAGGAAATTAGTATAGTGTAGTGGTGGAAATGACCTCTAGTTATGTATTATTTAGCTTAGCTACCTCTGATGAAAGCTTGTTAGCTCCATCAAATGGTCTTTTTAATGCATTCTTTGTAGTCTTTTACAGACATATGGTTCAGTAGCTCCTGAAGAGGCTGTTCTTCACTTTCACAGGCTCCACTTGGGGGACACTTTCTCTCAACGCTCATCCTTAAATTTCCTGCTGCTTCATATAACTTCTGCTCTTCCCTGTCTTTATCCACATCCCTGAGTTTTTAAAATCTTTTTCCTTTGTAGTTATGCCCTTTCATGTAGATACCTTATTAAAAACTGTCCCTCTCTCTTTTCTTTTCTGGTTTAAAAATTGGTTTTGTTTTTATTTTTTTATAAAACTGAGTACTTTGTTTTCTCCTTTTGGCATGACAGCACTATTAGTTAATTCTTTTCCATCCTTGTACCATTTTTTTCTCTTCAGCTAATCCCTGTAGAAGCATGATTTTTAATTACACCTCCTTAAATTGTCTCTTAGCACATGGAGGAAAGCTGAAGCCCCAGGATGTGATCCTTTAGCTTATTCAAGAGAAAATTGCACTGAATTTTTGATGGCCATTATTGTTTATTACGAACTCATCTCCAGTTGTATGTTTACATAGCAATTTCTCAGCTCTCACATAGTTTGGGGTTTTTAACTCATTGTATTCCAATCCTCTTCTGTGTTACCTCTCAGCATTTTTATTAATCTTTGCAGATAAAAAAATTAGAATATTCTTGCTGGCCCAATTTAACTGAATTTTTGGCACTGAATTTTTAAAGCAACTGCGTGTAATAAATATATTCAGGGTGACTAGGATTTTACTATTTTCAACATATTTCCCCAATTTGTCTATGACCCAACATTAGAAATCCAAATGTGGATTCTCTGCTAGCTCATTGTCTCCTTTTTTCTTTCAAATTCATAGACAGCTGACCAAACGCACAGAGCTTTTACTCACAGTTTGTTTTATCATGTTGTGAAGCATCCTCATCTCATATTTATAACATTTATACTGAAAATACAGGTAAATATAAAGCTTTTATTGAATCTTTAAACAAAGCCATTTACCATCTTTCCTTCTTTACTATTTGGTGTCTTAATTCCTGGTTAAACACGTTGTAAGAGGACACTTTTTTCTCATCCCATAGGATACCTGGCTGGCTTTTTTCCGGGCACTATTTCTGCATCAATAAATGGACTCTTATCAATATGTCCGTTCCTTTGCTAACAGGTTGAAGGTTAACATAGAGAGGATTGCCAGAGAAAAATCCAGCTTTTATTTTCCCTCTCAAGGTCACTTGGGTCATATGAGAGTCTCTCTTACCTCTCTCCAGTCGCAGGTTTTCACATGAGTGGAAATTCCCTAGCACTCCTCAGACCAATCTTTGACCTTTTTGTCACAACTCCTGTCCTGGCACCCGCAAGGCAACAGGCCATCCTGCTCTCTCTAACTGGGTCACAGATGGCCCAAGCCACACTCTTCACTTACTCACTGAAGGAACATCCATGAGATAAATTAGAACAGATGTACAGCAACTTCTTCTTTTGGCATTTATACCACCCTCTGGTCTAATTAATACTGACATTGTGACCATCGTAATATGAACTGCATCAAAGAAATGAAACAGCAGATTGTCTTCTTGATGGAAAATATGCTTATTTTCCTTTCCAGTGAAACATGGTTTCATACTCCTTCTTCTGTGAGATAAGTTCTTATTTTTTCCCGCTATCTCTTAACTGATGTCAATGAGACAAAACACTGTGAAGCTCTTACACAGATGTTTGTTTCAATTCCCATAAATGGAAAGCAGTTGCATTTAAGGAAAAAACCTATCTACTTTCACCTGTCTCTTCTGATGCAGTATTTCATATCAGAATTCTCATTTGTTTTTCTGGTAATAAGGTACTGTGGTAACAATTTTGGGTACCTGTTAATAATATATGTGGCAGCTATACATATTTTATACTAAAGGCTGTCTTAAAAGCTACATCCTTATAGGTAATAATCTGCTTATAAAAACACTTTCTTGAATTATTTATACTTATTTGGAACAACAAAATCAACTATCTTTTTATAAGGTCAGGCAAACAAGAACCATTAATAATGTAGTAACATATCTTGGGACTAAAGTGGCTTAATATTTATTTTTTAATCACAGAGGTAAGACAGTTTGCTGCAATATAACTAACCAAGCAAGACTTGTCTATAAAGCATTCTAATGTGACTGCAGAGGTTAATAGAAAATTACTAAAAGGGTAGTGTCTGAGAATATTTTCACATACAAGGATAATGGAAAAGACTTTTGCAAAAACTTATCTCTTTCTGTGAAAACTTTAAAAATAAGTAGCACTAACAGAAATGCTATTTTGAAAGATTTACAAAATCTATTAAAATTTTGGGTCAATGGTGATAATGAATGTCATCAGACTGAAAAAAAATCAGAAACCCATCACAAATCGAGCTCCATACATCATAAAAAGTTTTGTCTAAATGGATATTACCAAACATAATAACCCTGATTCTTCACTGTCTTAGACACTTTTCCATTGCCTCTAAGACAGTGTCAATTTCTATAACGAAATTATGGGCTTTTCACATGGTGTCTGCCAAGCATTCTTTACTGCTATTTATATAATGCCACAAGAAGAAGGGATCATTCTGGAGCAGTTCTGTGTGAACAGCCTGGTCTCCAACAGCTTTCAGGCCACTTGCAGAATCAAAGTCTCCAAGGTCTTTGCTTTCAGTCATATCAGGGGAATGGATAGTACAATAAATTGCATGATTGGAAAAGTTCCATGGAAACCAGGTGGTGGCAGCTTTGTGGGAATTCAGACCTGTCCTTTCTCTGCCTACTTTGGCTCTGTGTTTTGAAGAACTCTGGAGACAGGAACAGCCAAAAAGGTACCTGGCAATTTCTGTCTGAAAGAGAGAAGGTGCTTTGAAGGGAACACTGGCATTTAGCATCTTTTATCAATAAGGGTTTTACATTATTACTGTACACCAAGAATAGGAAATAGCAGTGAGTACTTTCTCTTACCTTACTGAGTGATTCCCAAATCCACAAATAGATTTCAATATCAACTCATAAATGCCTCCTGAGAAAATGCTGACATGAAATATAAAAAGAAATTCTCCATTCGCTTTCAATTCAATGCTAAAGCCATGTGACTTCTGGCATAAATTTAGTCTTACTTCATTTATGTCACAGGAGATAATATATAAGGAAAAAAAAAATTATGAAAGTGATATTAGAGAATATATTTATATTCAGAAAATAAAACCCACATTATCTTAATTTCCCTACCTGAGTGTTTTCTTCTTTCATTTTCTGTAATTGTATCTTACATGGAAGCCTCAGAAAGGTGTTAGGCCTGATGCACATTGCCGTGTATTAGGACTCTTGTTTCTTTGAAATTTTTGGCAACTAAAGCTTCTTCTGTGAGTATTTGTGTACATTGCTTTTAGAGGTTATTAACATCTGTGAACCTAGTGTTCAAGACAATGGGGACCAGAAGAATATTGAATGAATTTTTGAGCATACTTTTTCCATGTCACTACCCATCCCTGCACATGAGATGTTGTCAATTCTCAAAGTTATGTTAGAATCTGTGCACTGTGTTTTTCCAGGGCACATGAGTGAACATACTAGACTGATTGCATGCTTGGATGGCTAATATTATATTTCTTCCATAACCACTTGGTTTGTATTAGGGCAAAATGATAGCAAGAAAAAATTGCTTCTGCTGTTCTCCTTCACTGGTATTGTAAAAAAAAAAAAAAAAAAAAATAGAGGAATATTCATGTGGATGGATGTTCAGTGTCATTCCCTTTTCTGTTTGATTTTGTTCTTGGCTGGGGTGGATACAACCTTTTAACCAGAGACAGGTATTGATGGAAATACTGTTGCAGAGAAATCAGCAGTCTGTGAAGAAAACTTCTGCCTCCCAGTCAGAGGAGGAAGAAAGCTCCAAATGCTCTGGTCTTTTGGCTGCAATCTTGCCATATATCTGTGTGAAAATAGATTGTTGCTGTCATTCATATAACAGCTGTGACAAAACTTTGATATAGGACTTTCATTACATTATAAGGGCAAACTGGACCTGATCTAACCCTTACTAATGCTCATCAGATACTTCCAACCAACCCCTGCTGAGTGTTGCACAATGGTTTCTGATCTCTTTTCAGTCAATAATTAAAGCTTTGCCAAGAATCTTCTGCCTGTTTTTAGTGACTGGAAATGCCAGCAGTAGTTTTTGTTGGACATCCTTAGGAACAGAGAGGAGAAAGTGCTGACATTCTGATATCAGCTGAGCCTTCTGAAAAATTCATTGCAATGGACCAAGCAGGTTAATTTGAGCTAATATCTGGGAAAAGGTAACACTTGGGAAAACAAAGGAACAGCTAACTGTAACTCCTAATTTTCTTTGCTTTTTTTTCTTCTTTGTATAGTTTTATAATTTACAGTTGTAATGGCAATCTCTATCGTTTAACAATCACCGTTGTTAAAATAGCTCAACCAGCTAACTGAGCACCCTATATCATGTGTTCCAGCAACTCTGCCATTGAATGGAATCCATTTTGTTTGAAGACACTGTTAGTGTCCTGGACGAGCAATATACGAGAATTCACATTTGTAGCCTTCACATGTCTTTGATTTTTCTCTGCTGTGTTCCCTTTCAAGCCCTATGATATACATCAACAGAATATTCTCTTTGTTCTCTTTACTTCATACATATCAGGGTGTGTGGACAACTTAGAACTAGTATTTGGTAGTCTACTGATTTTGTGAGAAAAGCTTGTTAAAATAGGACTTTGGAAAAGGCAAATGAGCACACATTAAAGCTAAATAGTTTATGCTTCAAATCAGGAAAGCCTTTAGGCTTAAAAAAGTCCATTTTTTTTCATAGCAGCTCAGATTTTTTTACTACGGTATTGTACATGTCTCCAAAAGTAATGTTCCTTTGTTATTAGTGAGTGACCCATGAAACTGTAAGTGAACCATGTTGAAAGATAAACAAAATGGGCTTTAAAGAAAATATTGGTCTTCCAGGTTAGCAGGAATGAAACTTCATTGCTATTCCTATCAGTGAATGTTCGTAATGAAGTCTGTTATCTACTTTATATATTTAATTCACAGTTAATTAACTCACAGTTCATCCTAATAACAATGAATAAGGAACCTCTATAAAATCTAGGACTGTGATTCTGAAAAACTGAGGGTAATACCTGAGCCGTAGCTCAACCAGAGTCTTGGGGTTGCATGACTAATCATCTCACTGATATGGGCAATCCCCATTGTCTGGGTTTTTTCCATCCCCTTTCAGGAAAGCACAGCTCATACCTTTTCTAATGTATAATTACTCTTCAGTTGTGATCTCCTTTTTCCCCCCATTCCTCTATCCTTTGATATTCCACTCAGTGTAGATGTGAGACTGTCCAGAAGAAAAGCTCTTACCATGTGTGGATAAAACTCTAATAGGAAATAGCAATAAATCAAGGGGGTGCATTTCTTCCTTTTTTATTTTTCTCTAGAGTTTAATCATCCTGATTTTTGGCTATTTTAGTTCTTCAAGTAGTGGAAACATCTTGTGTTCCTATGGATTTATATCGCTAATTCAGATTATTGGGTGTTTAGTAACATGTTAATGGTAAGGGAAATTTTTCCTTGCATTTAGAGCATGGATATCAACTCTTCCAGTGGGGATTCATTAAAGTCTGATGGGAACTGAGTGCATGTCTTTCTCCTCTTGGAGACAATCCATGCAGTCTTCCTCTTCTAGTTGCTTATTTTCCTACATCTTGCAGAGACTTGGTAATTTTTAAGGCAGTACATCTGATATAATGAATCTTCTGTGGCAGATGTGGTGGCAATTTATCAAGAGACTCAAGCACAAACAGATAGAGAGAGAGAGACAGACAAGACAGACACAACACAATTCCTTTCTTTTGGAAGGCAAATGAAAAAATACGTGTTGGATTTTTAGATGTTAATTTGTTTAACTTCAGCCCCAAATGCTGTTTCTTGGTGTACTTTTTCTGCAGATTATAAAGGTGTTTGTACTTATTTTTTTCCTGTCAAAGCAGTTCCATGCTATAATCAAGTTCCAGCTCCCATTTCTTATGACAGACTCAACAAATTTTGTGCTCTAAATCTGTCAGAGCAAGGTATTTTTATTCCAGACCTGAGATCAACCCTGTAGTTCTAAGCATTTTTTCACATATTTTTCCACATATTTTAGTATCTTTCACCAAAGGCACTTACCAGACACATATACACTATTCTAATATGAGCCCTCCCTTTTTTTGTAAGTTTATATTCAGCTTTGACTACGAATAAAGTCTTTTAGGAAAAAAAAAAAGAAAAAGGGAACTGAATATTTAGTTGATTTTGCAAGATTTTTCAAGTTCCTAGCGTAGCCATAGCTCTGATACATTTGTTACAATTGCTGGTTTTAGCAGTCACTGGAGGTTTGAAGTGCCTGATGCCTCATAGAGCACTGTTTGTTATGAATTGTTTAAAATGAACAAAATGTAACAATTTAATGGCCAGTAGAAAAAATTGTATTTAGAAGAATGGAATAAGTGGTCTGCTGCCTCCTTTACAAGACAACAACCCAGCCCTCCTGTTATGTTAAATGTGATGACAAACGTGAGCTCTAGAGGTGGAACAACATGCTTCGTGGCCTGCTGGTGCCTGCCCACCAGCTGCTGAATGACCCTGTTTTATACTACCTTTCTTGGCATAAATACCTTTCTAAGTCTTAGAAATACTACACCACATCTTTGGACATGTCTTTCATTATGCTTCAGAAGGATGTCCTCATTACCATATAGTTCACATCTTGTTAATATGTGTATTTTATAGCTGTTTATAATCTCTTTATCTACCTCTCGGGACTAACTCTGTAGTTTTCCTCATCCGTTCTTCTACTTGTTTCTCATCAATTACTCTGCTTGTTGTGGGACTTTTTATTGCGACACATCAGATTTCAAGCTTATTTTAGATTTGTCTTTTTTCCTCTTGTTGAGTGACAACTACAGGATGTAAGCCTCATCAAAGTTGGCCCTTTGAACAACTGCCAATACTGGCTGACTTCCCTATGTCCATTCAAATCTGTGATTCTTTTTAGAAGAAAACAAAACCAATCCTGAAATACCCTGGAAAACAATTTATTAGAAAATGTATTTTTAAGTTTTTGTGTCAACTGGAAAATTTCTGGCAGAAAAACAAGGGGTAGCAGAAGGCTCCTTCTCTTGTGATTTTGAATCTCAGTTGTCATTTTGGTATTTATGTGGCCTTCTGTAGGAAGACCAGATGTAATTTCGTGAGGTAAAAGAAGTAAGAGATCTCCCTGTTGTAAAAAATGCAGTGCATGAAGATAAATCACTGTAAGCTCGTGTTCATCTCTGTTGAGGCTTTCAAGTACGACAGCTCAGGGTGTAGGGACTGAATTGTGAACACCAACATTTTCAGCCTTCTTGGACACAAGCTCTGACCTTCTTTCAAAGTAGGGAGAAAGAAAAATTTTAAATAGAAATTGTTCATTTCTTGCATAAGAAGCTACGACTTTCCTTTAAAACACTGAAAATCTCACCATTTTATTACTCCAGTTTTTCTTTAGTAAACAGAATAAATATTTCATTATTAATCAATGTAGATTTGTGTTGTTCTTGTTGCTTCAGCAGAAGCTCTTGTTGCTTTTGATTTATACCTGGACAGTCTCACAGAGGAGACCACTCTTCCTTTCTTCTGAAAAGCATGTTTATGTAGCTGTGAATCATGATTTTTTTACAGAAGGAACTGATGCACTCTAATAACTGCAATAACTCTGATACCAGAGCTGGACTTTTGTGTAGTGTCACATGTCTCCTCACAGTTATTTCTACTGACATTGTCTTTTATGGTTCAGATTTAAGGCAGCACTTTCATTAACAATTCTTGAATTTGATTCTTGGCTAGAACTTACATAATTAAAAAAAGTAAATACATTATTTAAAAGAGAAGATTTATGTTATAACCATCTGATTTATTTATTCACACATAATTATTATGCATTTATTTCATTTATAGTTTCCTTTCTTTGAATGGCTTACACACCAAACTTGGAAAGAAATTTTCTCCCACTTTATAGTACAAAACAGCACAACTTATAGTTTCTCTCAGAAAAGAAAATTATTTCCTTTAAAAGAATTTTTTGGTAAGCGTAGTAGTAGAGTATCCTCTCATTTGAGGAGAAAGGACTGCTTCTGCTGTAACTCTTTATTTATCATATCCAAGATAGTCTCACACACATTCTGACAGTGGAGAACAAGCAAAAGTTGTATTGCCTAGAAGTTGATTCAGGGTCATAATTAGTGCCTTGGGGTTTTTGAAATGCATTTAAACATCAAATCAAATTTTAAAATAATTTGAATCATAAATTCCAATTTCTGGACATAGTTGGGCAAAGAAGAATGTTTGAAGCTTATGCAGTTCTTCAGGGCCTTCTGGAAACAGCTTTCAGTCATCAAGCCTAGAGTGGAGCAGATTATATCTGACCCTAAGTGTTTACAAATATTCAGCCAAGGAGTATTCTATACTAAATCTGACTACTTTATCTTAGATTTTGGGAACACACTGAGTCTCATCAGGATTTTGAGAACAAAGCATCTTCTCATGGATAGTAATTCTTAATGACTCACCATTGTCATAGGCTGCTTTCACAGAATTAGAAGACTTTTTTGCCTGCTCATTACTCACTGCATGTGACTGGTTGTCCCAGTCCAGTTAGTTTTGCTTTCACTCATTTCCTGGCCGATAGTTTTTAAATAGGAGATATAAATACATTTAAAAAATAACCAGCAATTAATGGCACAGTGTTTTTATTTAATGTTTGAAAATATTTCCATAAAAACCTGAATAATATGACTGGTCTCTATTCCAGAGACTTATGACTGACTTGAAGGACACGTGTATCAAATTCTTCAATAAAGTAAAGTCAACCCATTTGGTCAAGAATATAGAGAGACTCAGCATTTCCATTATTCATCTCCAAAAGACCTTGAAATATTTGTTTCTTACAGGAAAAAAAGAAAACCAAGGGAAAATCTAATTCCTTATAATCTGAAGATTTTACGAAGCAGTGATACTCAAAGGCTGGGGGAGAGGAAAATATTTCATTAATATTGTCTTCTAAGTTGCATTCATTGTTACTTTTTCTAGGGGTTTTTTTCCTTATATTTCCACTTGCTTTCTAACTGAAAGACTCCAAAGGCCAAATCATGTACAAAGGCCAGCAATGCAATAGCAGGTATAGATAGTAACTTTAACAAGAGTGAAGCATTTCTTGACTGTTCACTTTGTTCACCTGTTCTTGACTTTATATGCTAGGCTTTTTTTGTAAGCATTACTGCTTTTTTTTCAACATATTTTGCCTATTGTGATGGTGTCATATATTACTTTACAGAGACTGAATTGCAATTAAGTTAGGAATGCATTTGAGGTTGAGGACATGAAGGCCGCCTTTGCACCAGAAATGGCTTTCAGAGTGATTATGTCTGTCCCAGGCATTTTATATATTACAGCAGGTTTGTTGATGTAGCTAAGCTGATGCAGTTCTAGTAGCAAATGCTTTTTCTGTATAGACAGCCTGTGCCAGGAAAGGGAGGCATTGTGCTGTAATTTATATATTTTTTCCCAATAAAATAAACTATACTGGCAATAGCATTTTTTTTCCCTTTCAAACACAGCTGTATAAAGCACTGGCTCAGTGCTTTAATAATCCTCTGCAAGTTATTGTACCAGCACAGAATGATTATAGGTGCACTAGACCTGACTGAGGATCAAATACACTGCCCATAGAAACCTATGTTCTTAACAGCATGGACTGACACTTCAGCTAAAGAAAATTTCTTTCCTGTGGCTGAGACTTCCACACTAAGCAACCCCCCCCTTTTTTTTTTTTTGCACGGTCTGGTGGCAACAACCTCAACTGTGATGCATAAGAGCAGGGTTTATATTCCTATTCTGGGTGATATAGCCCAGTGCCTCAGCTTAGACTTTTTCCCATCCTAAATGAATGTGCTGTTTCTGACATCCTGAGGTTAATAAATCTCATTGCTTTGTGGCAACTATGGACATGTTAATTGTGATGTAAAGACAAAAACTACTGAAAGAATAAAACTCTCTGCTCTGTGGAAGTACACTTTCCAATTGTGTGGAAAGTGATTGGTAATATTAATTCTGTATTGCTTTTCTCTATATAAATGGTGTGAAAAGGAGCAGGGGGGCATTTCACTATCTCCAATAGCACATCTCTTAAAGCTGTAGGTTAGAGATCTTCTTTCCCTCATGGTCATGCAACTCCTACAGAGCTGGATTTGGGAATGCTGCTGGTGCAGCAGAACATGGAAACGAAGAAAGGTTCTTGAAATCTTGTCTCTTTGGACTAAATGAATTGATTGTGTACAGTTTTGGTCACCTCGGCATAAAAAAGACAAGATATTAGAAAGCATCCAAAGGAGGAGAACAAAGATGGTGAAGGGCTTTGAGGGAAAGCCATATGAGGAGCAGCTGAGGTCACTTGGTCAGTTCAGCCTGGAGGAGACTGAGGGGGGACCTCATGGCAGTCTACAACTTCCTCATGAGGGTGAGAGGAGGGGCAGGCACTGATCTCTGTGGTGACCTGTGACAGGGACTGAAATTGTGTCATGGGAGGTTCAAGCTAGATTAGAAAAAGGTTCTTCCCCCAGAGGGTGGCTGGGTGGTGGAACAGACTCCCCAGGGAAGTGGTCACAGCACCGAGCCTGACAGGGTTCAAGAAGTGTTTGGACAATGCCCTCAGGGACATGGTGTGACTCTTGGGAATGGTGCTCTGCAGGGCTAGGATTTGGACTTGATGATCCTTGTGGTTCCCTTCCAAGTCAGCTTATTCTGTGATTCTGTGATTCTGTGACTCTGTAAAATATTATCATGCAATGAAATCTAGAAAAGAAAAAGAAAGTAATGATGCTGTGCAAAAAAAGAATTTTTGCTGTTGTGTAAGCTGTTGCAACCATGGGTACAACAATATTAAAGCTCATACATTTCTCTGAAGAAATTTCTGAAAGTGCAACATAAAGAAAATATAGTTTTATTCACTGATCTATGCAGTCTACATCACCTTTGGAAAAAAAAAATTCTTTGCTTGACTGATTCACTGTGTTGCATATTCAGGACACATATTCAGCCCATCAGTTCTTTCCAGGTAATTATCGGTTACCAGATGTCTACGTTCCAGTGGTCAGAGGAGTGAAAATTTACAACTTTTCCCTTCACTACGTGACTTCCATAGGACTCTTTTTTTTGTTCTTTTTATGATCTTTTTGACAGAAGAGATTTTGTGTTATGCAAAATGTTTAGTGTGAGCTAGCTTGAACCAAGTTGAAAAAACTTGTTTCATTTTCTACGCAGTTTGTTCAGCTCTAACTTCTGCTCTTTGATATAATTCTAGACAGAGTAGAAATTCTCACTATTTTAACCTTTATTTTGAATGCTGTTAACCTGCAACTCTTCTTTTTACTTTGTCAGCCACCTCTGAGCAACAGATCAGATTCTATATGAAGGCACAGAATATTTACAGCTCCGTATTGCACAGAGCTGTATTAACCACATCTGTACTCTAATTAATCAAAGAGAAGTTGTCTGTACTTTGTACTGGTGGTGCTCTTTATAAGTCCAATACATGAGGAGAATAAGTACAATCCTTTCTTCAGGCATGGTGAAGACCAGAATCATGTCAAGCTACCACAGGCATCTAAGTGGTGGTTTGGGGAAGTAGGTAATGACAACAAGGTCACAGTAAAACATTCTTACATAAGTGTATTCAGGAGGGGAAGTTACCACAGCAGCATATTAATATAGCAATTAATATATTTATGTAATGCATTATTTATATACAATATATTATATAATAATCAGAAATATTAATCTCTCTTTCATTATTATATTATAATTAATGTGCTATTATCCAACCTGTTCCTTTCTTCCTCTACTTTACTTTTTTCTCTTGTTTTCATTTGGTCCATCTGTACTGTAGGAATAATTACTTCTCTCCTGAAGTAGTTTTGCAGATAGAGAAGCTTTGAAGTTCTGACTTAAATTATTCATATACCCAACTAATATTTCTTCAGAGATGTAATCTTTCAGAGATGTATCACTCTGAAAACTTTCAAGTTGCAAGCATGAATGTTTTCATACATGCTCAAACTCTGCCAGGTTAATGAACAACAGTTGGAATTTACTAGTCTGGCCAATTTCTATTTTTGTATGATATTATGGTCTCTTGAGAATTGGCAAGTGAGAAAGAATGGTGCACTTTGTTCCTGAGGAAACTCCGCAGCAAACTTGAATGAGACTTCAGAAAGAGAAATTCTTCCTTGAGGTTTGAAAACTGTCAGAATTGGTCAGGGGTCTTTACTTGATCCTTCAGAAGGCCAGAGGGGTCAGAAGTGAGTGTAAGAAATCACAGAAAAGCTGTCTCAAACTAAATGGGCAGGTTGTCAGACTTCAGGAGATTCAGCAGTGGTTTTTCTGTTTCTTGAGACTACATGAGATGCAAGAGGCCTTCGTCTCTGAGATAGTTTTCAAGGTTTCCACTCATACAAAAGTACAGTTCCTAAATGATGTTTTAAACTTATAAGTTTCATAGAGAGAAGTTTCCCAGGTTTTGCCCCAACTTCCTGCAGCCCAGTTTAAGCCAATGACTTCAGCAAACATAAAGGAAGATGTGCACAGGGCTGTCCTTAGGGGAAAGAATCTGAAATATGACCATAGTAGAGATCCAATTGAACTTCTCATATAGGTATCAGACTTATGCTCAGACCACTATTTAAAAGTCTTCTACCCTAGAGACACTGTTAAATTAAACAGAGAAATTCTTTTCCTATCTATCCCTGGCAGCATTTGTGATCACCATGGGTGATTGTGGAACACCATGGCAATGGGGTCACTGCCTCTGTACTTTCACTGTGTAGTCCACAGGTTATAGATTCTATTCACCTACCAAACTCTTGCCTCTAGATTTCTACTAGGATTTGATCCTAGTCCTAATCTTGCTCAAGTGGACCTTTACTGCTGTCTGGAGAGTACAGTGTAGCAGTAATTTAATAATCTTTAATTTGCAAAATTGTTCTGTATCTATCTTTTGCCCTACAGCTTTGGATGGAGATAACATCATCTTTCTGACCCTTATTTTGAACAGCATTGTTAAATTGCAGTGCTTCATAAACAGATACTTTGCCCAAACCAAACAGTTCCACTTTGGTACACCTACTGAAATGCTTTCTGGTTACTGGTGACATCTGTGAAGTGATGAGATGAAAAATATGACCTCAATCTGAACTTCTTACACAGTACTCTTTTTCTTCTGTTTTAACTAGATTTTTATAGAATTCTACAGCTTTGCTATGATAAGTGTAACTGAAATGATTCAACGGTATTAAGTATGAATATGTATTATTATTATTTCTGTTATTTTGTCTGTGGTATTAATTATTAATAAGATTTTGTTGAAGATCATAGCTTAAAATGCAAGGCAAGTTGATAGAGGTAATTGTTAGTTTGAGTAATATTTCCAGCAATTGTCCTAGAAACCCACGGGAATGACAGAATCACAGAATGGGTGAGGCTCAAAGGGATCACAGTGAGACATCTGGTCCAACCTCCCCGCCTAAGCAGGGTCAACCTGTATCACACTGGACAAGAATGAGTCCAGACCGTTCTTGAATAACTGCAGTGAGGGAGAGTCCGCAACCAGTGTGAACAATCTGTTCCAGTGCTCAGTGACCTGCACAGTAGAGAAGTTCTTCCCCAAGTTCAGGTGGAACTTCTAGTTCTGTCACTTGGCACCACTGAGCAGAGCCTGGCTCTCTCCTCTTGACACCCTCCCTTCAGATACTGGTAGACATTGATGAAGTCCCCTGTCAGTCATCTCTTCTGGAGGCTGATCAGGTCCAGTCTTGTAAGTTGGATGAGGTTTTGGGACATGTCTAAAATTCTCTTCCTGTGTGCCTCTGAATGAGTAAATCTTTTTGTTCAGCATACTAAAAGGATCAGCTCTGGTTGTACCTCACCCAGAATAACTGGTATTCCACTGACTATGAAATCTTTACCTGTTATAAATTTATCTCCCATCAGTCTATGAAGGGATCTTAGCCCAGATTCCCCTGTATCTCAGTAGATGATCTAAATATTGTTTCATGGTTTAAAGTGCACACCAATATGTCATCTGTTTTCTTTATAAAAATTATTTGTATTATTAGTAACTTGAAAGATACCTTTTAAGAAATATTGGCAAAGATGAATACTCAGTGCTATAATAATGAGATGAATACAGTGCAGTTTCTAACAAAGTGAAAAAAATCTTTGTATGGCATACAACTGCTTTTTGAGTTGTGTTCTTCTCTGGGTTACCAAATGTACTCTTAAGGTTCTCTGTTAAGCACAGAAATCAGTAATTTTTACTGTGCCAAAGGTTGCAGTTATTTGGGCAAAAATAGGTGGGCAGCAGCACCCCAACAGAAGGGATCCAAAGATTCTGTTGCCATTTTTTCCAGAAGGGATGTTCTTCCCAGACCTAGAAGGCTGTGTGGTGACAGCTTCTCAGGGCTCAGGTTCTAGAGAGCATTTCTTAGTTTCAGTCTTTAACATTTTTAAGTACCTGGAATATAGGAATATGTGGATATAAAATAAATGGTCATTTAAGAATCAGAATAATATACTCCATGCAAACAGAGAATAATTAATTTTCAGTTACAAATACAAATACACTTGATTATTGCTGTACTACTCAAAGAAACCTTTAGCATTCATTAGGATTTCAATATTTTCTCAAAGAGATGAGTCTAGTAGTAGCATCTCTTTGTATCTAAAGACGATGTTACCAAATCGTGCTGTTGGCTATAGGATACTGTATGTAGCAGAGGAGGGGAAGAGAGTGCAATCTTTTAATGACAGCTAAACTGCCTTTTTGACATCCTTCTGGTTTAATAACATTTATTAGCTATTCATTATTCACTGTTGGAATACATTTTTCTGTGTTTGTAATATTCATTTTCCAGAAGACACACATTTAATCATCAAAGTGCTTTAAAGTTGAGCACAGTAGTAAAAGCTTGGTGAAATTTAGGTACAAGCTGACAAGTTAATATTTGCTTAAGCATGGGAAAGAAAAGTTAAAAAGTTGTTTGTGACTGAAGAATAAAAGGCCATGAAAAAAAATGTAAGGCAAAACAATTTGAAATATGTATTACCCAGCTCAGACTGCTAAATTCTGAACTAGAGAAGAATACAGTGGTAAAGAGAGGTGCATAGAAATTGTGACACGTCTAATGTTTGCCATTATATTTTTTTTGTCTGTAAGAGAATGATCACTAGCTTGTAAATACCAATTACAAGGCAGAATGAATATATTCACAAGGCATTGATATTTTATTTTCCATTAAGTTCATGACCAATAAGCTATTTCATATGGAAAATCTATCACAAAAAGCTGTGCGGCAGAAATATACAATCTATGTGTGACTAAAGGTGTGTAAATGCATAATTGAAATTCCTAATAAATAAGTCCTGTCTGATTTATAACAGTAAGAAAGTAGCAACTTTGTAATTTAATGTATATAGGCACAGGTAATCGCATGTAATTGCAAAATCATATTTTCTCTCAACCTTTTTACTGCAGTATCTGTATTTTCATCAAACTTCACTCTTCATATTTTCTCATTTCCTTTTCATTTGATTTTTGTAAAATAGTTTCTTTCATATTTGAAACAGTCTACTGAACATCAACAGCAACAAAAGAAATCAATGCTTTATCTAGTCTTTTCTGTACATGATTTTTGGAACTGTTTCCTATATTTCGACTTACAAATTAAAAAAAACCTGCAGAATAATTTGTGGAAGCCATGTGACACAATAAGATACTTCTGTCTGGCCATAACACACAAACAAACAAACAAAATATATCTGAGTCAGACCCTCATTTCATGCATCTCTATTCTATATGGAGAAGGAAGGACATGGTGTAATTGAGAAGATGATGCTCAGATGATATGAGAGTCTTGCTCAAAAATGTGGGTATCATATGAGTTACAACATAATTTTTTCACCTGAATATTATTTTTAATATTTTACCAAGAAGTAAAATGCATCCATGCACGATCTCAATATGTACTCAAAAAGTATTTCCTAAGTTAGCCAGGTTTTCCTGCAGTGGGTAGTGTGACTCTTAGTTATATTTATCTACAGTCATTTTGCTTTTAAAAAGCCCAGTAGAGAACTTTAAATCTGATTCAGGCAATGCAAGTTCCAGTCACAGGATCAGCACAGTAATTTGTGAGAGATTTCCAAAAATAAGTAAAGGGCTTCTTGTGGGAACTTCATGATTAGCTCTCTACACTCAATGCCATTGTGTCCACTGCCAAGACTCCAAGAGGGACAATTTCATGAAGTATTTCTATCCTGGTCTGAAGAATCAGCCTGAATTCCTGGTGAAAGGGTGAGAACAACTTCCAGTTTTTAAAGGGAAGTTAACCACTTCTAAATCTTGATGAGGATGGAAACCCTGTCAAAATATGCAGGTGTCACTGCTTTGTAAACTTTGATTCTTGTAGAGCACATTTTTGTGTTTGGTAATATAAACTTGTATATTAATTTGCAATATAGTTACTGTTGTGATTTTACACTAGTGCTGAAATCTTGTGATGTACATGCTGTGAACTACCAAATGCTGGCAAGTGGCATGCTGCTTGTCATTTCATAAGTTTATTCATTTTTTTCTTCTCTCTGACTACTGCTGTTTTATACAGCTTCTGGAACGGCTGGCTACTTTCCTGGGAGATGCACAATCAGAATTGGTGATAAGTGATTTTATGAAATCAGACACTACTTTTAGTGCTCAGCATTTCAGATATGCTCAATTTTGTTTAATGGCTACTCTTTATTAGAATCTCTTGTGTCTCTGTATTGAGATATTCTTCAGTAGAATGCTCTAACAAATCTTCTGCATCTTGTGGAAAGTTGGTAATTTCTACCATGGTGACACACTTATCTCCTGGTTAGCATATGCATTGTTTTCATCATCTTTTAAGATTTACCAAAAAATCTTCTGAAAGTTGTTTTAAATTCTGTAGCATGTAAAGATGTGGCATGATTTCAAGAGAATTAATAGAAATTTGTGAGGAATATAATGTGAAAATTGTGAAATCTGTGTTATCAGGCTTATTCGACTGTATGCATACATACAGAAAACTTTCCATTTCCATTTGGTTTATATATTTTAGCAATTTTTAAGTAACACTAAAAGTGCAACATCCTTGACCTTAGTCTGTTTTGTGATAATCTCAGTGTTTAAACCTGTACATTCTCTTGATCACAGTGTTTTTGATTTGTGAAGTACTAAACGGCCAGGGACTTGATCTCTGACCTGATATCATGAGCAATAAAAGCATTCAGACTAACAGTTTGTGATCTGAAAGAGGAAAGGATGGAAGCTCAAGTACCCAAAGTGTATTCCTGTACTTCATTCTGACACAGCTAAAAATAATGTTTTTTTGCAGCATTCATTGTAATACTTCTGTCTCTCTAAACATGCCAGGGAGGGTGGTGGCCTTGTTGATTTTTTGTTCGTGTGGCGTATTTTTAAAAATAATTTTATTTATTTTTAATTTGGCTCAAATAGCAGCACTCTGTAAAGTGCATCTGAAGTATTTTTCCTTAAACATTTATCTGCCCTTTTCAAGTATGACTGAAGTGGAGTTATCAATAATCAATGGGACATCAAGGTTTTTGAGATAATACTGACATATTTTTCTTTTTTTAATAGTTTCAAAAGAAGCTTTCTTCCACCTTTATGCAAATTTCAGGGACTAGCTGTAGACTCACTTAAACTTTTGCTTTCAAACTTCCTCTCTGTAATGAATTACTTAACTTTCAGAAGTGCAAAACAGTTTGCCCCAAAACCACACATAACTACCCGCATAAGATATTTCATATCTCAAATGGTCTACTGCAGTACTAATAGTCAGTACTACAACCATTTTTTGGAGGAAACATTTCTGCAAAGAGGAATAAAGTATCGCTAAATCTTTTTCTGATTTGTATACATATCATTGCTTGGTTTTGGCGATGGGAAGCTCTGAAGGAATGCTGATTAATGCATTTCTGTGGAACTACCTTCAGTGAAATGAATGCCTTTCTGCTATGAATACGGACATCACATTTCTATTGGGTTGGAAACAGATCAGTTTTCTGTGAGCATGAGGCAGCTGATGCAGAGATAAAAAGGGATGTTGTTTAGATGGGTGTATGACTCTTGAACAATACTGCCCGTTACTAGGACTACCCATTTCTTTTACATCTCATCTTTAAATATAAATTATGACAACAACACCAACACCTAAGACCTGGAAAATTGTCTGTGACACTAACCACTGTCTCCTGGGAATAACTCAGGTGCTCAGTCCTCCCACAGCCCCCTCAGGCTGGGCTCTGGGCTCTGTTCCCCACAAGCATCACAGTCTCTTACTGGTGAACTGCATTCAGTCTGATGAGAATTGTGTGGCTAGTGGAGAAGTGAGACACACAGGGGTGTCTGAGAGTGCTTTTCCGTATTTAGAACTTTTAATTTTGTTAAAAGTCATTCATTTCCATGGCAACAAAGCCATTTAATGAAATTTAATTAGTCAAAAATGCTGTTTGTAATAAATCAAATTTTGATGGAAATTTTTTAAAAATAGTTGTAATTAACAATGCAGTAATGCACATAGTACCTACAGGCTAGTTATGAACACAGGCTTTGGAGAAGGTTAAAATTTCCAATGACTTTTTTAATTTGCTTTCTTAGAACTGAGCAAACCTATTAGGATGCTGATATCAGGAACCTCGTTAAAGCTTGATCTTGCTGTCACTTCAGTGGGAACAAGACTGGACCTCAGGTAAACTTCTATGATCACTGTTAGCTAGCTCAGATTAATTAACTATCTTCTACCTTCCAGCAGTAGGTGCTGTTAGCAATTTCATTTCATTTTCTGAATTGAAATTACAGTAATGGTAAAGTGTTTAACTTTGTCTCTTTTATATGACACTATTTTTGCATCTAATAGGAATATGCTTCTGGCATTTACTATCCTTACTTTATTACAAGTCTGTCTGCCTTCCATTACATTTTCATTTTTCTTATGGTGAATATTTTTCATATTTATCACAGTAGTTAAAATTGTATCTGTCACAATCAGTGATCATATACATTCCTGAAATGTTTATTGATCTGTAAGCAACAGGTACAATAAATTTAAAAAATGTTGTTTCTCAAAGGACAAGAATTAATTCACGTATCTTGGACATAGGCAAAATACTCTTACTGTGGTAAGGATGTTGATTTATCATGCAATAAATCTTTTACTTAACTGGTCAATATTAATTATGTACAATAACTATGAATGCAGTTGTAGGCAGTGGTACAACAGATAAAAAAGGGTTTTTTTAAAGAATAGGTTTTAGTGTTATTTTAAAATGACTGTTAAAGTACAATATTCTTACTATTAGTGGGTTCCAATAATAAAAAGTTAAGAGTATAAATCAGTAAACTATCTTATTTACTAAAAATGAGACCTATTTCTTTGGTCAGACTGTTTCTTATTACAGGTTTTAATTTTTCATCTTCTGTGTTTGAGATTTATCGGAGAAGAAGTACAGCTTTTTACCCATTCTTAAATCAGTGTTGACAAATAATCATAGTCAACACAAACAGACTTGGTTCCACTTTGAAACTGCCTTGAAAAGTCATTTCCAGAAAATAGTCAAGGTCAATCCTTCTTGGCAAATGTTCCATTAAGAGCCATGCAATTATCCTGCTGCCTTGCTTTCTTAGGAAATCCTAATTATCCAAGGTCCCGAGAGCACACATGCCCAGCATATTACAGCATATTTCAGTTTCCTGTAAACTCTATCCCAATAAACCACTGTTATTTTAACTAGAGAGCTATATAGATGTCCAAACCTTGTGTGTTTGTGAAAAGGAGACTGAAGCTGTGACTGACCTATTGTGACTTTGTGCGTCTTCATTGACCCAGTGTCAGATTTCACCACCAAGTCTTCTTTGTCCCAATAGCTGAGATTCCTGACAAAGCTGAAGCCTGAGTTTCCTTGCCACTGGCTGCTTGGAAAGAGATGCTCACTGCTCCAGGTCGTCACTCCCATATCTCCAAATGGTTGGGAAATTCATTGCTCTAAAACTATGGTGAATCAGAGGTGAGGTGGAGGAGAAGGTACACAGCTCAGTGCTTAGAGTGCTATTTCATGGCTTCAGAGACCTAGTGTAAGTCTCTGAGTACCAGCATTTACATTAGGGTGACAGTCTTGGAAATCTCTCTGTTTCCCAGGCTGATGACAAAATTGCTTGTGACAATTCACAAAACAACAAAGAATCAAGTTTCCAACCTGAAGTGTTCAAGGAGAGGAGCAAACAGCTCACTTCACCTGTGGAGAAACAGCTGAGGGGAAGGCAGGGCAGTGACAAAATGGACTATTCTGAAGGAACCCATAGAGCAGACAGACAATTTCTGCTTATACTGCATAGAGCCAAAGTGGCTGCAGCAGTAGCGTACAATTAAGGTGTCACTCACAGCTCTTTGTTGCTTGATGAGGACATGGTCTCCTGGTTCTTCAAATGCTGCTTGATTAATTCATTCAAAGGGACAATGTGAAGCAATTCTTGGATATGGGGTCACCTCTGGTACAGGGTTGCATCTTTGCTCTATACTTTCAGATTTTTGTTAAGTAGAGGTGGGCATTGCTGTGCTGTTGAAGTATCACAAACAATGTTATTATTTATAGACATTGTACAGAGTATAAAGCACTGATTATTTTAACAGGTGAAATGAAGTTTCCATGTTGTGACCATTCCTTATTTTTGCAAAAATATCATCAGAGAGATCAGAGAGAAGGTGTCTTGGGAGGAAGAATAGAGCCTGTGAAAGCCATTTGTGAGTCTCTTCTCTCATCGTTCAATGTCAACAGCTTCTATTTTTTCTCAGCCTTTTCAGTGACTGAGAAAATTGGTCCAGGATCTTCTCCTGGGCCCTGAGTGCAAGTGACATGACCAGTACCATACTGTTAAACTCATTTTTCCTAAAGCAGGAAGATCTCATCCCAACTGCTTACTGGGAACAGCACAGGGCTACTAATGTCCCTTGTCTGGGAAAGTACTGGTTTCAGGCAGGTGCTTGTGAAAGCTGTGTCAAGAAGGGTCTTTAACAGCAAAATGATACTGGCACTTGCAGGGCAATAACTGGGGCTGTGGCTTGGCCAGTTGGCTCACTAGAATCACAGAAACATGACGGAATATTCTGAGCTGGAAAGGACCCACATGGATCATCAAGTCCAACTCTTAAGTGAATGGCCCACATGGGGATGAAACCCACGACGTTGGCATTATTAGTACCATGCTCTGACCAGCTGAGCTAGAACAGATCTTGATGTGGCCAAAATGGGTGAAGAGGAATCAGGAGGATGAAGGAACAGAGCAATAAACCTGTGAGATTCATGTTACTATTTGGAGGTAGGGAATAGGTAATGTTTTTTATATTCTACCTTGGACGTAAACTGCTTAAGACATTTAGCTTAGACCACTAATCCTCTTGGAGTCTTACAAATAACAGCATTTTGGAAAATAATGTAAACTATAATGTAAATTTTCAAGTTCTTAGAAAATCAGTTGTCAAACAATAAGGCAGTATCAACTGCAGTACTGCACTCCTGCAATCTATCTTTGTAACATAAAAACCCCCTGTAATTTCTTCCTAGAACCTTTTCTCCATACATCAGTGGGTTAATACCATGCATTTTACTTTTGCTCCTGAATGGGGTATAACTCCAACAAAAAATCATAGTATTGTTACATTTTTCAACTGTCTTGGTTCTTAGACACTTATTCAAATAATAATCATTGTCTTTTTATTTCCTCTTTTTCTAAAAAATGCTAAACCAGGCCTTGGTCAGGCTGGATAGCTGACAGGATTTCCTCATACAACCATGAAAAGAAAATATCACAGGCAGGAAATAGCAACAGGGAGGGTAGGTGGCTGAAGGAAGGAAACAACTCTGACCAAAATAGTTACAAAAATTAAAATTTTCCATCTGTCATTTTTGTGATATTATTGCCCTGTAAACATACTTAAAATTTCAACTTTTGTTCTTATCATATAAATACAATTATTTTAGGTACTGACCCCTATGTAAGAATTTTTTTCTTGAAGAAAAGTAATTTTTTATCCAAGAGATTAAACATTCTGATGTGTCATTTTTTATTTGAACCTAGATGGCCAAATATTAGTTTTACTTTACAATGCCTGTACAAGCAGTGGACATGAGCAATTTCTTTGCAGAAGAGAGGCAATAGGATCTGAAATATTTCTGTTGTAATATTTAATAAAAAAATGCTACTTTTTTTTCCCAAAAGTTTAAATTAGATATGGATGCTTATACTAGCAATAAAAAATCTGTGATTTAATGAAAAGATATACCATCAGAGTAACTAAGAAGAGATGCCCAGATCCATAGTGGTAGTTTGTGAAAAACCTCGATATTTGACGTTCTCATCTTGAGTCGAGTTTTTATTTCAAAGCCCATAGCCATATGAGACTTGAGATAATCAGGGCTGCAGTTTGGTTTGTCTGAGACTGGGATTTTTACTTTAGTGTGCTCATATTAATGGTTCAGGAGCAGCTCCTGGTGTTGTCTTGTCTTCAGCAGATGATCTACATTTATCCGTGACCATGGAGACACTTTATTTACTTTCACTCTTCCTTTACTCCCAGAGACACTGCAAAGTAGAGCAATGAGTTGTGTGTCATAGAACCATGCCACAGAATCACAGAATGGTTTGGGTTGGAAGGGACCATAGAGATTGTCTATTTTCAAACCTCCTGTGATGAGCAGTGATACCTTCGGCTAGACCAGGCTGCTCAGAGCCTCATCCAAGCTCTCCTTGGACACTGACAGGGATGGGGCACCCACAGCTTCTCTGGGCAGCCTGTTCCAGTGTCTCACCACCTACACAGGAAACAATTTTGTCCTATACCCAACATAAATCTTTCATTTTAAAGCCATTCCCTCTTGTCCTGTTTTTTACGTGTCTTTGTAAAAAGTCCCTCTCCAGCTCTCCTGTAGGTCCCCTGCAGGTACTGAGAGGCTGCTCTGAAGTCTGCCTAGAAGGCTCTGGTCTGAAGGTCTCATAAATCATCTCTTGCTCTGTAGGAACAAAAAAGGTGTTAGTGAGGTTTTATTCATTTTGGAAAGTGATGTGAAAGGTTCATTTTTTCACCATTTTGGGAATGACACCACATTTTATTCTGAGATGCAAAAAACAACTTTTTAAAAATATATCCTTTTGGTTTTTTCAGAACACAATAGGTGCTATTTATATCAAAGCAAGTTACTTTCCACTAGGGTTTTAAGTAAGACATCTAAAACAAACTGTCAAGTACATGTATATATAATTTAATGAACTTGCTTTGATTTTTTGAACAGAGCAGAAGGGAGCTAACTGTCCCTTTGATGCTGTAAATGATGACAGTGAAGAAATCAGAGGCTGGGTACAGCT
This sequence comes from Vireo altiloquus, assembly GCA_013396875.1. Lineage (NCBI taxonomy): Eukaryota > Metazoa > Chordata > Aves > Passeriformes > Vireonidae > Vireo > Vireo altiloquus. The sequence goes on along the minus strand of VZRF01006820.1, from coordinate 352,844 downwards.
GTGAACATGGGCCATAAAAGGCTGCAGCCATTGCCAGGAGCTTACTTCAGGTACTAATTCTTTTTCCTTTGCAAATTACAGAATCAAAAGGGATTAAAAATGAGATGACAAGATAATATCTAATTTTACACAGCTAATTGGGAGCTCAAACACTCGTATCAAATACTTTGGCAGAATACAATAAAGATGAAAGGTAAATTATGAAAATATTTAGAACGTATAAAAGAAATTCTGTCTTTTTCTTGGGTGCATAAATACCACATATAAATCAGTAGTTTCCACTGGATTTCACAGAACTAGTATTTCTCTAATAGCAACTTTCCTCTCCTATCACTTTTCCAGTTTTCTCTGAAATAACCTTGTAATAAGGCTCCATCCAAAAATGTCAAACGTTAACTAGTGTGTCCACGGAAACAGCAGGAGCTGACGGAGCCATGTGTACAGTGAGACTGTTGCCTTTAACCCTCTTACAGGAAAGGCTTTTTCTTTAAACCTTGAACAAACCTAGAACATTATAAAGAACATACAAAATTGTATTTGAAGAATTTCAGAAATGTACAGGATCAACAGCTGGGAGACTGCAGAGTCTTTTGGTTCTGCCACAGACCTCCTAAATTCTGTAGGCATGGATGAGTCTCTTCAACATCTATTTTTGCCTTACACTTTTGGTTTTTTTTTTAGTTTTGTTTTTTTGAGACTACCTAGACTGCCATTCAAGAAAAGGACTGTCTCCTATCTTGTATTTGTTACAAAGCAGAGCGCTTTGGGATTCTGACCTTTAATATAATCAGGTGGTACTGCAGTGCTAGATCTAAATAATAAATATTATATAAGTACCAACATATATTTTAAATAGCTTTGGAAAGATTGAAAGTTGTTTTGCTCTTGTTATGAATGGATGATGTAGGTTTAAATCAGCTCTTGCCTATTGCCCAGGCCTCTGGCAGCAGGCAGTAGCTATATTGAGGTGGTCAGCACCCAAAAATCCACTCTGATTTGCAAGTTATTTAATAATGGTGACTCGGTCTATTATAAAATGGATTATTTATTAATAGACACAAAATTAACAGACATAAGACTTAAACAGACTATTACTACACAGGGACAAAGACCAAAAAGGCAATACTAGTACATACACACGGAATTAAAGGTACCATAAAATTACAGCTAGCTAAGAAATAGTGCAACTTGGAAACAATGCTTCTTACCACCAATTTCTGAAGGAGATAGACATTGAAATCCTCTCCCTCAGTCCCTGGGGAATTAACTTGGAGTTGTGTCCAGCTCCAAGGAGGAATCTCCTCACAGTCCTCAAGGAAGGTGTAAGGGACTTCTGCTCTGTGAAAGCTTGTGTGGGCTTTTATAGATATAAAAAACATGTCTCTTGGTCATCTCTGTTTCCTTTATCTCTTCCCACATCTGCCCTCATACCAAGATGTGTACTGGGTCTTTGCCCCAGGCTCCCAGAGCCCAGAGGTGACCTCCAGCTCCTCGCTGGGCCATGAATCTGGCCTGAGCTATCTCTTCCAAATGCCCCAGCCATGAGACAGGGGGGATATCCTGCCACAGCTCTTGCTTTAGTAAGGTACAGCCAATGATGCTTCATTCTTCTAAGGCCCTACCCAGCAGGCCAGGGGTAGTGGTTCATTGCTTCCCTAATCTTTTCCTTCATTAGACATTTTTAAAACTAAAATACCAAATTGATGAAGGGCTGAGGGTTGAATAGTGATATGAACTATTCCTAAATCATTTTTCTAATAGATTACTGAATTTCAATAACATCATTCATCTACCACAAGAAGCCCACAGACCTTGCTGTCATTTTCTGCTGAGGCCTTAGATCCATGACAGAGCACATTAGTTTGAGCAGAGAATTCTGTTAAAATGGGTGTTCGGCATTTGGCATAGACCTGGCTTAAACTCGCCCTGGATAGTGTGCGTTTAGATCAAGTTTAGCTGCAGGAGAGCAAATTAAACAGGCAATCAGGCTAAGAATGTGCTCTCTCTCAGGAATCCATCCCTTTTTGTACCACCTCCATTGCTTGCTGGCTTTAGGTGCAACTGGAACTAGACCTCTCAAGCAGAATTTTTCAAAATATAAGGCATAAAATGCTTTTCAGAAGACAATTCAGTTTGCACTGAAATGCCTGTTAGTTTTAAGTGGTTTCCATTTAAATGCAAAATCACTCTTTCTGAGAAGAAAAAGATGAGAACCCTCCCCCTGTTCAAAAACCCAAGCCAACAACAATGCGTCCCCTAATCTATACAAAGCAAATTTTGGAAGTCATGATATGATCCAGACCACAAGTTCTCATTTATTTCCTTGATGAAATTGAGTTACATTTCATTATTGCTCTGTGTGCTACTAGTATAAATTCAATATATGATACAATTTTTAATTAGCAGAAAATAAAATACAATGGCATTAACAAACAAAACTCTAAAACCAACTCTAAAAATCTGCAGCATATTTTGTCCTCAGAAGAAACTTGGATCAAGCATGTTTTCTTTTCAGCAAGTCTATGGCTTGATTTGGTAACTCTTTCTAAGAAAAAAGCCTTCTCCTGCTTGTTATGTACTTATTTATCATATAATCTACTCTATTTTAAAACTGATGTACTTTAATTACTGATTTATATCTCTGAGCTGCAGAATTACAGCTCTCAATCTCATTCCCTTTTATTTCAATGCAGGAAAGCAAACACAATCTATGGGAAATATCTTAAAAACCACAAACAAACAAACCCCTCAATTTTTACAAACACTGTTATTCTTGAAAATAGTGGTTGTAAAAGGAAATCAGAAGGAAAGGGCATATGTAATAAAGGAGACACAGTGTAGACTGAAAGAATGGACAAAAAAGGCATTCCACATTGCATTTGTGTCTGTTTCAAGGAAAGAAGGAAGATTATCAGGACTCTTCTTGTAGTCTGTAGTGTAAAAGTTACTGTCTTAAGAAACACCTAAGACCATCAGCTGTGTTAAATTGCAGTAAGTGATCAGAGTGCCAACAAAACCCACAAACAGCATGTGTCTCTCTCTTGGCTGCATTCATGGCTCATGTTTCATTTATTTCACAGATTCAGGAGTCCTAGGAAAAATAAAAAGATACTGGGTATTAATTGTTAGCATTTCAGAGGAAACATCACAAAACATTAGGCAGAGAGATTGCTGCAAGCCAAGAAAATGCCATGCACTGTTCCCTGCCAGATCCGAGACCCCTGTGGGTGTTACCCAGCTGAATGCAAACATGTAATTTGTGCACAGCCTATTAAGATCCTCTCTACTTTTGTATCAAGATCGTGTCATTTTACATGAGGTCAATTTCAATTTAGCTTTTACAAATTTTGAGTTTGAGGTCTCATCTTGCGTGGAGAGAGCCCCAAGAAAGGCTTGTGTCTGGCTGCCTCGAATAAGAGCTGCTCACCTGGACGCGCTTCCTCCTGCGCATCCCAAATGGTGCGACACTGGAGAGCTGAGGATGCCCTAAAACAATCGTGTTCTTCAAATGTCCTGCCCAACAAGCAGATGCACATCTGTAGCACAGATACACATCTAGTTTTGGGGGTGGTTTGTGAGAGTGACAAGAAATAAGTAATAAACCTAGGCCCCTCTGTGCTCCTCCATCTGAAGGACCACTCTGTACAATCCCAGAGAAGGAAGCCAGCTACAAAATGACTCTGGGTCCATCTACTCTGGATAGAAGGCAGTAGGATCACTTTATAATGTAAAGTAATGGGTAAAATAAGGATTTTTAAAATACTTATTTATCTTTTTTGGTCCCTATTTAATAAATTTGCTTATTTTCACTTATTTCAATTATTCCCTTTTCTCTATTATTAAAATTCATTCAGCCATACATACATACAAAATTTCCCATTGACCTGAAGTGTACGATTTCCAATCTCACCTGATTAAAGCTGATTGTCTTTATATGCTATGTATTTCTCATGAAAATCTATACATTTCTCCTGAAGCAATGCAATATTTAACTTCTTTTTTTTGTTTGTGTTTATGTTCATACACAGAGTAAAGGAGAAGGGATGTTGTTGTCCTCCATATTTCACAACTAATTATTGTACTTAGGAAATCTAAAGTTTTGATATGGAAATTTAGCCTTACTCTTCCAAATAAAACCATGGCATGAGATTAATCTCTACAATTTCAGCAATATGATTAACTAATCCACTCTTTGTGTCTGTGTTGGGTATTTTAGCCTAACCATTTGTAATGTAATCTATCATGATAATCAGTAAATGTGCATAATTTGCATAACACTTTAATAAGTGTATTTGCGCACAAAATAAAACTTTAATTGCTGGTCAATTTTAGCAGTTCTCTGTCAGACTTATTTTGATGAATCAAGGTAATTTATACATGTAGCTTACTTCTGTGTCTGAATTTATCTTGAATTTTCACTGGCTTTTACTGAAGGAAATCACAGGGCAGTTTCCTGAGACTGGAGTGTCTGCTAGGCAGAAAAAGGTGAACAGCTACAGCCTTCTTCCAGGTGGGAATGGGGCAGGGGGGGATGTGGCCGCAGATGGCAAACACAGAGCCTGAAATATGTGTGTTGGGTAAAAACATTAAAAAAATTACTCTCCAGGAGTGTTTTCTTGAGAGTTTCAGGCGGGTTTTTTGTACTTTTGAGGACAAGAGTGGAAACATCATCTCATTTCCCTACGTAAGTATCTTTCCTTTGCAATCAGGACTTTTCTAGGCAAAGGGAGATAGGTTGAACCTTTCTTCTCTGCTTTAGTGAATCCATAAAATGGGTCCAATCTGGCAAGCTCTGATACATTCCTGTACACTCTTTCACATAAAAAGTATGATCCTGGAATGGTCCCACTAAAGCTGCTTTGAACTGTTCTGTGAGTAAGCATATGTGTAAGTATCTCTGGCATGCCTATGATGGCTGGTGAAGCACAATATAACCATGAGAACTGATTAAAAATGTAAATTTTCTCTGGTAATGTATAGTTCTCCTGAAAAAAGAGAGAGAGATCACTTAGTACACACACCTGTACCTTTTTTCAGGAGTTGTTCTGTGTTCTGTTATATCCAATAATAATTTTCCTCGGTATTGCCTAGAACCAGAACAACAATTTTATAGTGATTTCAATTACCATTTCCCATGCTGACTAGATTTAAAACACAGTATCAGGTCATTATATAATAGGGAAGTGGATATTTGAGTTTCTGTAGTATTCAGACAGCGGGTGCATATTCCTTAGGGAAATTTGAGAGAAAAAGACCACACAAACAGAAAACAAAATGGCAAAATGAAAGCACCCAATATTTATCTTGGTTTTGGGTGTGATACCTACCCTTCATTTTCTGGTCTACTAAGTCTTTTAATTCCTTTTCAGTGCAATTCCATTGCATTTTGTAAGTTCTAACATTAACTGTGAAATATTATAGGCTAAAATCACTAGAAGAGACTGGAGCTATATAACTTTTAGCAGTTTCTCCAGTATGTAGACACCAGGTCAGAGAGCCAAAATGTAGGTCTCAGCTGCAGCTGCTTACCTCAAATTATGATGCCATTCTGAGGAGATGATAAGGATCTTCTTGAAATAAAATAAATTGAATAATTCCCTGACTTTACTGTGTCTCTCCAAAGAGGTAAAAAGCCGTAAAAGAAAGAACAGTTGCAGGGATATTCCCACACTGAGGAAGTGCATGACTTTCTCATGACAGATCAGGCATGGCTTATAGTGAGGACAAAGCCTGCTTGGTTGCAGAGGGTCTCGACCTAAGCAGAAGCTTTGAAGAAGTTTGGTGAATGAAAGCACCTTGAAAATCTCTGGGGGAGAGAGCACCATTCATTTTGGGAAGGCAGTGAGATGATCTCAATTTCATAATGTCCCAGTGTACAAGCCCAGTGTGTGGATGCAGATACAGTGACCCAATAGGATCCTTCACAGGAAAAGCACGGAGGAATTGTAAACATATTTTCTTTCACTTTGGCCTTTTCACACAGCCTCAGGCCCGGGCTGTATATGGCTACAAATAAACAGGTACTGCAAGGTCCTTAAAATTATAAGCTTCATAATTAGCTGAAATCCAAGGAGCTGAGGTCCATGGGTGCCCCAGAGCAAGCAGCAGGAACTCTACTTATGGCTGTATAAACATAGAATTAAATTGTTATGGCAGAGCTGATCCTAAAATTGATAATAATTCTATAAAGGCTCAAATATAGCAAAGTCAGATGCGACTATTACTTTTTGTTTGCAACAATGCCTTTGGCATTAAGGTACTAAAATTCAGTGGAATTTTTAAAGTAATGACTTTAAAGCAGGGTCCTTTTAAAAAATTATTAAAATCATTCCATAGCAAATCTTGTGGTTTCCCTTCTATTTGCTTGTAGTGGTAAAATACACCCTTAACATCCCCATCATCTGCAAAGTTTCATAGCATGGCTATAGACATTGGCTCTGAGGCTGAATTTATGCCAGATAACTTCTGAGCCTAGAAACAATTTGGGCTTTGACATGTGAAATAGAGATACTCCAGGGTCTTCAATATTACTATGAAAAAGCTTTGTAAAGTTTTCAGAAATGTCATGTAGGAAACCCATGTATATAGGGACCAGATTATGACCCAATTATCACCTGTGCAAATCCAAAGTGATTACACTGAGTTCAGTGGAGATGCTCAGAATTTAAAATTACATCAGCTGGGACTAGAATTTAGCTTGTTGTCTCTTGTGCTAACTTCAGATCTAAATATTCCACAAGAAGCATTGAAAGTTTAATTATATGGCCTTTTTTCCTACTTAAACTCAGGCATTAGGAAAGTAAATCTTCCTTTTTTATGCATTGCTATTTCATAGTGGGGTTTTTTCTAACAGATGTGATAGTGTGGAATATAATTTTCTGTTGGCAATTTGTTTTTAATAAGCTCTTTAACATTCCAGCTATTCAAAGCTCCATGAAGCAAAGTTACTGCTGGTTGCACTTTGCTCTAAAAGGTAATGATGATTATCAGCTAGGCATAGTGCTGTAAGATAATTCAGGTAAACTGAAATGGCTAATGTAGATTACAGTGAATTAATTATTTGGAGTTGTTCAGCAAAAGATTGTTAAAACTGTACTGTAAGCTCTCTGGGCCAAGAACAAGGCTTTTATTCTGTGTTCAGATCCCAGGACTACAAGACCTGTGACTGTGACAGCTAGGCACACATAGTGCAAATTATGGAAATATAACAGCACCCAAGCAAATCAATAATGAGTGAATCTGATCTCAGAGTGATGAAACTGTGTTGTCTTAATGGTGTTATTCCCTATTTACTGCAGTGTAACTGTGCCCTACTATAGGTATTCCCCTACCCAGCACTTTAGTTTTATTATAGCAATAATGAGCATAGCACAGGGCATTTTCAGTGGATCTTTATTCTGCTCTGTCACAGTTTCAGGGCTGCTGTGGGAGATGCAGTAGCATTTCTTTAAAGTATCAGACCCAACTCTTTTTTGACCCAGAACTATTTGTCTGGCACAGAGGGAAGCATCTGATAATGTGTGCTACCCTTGGGCACATTATGCTAAGCAGCATTCAAGTGGTTAAATGATCAAGCATGTTTAACAGCCTCTGGCTTCACCTCAGGCCGTCAATTTCATCCCAGTTGGCCATTAATCCTCAGGAAATGCCCTACAGATAGATCGTTGTTACTTACATACACAATTAGGGGTTTACAGTACACTGCTGTCTGCTGGAAAGTAACAGGGAAGGAGGTAGGGGTTAAAATGTAAGTTAGCAGTGGCAGTGACTTGGGTTCCCATGTGCAAAGGCATGTAACTCTCTGCCCAGGGCTTTGTGAACATGCTGCAGGAGCCTCCTACAAGCTCCCTCCAGTTTCTGCTTTTTCTCCCCTCTGCTGCATATGTAAGATTTCCCATCACTTTCCAGATGTCATTTTCCTTTCTCCACAGGACTCAGTCAGCCGTGGGTGCATTGGACAATTTCCCCACTGCCAGTACCAGCCCCGACTCGCGGTGCTGCTGCAGGTGGAGCTGCATTGCCAGCACCTCCACACAAGCTGCACTCTTTGGTGTTAGGATGTCTCTTTCCCAGAGTTATTTTCTTTACATGGGAATAATAATTTCCCTCCACAAAAGATTTGATCTCATGTTTTTCCATCTGCAAATTATGAATGAAGAGCTCTAATCTGGACTCTAGTCTTTGTCTTTTAAGACACTGTCTTGAACAGTTTTTAACGGTGTTCTGGGGATTGGCGTGGTAGGAGCAGCTTCTGATTGTTCTCACCCAAACCCCATAATATTTTCCCCTGAACAGAGCTTGGGGTTTGGGCTCTCACAATGGGGCTTTTGATAACCTGGGGAAAAGAAGGTGTTGAGTCCCAGGTTGTTGTTTTTGGGGATGTGTATAGCCCCGTATGAGGGCCAGGCCCCTCCCCTAGGTGAATGATGCTTTTCTGGCCAGTTTGTGCCTGGCACAGGAAGCAGGCAAAAATGCAGTGTTTTATTCACCTGGGCCCAAACTTCAGGACTAGTAATGCCAGAGGGATCCTCTGGAACTTGGCTCAGACTTGCTGCCAATTGCATGGGATGTGAAAAATTTGAACTGGGAGAATTTTTCAGCATGTATTTCTTTGTTTTACTCCTCAGAACAAAGAAGATTCCAGGTGTTCTCTCCCTTGACTGCTGTACACAGGACGGAATTCTGTCCCAGGCCAAAAAACTTACAGAATACCGCAAGAAAAAATTTAGGGCTTCTCAGGTAACTTTATTTTGTGTGATTACCATTCTATTCATCCTTGAGGTTGATTTGACCCCTCTAAGGGCTATTCAAATGGGGACACCTTCAGGGAACAACATTCCTGTCTTCATGTCATTTGGTACTCTTTCTTTACAGTCTACAAAGTGCTGTGCATATTTAAGGTGTCATAACAAATGTTTAAATAATATTGCTTTGGCATTCGACCAGAAATGAGTTATATATACTGGGAAGATCAAAAACATCTCAGATTTCTCACATTTAATAAGACATGAAAGGGATAAGTTAAACGTATTTACAAGTCAGAAGTGGAGAACTCCTAAATTACTGTCACATACTGCAGGACCTACCAATCTCAAATGAGTGAATACAACTAAGTTGTGGCTTAAATTCTCAATGAAAGACTGAATATGGACAGACTAATTCATAGCACTTGTTATTTTCAAGACTTGTCTGTAATGGATATTTTTTCTCTGAGAGCAAAGACAGACTGATCTATTTGAACAAGTATATCGACATTTAGGTACCTCTAAAACTGCAAAACAAAGTCTTCTTTAATGTTGTCTTACCATGAAGACACTTGAGTGTTTTAGTTTTTAACATGAAAGTTTTAATGGACTTTTACCATTTTACCTTTTACCTTTTTCTATCTGGCAGGAATCAAGGAAGGTCTCTTGCGTAGATCACACAGAAGACTCAGTTTGTGTTTGCTTTTCACAAACACTCCCTGGATTTAGGCTTACATGAAATGCACCTTTCTTTCAAAACAAGGCCTTTTTATACAGAACAATTGTATTTATACAATATTAAATGGGTTTCGTAACATCAAAGAGAGGAGAGATAGGGCAAATTCTTCTCCTCCTAACAGGCCATAGCTTTCTCCAGGGAGGGGCTAACCAGTATCTTGGATGCTATTAACTGTTTAAAGATGCCCACTTTTTTCTAGTCTGTTCACTTTTCAGGGGGTAGGGGTTATCTAGGTCACTGAACCAGAAGATAAAGCCTCTGAAGCACCCTAAGGAATGGGACTTTTATGTGGGAGCTGGGAGGCCTAACCTCAGTCCTTAGCTCAAGGACAGTATGCACAGTTTAAAGCAAATAATCCTTAGATAAAGTTGTTTGAGTAGAGGCACAAGTCCTCCCAAAGGACATTGCTTACCACAGCTTAGACAGTGAATCTCTGAGGTCAGAGAAAGGTGCAAGTGCTGTTGGGGAATTCAAATGAGCAGGACGCACTGGAATGGTGTTATCCTAATGTTTAAGATATTCTCCTCAGAGATTTGGAAATTTTTCAGGCAGTAAAGTGAACAACCAGGAACAAGGCTATTATGTTCTGAGCGAGGGCACTGACAATTGCTTAATGCAAAGCGAGATTTGATTCCTTCTGCACTGTGTTTTTCACAATCTTTATTTTTTGAAAGGAAGAGCTTTATCCTTTAGTCTCCAGAGGTCAGAATGGTGTGTATTAGTTCCATAAGGTGCCTCTGATATACCTGAGAAAAGGACATGTATTTAATGGACTGAAGGAATGCTTTGTGTTTTAGGGATTAGGTAGCTCTCAAAATTCTGTTCAGCCTGCTATCTTCATGGACACAGCTCTCAGGTGACTCTGCACATTCACAAAGCTGGATGTAGGAGGTCTTATTCATTCAGAGTCTAAAATGTGGAGAAAAAATTAGAGAATAGCCATATCCAGGGTGGTTGCACCCATTGGAGGATGTTAGATGGAAAAATACAGTCTATCTCCATGCTATTAACCTTCATCGGATGAACAGTTTTGCACATTGGTAAATAGATTTGTGTTGTGCTAACAAAAATATTAGAAATAGATAACATTTATGTTTCTTTAGAGAGAGAAAATGTCCAAAAACTGAACAATACAAATTTGAATTTTCCCATTAAATAAGATTGCAAAGATCTTTGGCTTTACACAATGTGTTTCAGAAATGTTGAAACAGTTTCATTCAGAAACTAACCATGAAATACTTCTGTATTTTTAATGTTCTTTTACAGAAAACCAGTTTGATTTCCCAAAAGTCATTTTGAAGCAAAAGGTGTAACACTACATTTAACAAATGTAGACATTATTGAAAGGATTTACTTTGATTTTTCATTAAACAAAAAAGTTGTCAGAGTTGATCTTTTCTTAAAATGTGAATTTCAGGAAAGTTTGTGTAGTTTTTTTTTCTCACTGAACATCTGTATTGAAGCAGGAATTCAAATAGAACTTAATACTCAGAATTTTATATGAAAATCGGAGTCTGTTTGAAACTGGAATTGAATTTGGATGCATAAGAAATAATTTGTTAAGAACTGTTTTGCATTCTGCTGCTGAAATTGCGTGACTGCAGTAACATTCACACAAAGAAATTTGGACCAAAGAAGTCTTGAAAGCACCAGAAGCAGAAGGAAGTAATGTTTCCAACCCCTAAAATAACAGTTGTTTTCTTACAACACTTTTCAGAGAAAACTCCTTTTTTTAATCTTCTGCTCTAAAACCCAATGAGTGAATGGCTTTGCAGGTACTGTCCAAACTGATGTTAAACCAATTAAACCAAAGCAGTGCACACAACAGAGTTCACATGGGGCCCTCAGGGGATAAGCCCGACCTAAACCTCCCTGCAGGGTGAACGTGGCCGTAAGTTTGAATGCTTGCTCTTATCCCATGTGCATAGATAACTGCCACATCATTTTCTACTGCTGTTAAACTGGCAGTGTGTGATTCTCCGTGATCACATCTGAGTTATTTTTAGTGTGCTGAGCTCCACCAAACGCTTGTATGTGACAGGGCATTAAATCATAGAGAGACCACAAATCTTGAGTAGGCAGGAGTTGTCCTATACTTGAGATTTCTGCTGAAAAATTGAAACAGGAGACCTAAATGAGAGTCTCTCAGCATGCATTCAAGGCAGTTGTTCTGACAGAAGTGGCTGAGATCTCCAGAGGTTTTACAGTGATGTATTTAGATGCCAATAATTAATGTTTTAAAGGTTTCCTAAGAATAATTCAAATATACAAAGTGCAGACATAGAGGTCAATAGATATGTTTGAAGGAGTTCATAAGCATACAAGATCTATTAGAGTTTAAAGGATCAATAATTCTCTTCAGAGCCCATACATATGCATTGACAAGACAGGGAGGACTGCTATTATAGTCTCTCAAATCAAAAGTCCACATTTAAGAACTGTGTGAAAGGTAGTTTTTAATGTGTATCAGATCAGGTGTTACCCTGCTGTTAGAGATCCTGTTATCAAGAAGTGGGTTATAGCCAATTCCAGGGTGGCAAAAATCCAGGAAAGGCCTCATGTTTGATATTATGGGCTTCTCCAAGCATTTTTGGACCAGCTGTTTAGTGATATGAGTAGCTTTATTGCAACAGCACTGATGATTTTTTTTTGACAATCCCAAGTGCATTCTGAGCACTACCATTTCCTCATCCACATCAGCACTACATGTATTCTCAGCTCTCAAATACCAGGCAATGTTTAATGTGAGATTAATAAATTACTTCAGAGCTCTAAACTTTTTTGTTGTCAAGGTATATCTTATCTTTGAAACAAAGACAATGCAAAACAAAACGACCTTCCACCAAAGCTCCAGAAAAATGAAATCTTATTGAAACCAGATTGCTTTAGCTGAGACACCTGCTGAATTATCCTGATTCCAATGGATTTCAACTACACAACTAGTAACTGTGAATGTCAGATAGAGGTCCAGCCCTGATATATTTAATTATAAGTATCTTCCCCTGAGAAATCTGATTATTCTAGGCAATACTCCCCAAGAAAGTTATTATCTTGATTTGATCTATTTAAGAAAGGATTTAATCTGTTAAAGAAAGAGGTTATGATGAGGCAAGTAGAGGAGGGTATTGCTCCTTTTGTTGAAGCCTGATGTGTTTCTAATTAATTTGCAGAATACCACATACTGTGGACATGCAAATAATGATACAATTACTGAAAATTCAATCATAATGGTGCCAAATGACATTCCCACCAGGGCTCCTCTCTGGAGAGTGAGCCCAGGGGAAGGAAAACTCCATATTCCTCCTGTTCACTTTAACAGGAGACATGATTACAGGGGTTGAAATGGCTTCACAGACCTGTCTTAAAATGTGAGTTAAGCACGTATGAAGAAGACTGAAGAATGTATGTTGTCCAAGGAGCAGTCCATTGGGAAATAGGAAAAAGAGTAGAAAAATGTGGAGAGAAATCTGTGGCTTGGTAATGACCTGCAGAAGTAATCCTTGTCCATTTCCTGCTTTTCAGGCAGTTACAGACATTAGTTCACATCTTCCCAAGATGATGGTGTTTAACTTGTGCCCAGAGGTGCCAGACACATGCTCTTGTATTTAAAATACTTCATGGCAGTATATCATGTCCTCAGAAAGCCAGTCAATGTATGAGCTGTATTACCTGTATTGGCAAGCCCAGACTGGCTATAGTAAACCTGATTGACTTTTGAATCTGTCATGTAATATGAAAGCCGTGAACTCCATCCTGGTCAAGACGATGTTCCACTTTCATGAAGAAACTGCTTAGCTTTTTACTGTACTGATAAATATTTCACCTATAAATGTTCAGGTCCATCCTCATTCCATCAAATAACTCCTATGTTTATGGGTTTCTGTCTTGTAATGGCAGAATAATGCCATGATGCTGACTGACTTCTTCTGCATGGGATGGTCTTCAGTCTAAGTACAATCAGAGTCATGTTTTAGATTACTCGTTACTGGAAGTTGTTAGCTGTAAACTCTAAAATGCAAAGAAAATCAGAACAGAACCTGACTTTTGAAAGCAGTGGTACATCCCCAAATGAGACAAAAATACTAAAAACATGCTGAAAGGATTCCACATATTAAAATTCAAGTATGCTTCAGATGATAAAAATGAATAGATTAAGTATAAGGCAATAAGGTCTTTTCTAAAATCTTTTCCTCTCTTCTCTTTCTGTGTCTCCTCCTATTTCATTTAGAACCTATATTTACACAGCATATTCTGACATATTGAAATAACAGTGGAAAAAATATCATTCAATATTTCAGTCTCACATGGAATTTTATTTACTTGAAATAAACAGCAATCTTCTCAATGGCAATTCACCAGAAGAAGTATGTAAAACCGTGTCACTGATAAACTGAACAGATCATAAAAGAATATTAGTATAATAAAACTTCAAAAAAGCATAAATGAGGGGATAATATGAGGGGTGGGATTTGCTAGTTGAAATGTAGGGGCAGAATATAATAAGAGCGGTCTACTTTCATTCTTATTAAGTTACTGGTAAAAATGCAAAGATAATAATTTTAATAAAGGAGATGTTGGCTGCAGTCAACCTTTTTTGTCTCAGAGGTGAAATATTAAACAGTCAAATGAGCATGAGAATAATATGGTCCCTATTAAAGTGATTTTAAATTTAAGCATAATTTTTGCTAATACCACTGAGCAATGGGAATAATTAGAATGGTTTCAGTAATGCTGAAGATTTTAATAATTAAAGATGCATGATTAATTTGAGAAGAGGCATCATTAACCTAAATCAAATATTAGATTTGTTGTAAAGGAGAAGGGGTTTAGCCATAACTACATTTTTCAGAAGGGGAATCTCATTAAATACCATGGTTTGCCTTTTACTCTGCACCCACAGGATTTACTTGCATGAATATTAAGCCTCTGTGTATTGAATACAAGCATTTAAATCCCATGATATGGACCAACCTTTTTGTACTATGTAAAGTATTAATTGAATAATCTTGTTTTTACTTTGGATGACAATTGCTAGTTACTTAAAGGTTACAACTTTTTTTTTTTTTTTCCTGGAAAAGAAGAGTAAAAAGTTCAAACCTGATCTGGTCAAAACCTTTTCTCTGCCTGAAAATATATTTCTCTTGGCTCCTTTATTTTTTACACAGCTTCTTGGTTTTTTTGGATGAACTAAAAAGTATTTTCATAAAAATCAAAGCAAATAGGAAGTACAGGACAGAATGAATGTGTGATGCACTGGGAATTGCAGTTATCTAACAAGGTAGTGAATTCCCCAGAGCAATAATGAGTAAAGTCCTTTTGTTACTTGCTTGTCAACAAACATTGTGCATTTGTGTTGATTAAAATGCAGAAGTTGATAATTAAACAAAAAACACACGATAAAAAAGTGAAGTTTTACTCCATTTATAGGAAAACAGTTCTTCATAAATATTGATTTATTGGTTTTTTTTTTCCCCACAATGTGGTGGTTTTCTATAAATATCAGTATCTGATAATGAGCACTTCCACCAGTCATTATTTCTCTACTTGCAGAATTTAATGAATAGAAATGCGTTCATTATATGGAAATCTATCTACCTGTTATGCCTTTGATGAAGGCAGCCCCTGATTTGAAATTTTGTGCACGATTAATGATATGCAAAGAACTGTGTCTTATCTTTAATGATATGCATGAAGAATTTATCAATGGAATTTATTAGATGTTAATTCATCTTCCATGAATTACTTAGGCAGCAGCATCTCCCTTCTATATCACTTTTTGGAATATGGCTCCTCTGTTATTTTTGTTCCTTTGCCCTTCCCAAAAAACAATGGAAACATAACCTATTTCTAGAACACGTTTGAGTTCATTGACTCATAAAAACATGTTCCTTGTCTTGAAAGCTCGTGGGAAATACTGGCTGATGGTGATGAATTTCCCAAGCCTGTGGGACAGCCAGCTCGAATTTTGACTCAATCAGAATTTTTGATTGAATTTGTTTATTCACTGTTCCATTACAAAATCAGCTTCTTCCACCTTCACTGCCACGAAGCGAAAGCTTACACTGAACCAGGTTGGCCTGAACAAATGCTCACTCTGTACTGAGGCAGCACACAGTGCTACGTGCCAAGCTGGGCACTTTGGATTTCTGAGCATCTCTGTCTTCATTGGGGCTGTTTTGGTAGCTGCAGTTCTTCCACCTCTGTACTCTCTGCAGTCTGAACACCAATTGCTCAGTGAAGCTGGAGGTCTGTGTCACGGCTGATTGACTTGTGGTAAACAAAATGTCTACAGCATTTTTGCCTGATTGCAAACAAGCCTTTGTAGTTCTCTACACAGTCCTGTTGGACTTGGCAAAACGTCCCTGCTCCTCTAATACCTTGAGGATGACCCTTCAATAAGTCTAGGCAGAAAGAGCAAAGATGATTGTCTATTTAGATATTATGCGTGTACTACCTGATTATATACTCCTTGTGCTTTCTTTCTGTTTTTCTCAAGTATAGCTACATGCAAGCCGTTCTGCCTGGACTTTCCATGTCACTAGCCTGTCAGGCCGTGTCAGAAGGGAAGCTTATTACAAACATGAAAAGGACTACTCCAAAGAAGAATGAAAGAATCCATTTAATTTAAATCTGGTACAAACAGTTTCCTGTTCATTTGTAGCTGGATGAAAAATACCAGTCTTAAACTGTAGCTAGGATGTTCAGATTTGATATTAGTATTGGTCTGGTCTGCTCCAAGAGTAGTGAAGTATTGAAATGTGCAGGTAAATAAAATCTTTATCTGCGGAGTTTTTTAGAAAGGGCTTAAATATCTGTTGGGAATTGATTCTGCCTTGGGAAATTAGCCCCTGGCTTGTTTTCTGTAGAGCAGGAGGGCAAATGAACACTAGATTAGTGTTTTGTAGTGGTTCCTTGATAAGGCAGATAACATCTAGCACCTCTCATCTGGAAATGCCTCTTCAGATTTGGTCCTTTTCCATACTGTTTGTCTGCATGGGTACCTCCATCCATACAGTCACCCTGGGGGAAAAAGGTTCTTTTTCCTTCTCTCCTAAGAAAGTCAAAGTTCTGTCTTCCTAAGAAAGAGAAATGGATATATGTTGTGACAATGAAAGACGCAGAGTCCCCCAGCAGGTGCAAAGGAGAGCCCCGTTTATTGCAAAAACCCAGACTTTTTAAGGAGTTATCTGGTTATCAGTTTACATAGTTTTAAAACATAACAAACATAATTCAACCAACCTCCTACACCACTATGTGAAGATGTGACAGTCACACAGTGTGTTTTCCTACCCCTAATTCAACTGTATCTCTTTTCACAATCCTTTTCTACTTAGCTGAAGTAACAGGCCTGAGCCATGATTTTACAAAAGGCCTTCCTTTTGTAAGGTTTTACCTATGTGCAACAGGTCTATGGATCTCCTCTTCACATACAATCTGGCTGGCAAGTCTCTGTCCCTGCAGCAGGTTTCTGTGCTTTAGCTGGTGAGGAACTGTGTCCAGAGCTGTGCAACCCTCTTTCCTCCCTCTTTCCTCAACCCATATTTTCACTCCTGTCATGATGCTTGCCCCTGAAGCAAATACATAATTTACACCCAGAACAAAGGTTGCACTGTTTTTTGGCAGACTCTGACTGGATACTTTGCCTCACCCTGTGCAGCTCTCAATCTCATTCACTTCCAGTGTGAAAGTGTGGATCAATTAGTACTGATGTTAGCTTCCCTGGAGTGACAGGCAAAACAAGTACTTAGCATGTTCCCCTGGGCATTCTTATTTTTAGCCCCTCCTCAGTCACCTTCACTGTTAACAGCAACCACAGACCAGGCATCCAAAAGAGTCTCAACAGCAACTTTTCGGAAGAGACTGCATGAGCTAAGGCTAAAAGGCATCTTCTCTCCCTGCTGTGCTTTGTCCCTGTGAATGACTGAAGACCAGGCTGATCAAGTACTGTAGCACTTTCTTCTGAGGTATTTTTTTCCTTTTTTTTATATGTGGAAGCTGACACAGTTTCAGAGATTTTTTCTTCCAAAATTATTCAGGACAGCTCTCAGCTTCAAATCAGATCTGTCAAGTGAAGCCCTCTGTTAAATTCCCTATATGTATGCTAGATTTGGTTTGTTTGACTGACATGCACATGGCTTGGCTTACTCCTCATGCAACTACCAGTTTTGTGAAAAATTGTAGAATCACAGAATCATTAGGGCTGGAAAAGACCTTTAAATATCATCAAATCCAACCGTAAACCTAACACTGCCAAGTACAAAACTAAGTCATGTCCCTAATGACATTGCAGCAAATTTTGAAAAGATTATATTTCTAGAATCAGAAGTAAATTACTATGTATCAGGATTCCACCACTGAAATGAAATCTCAAGGAAGATCTGGGCTATATTTTTGACTTAAAGGCCTCACTTTCCCAAAGTCTTCATAATTGCTCCAAGTTTGTGGGGAGACGGTTCTGTTTCAGTCCTACTGTTTCTTCTCCAAGGATCCAGTAGTTACATTTTCCCAGGAATGAGATCACACCATTTTCCAGTTAATTCCTCTGGTTGCTAATCCTTTAGGGTATCTACATAAAGTATAGTGGCCTGGTTCTGGACCTTGAAGACTGCAGATGTAAATTAGAGCAGAGTTTCAGCACTGCTTTTATAGGTCTCACTTGCACATGTGCATGGAAAGGTTCACCATGGAATGAAGAGTGTTCTGAGCACATTCCAGCTGGCAGGTCAGTGATCACTGAGCTTGTGGCAGTGAGCCTCAGGGCAGCTGCTCTGGCTCCACCAACATGGGCTCATGCACAGTCTCCCTGCAGATGCCAGTGTGCGCCCCATGCCAGATAGGAGAACTCAGCACCGTGCTGTGACTGGGGTTGGATGTCTCCTACAGCCTCACCTGCAAGCTCAAAAAGCCAGGAAACTCTACAAAGTGGAAAATCTAGAGCAGAAACTCTCCATCAATACCTTTTTCTCTAGATCACAGTTTTGGTATAACCTGTGAGATCAGCTGCAAGTAGGGAAATTGCAATGTTGTGCATTGCCTAGAAATTTACTTTCTCATCAAAACTCAACCAGCTTTTCTTGTCCAAGGAATGTAGCAGGAATGTAGGATTTCTTCAGACACTTCAGAAATCATGATGATTTCTGGCTGTGGGATGAAGTATGACTGGTGTGACCAGCCCTCTTACAAAGCTGTCTGATTAGGCTCTCAGGGTATACATGTCATTTAGGGTGCAGTTCCTCAATGAGTATTGGGACCCAAACACATAAGCATGTACAGTCTGTTCTTCCCTACTCTGCTAGCTAGGTGCTTCAGGAAAAATTTTCAAGAGTATGTTGATGACTGGCTGAGGATGTAAGGTCTAGAACTACAAGTTATTTAGACTTCTATCTCCTACCAGGCTTAAATTAGGCTTGTAATCATCTCTATGGGCCTAAGAGTGCATCTTTTGAGTATTTTATTTGAGCACTTCATTAAATTATGTGGCACCTTTATGCCTGTTTATGTTTTTACATGCATTCCCATTAGGTTTATGTGTAGTACAATTGGAAAGATGATATATTATTTCACTTTATCAAAGAGGCAGACAGCCTCTTAAACTATGACTCTTCTAGTGGACTAAACATCTCACTGTGACTATATATTCTTTTTGCCCAGCCTGGTTTTAGCCCATGTTTGCTAACTAATTCCCAAACACTTTCTGAGAGCTCTTGGAGCCATTTCTGACTGTGTGGCTGTTACATATTGGCACCTTGATCTAAATCAGAGGAAACCTTCAGATATAGACACAGTCTATTATACGCAGGTTGTCCTCACAGGCAAGGAAAATTTTATTTACTGGTGGAAAACCATAGCCCTATTTCCCAGAGGTTGCCATTTCAGAAAAGCCTGACACCAACAAATTGTGCATATATGTCACAAACTTCTGGCAATATTGAGGCATAAACAGTATGCACTTTTCCCCAACATCTAGTAAAAATGCCATATAATTTCACAATCCCATAGAGGCTTAAGTTTTCATGTCCAGTAAAACTTAATACTATCAAACATGATGAGGCCATTGAATTTCCTTGTCCTCTGTTGTTCTAGGTCAGTAATACAGTAAAGTAAGTACCTTCCTACATTAAGAGCATACTTTGCACAGAATGAGAGCTCATTTTTCAGTAAGTTCAGATGGCAGGATATGTTTGCCACTAAATCAAAGCTCCAGAGATAATTTCAAAGGACCTGCACCTTCAGGATGCTTTTATTTCCCTTCCCTACCCACCAGGTAGGGCAATAGGCAAACTTGGCAGTCAGTTCAAAGAGTTTGACAACACCCAAACAATAATTATTATTAACAACAACAACAAAAATAATATTTTTTATAATACTTCAAATAATTATCTAAGAAAGGCATACGACTTAATTGCAAAACCACTGCTGATGCAGAGGAAAAAAACCTATCCCACAGTTAATAGTACTTCGGAGATGACATTTCCTCTTTTTCCAATCTATTTTACAGCATTTTGGTGACTTTGTTGCTATTTTGTTTGCTCATCTTTCCATTTGCCAGATGCTAAAGGCAAATTGGCTGAAAACTGTGTCTGTATCTCCATTAGCAAGTAATATTGACCTACAGATTGGATCTTTATGGCAAAGCAGTTTGGCACTGAGGACATGACACAAATTATGCATGTTTTGAAGAAGTAGGAAGGAAGGTGTGGGATAACACTTTGGACCAGCTGTAGTCTGGTCCCATGAAGTGGAAGGTTATTAACAACCAGAACCTCCTGGAGGGTATCTTCCAGTTCTTCAGCAGCCAGGCTGCATGCTCTGAGACTCTTCAGCCATGTGAGCTCAACAGAGAAAGGGGAGATACCCAGGAATTTTTCTGTACAAATCTCCCTGCTCTGCACTAAAGTACCAAGGTAGATGCACCCTGTTGTCTTGCTGCTATGAGGTTAATACAAATGAAAACTTCCCAAATGCTACATATTGTTGTGTAGGTAAAAAACGTAAGAAAACATTCTAGTGCAAATTCCATCCATGCTTCCTTAAATCATTGTTGCTTTCAAAACTCTTTGTGATTGCTGGTGGTACACAAACAAAATAAAAATAAAGCAAATCAAATAACCTTATTAGAAATGAATTTGGAAATATCCAAGTTGAGTGACTCACTTGGTAGTGAACTGAGTGCTAATATTGCAATTTTAGATTCATTTTTCTGCTTGCTAACAGCTGAAGACTACCAAAAAACAGAGGAACAGTGTTTTTGTGCAAATCAGCTAAGATGATCTGCACTTCTAGTGGAGAGACGACCTTGTGAATGTACCACATTTTCAGGTTATATATTTGCTATCCAAAAGTGAGTGAATCTCCATGAGTTAAAAGCACAGGTCCGTTTTCAGCGGACAGATTGTTGTGTACAATTAGATGCGAGGTGCCGGCTGGAGATGTGCACGGCAGTAAACAGAGTGCCCAGATGGCTTATTTGACCAGGTTAGCTGGTGTAATAGAAAAAACAACTTGGGGTTACAAGCAGTCTTTCTAGGGCTGGGATTTTGTCTCAGTGTTAGTAAATCTGCCCAAATGCTGATCTTTCCTGCATGTAGGTTGGTAGACTGTGGGCTTTACTGGTGTCATGTCTGTAAGCTCATTGATATCTTTGCCTGCTGTGTTTTCTGGCAAATCAGTACTACTGAAAAAGAGGAAACAGAGGAAGTTGCTGAGAGGAAAAAAAAGTCTGGTTCAACTCAAATAAACCGGGGGTTTAGTTCTTTGATTTAACATTTTTTTAAGCCTCATAGAATCAAAGAACCCTTAAAGTTGGAAAAGATGTCTAAGATTGAGTCCAAACACTGATCAGAGCCACCAGAGTTTCTAGTCATACTTCCCCAGATCTGTAGTTGCATGGGAGTGTTATGACCCAAGTGCAGCACCTGGTACTGTGCCTTTTGAACCCCATACAACTGATCTCAGCCCATCGATCCTGCTGATCCCCCTCCTTGCTTCTCCAAGACTCAAAACCTCTACTGTCTGATGACCTGCAACCATCTCATCACCTACAGCCATCTCATCACCCACCAGGGCTTCTCTGTGTGAAATAGCAGGTCCGTCTGGAAGGAAGCCCAGGTCTTCCCTGGCTCACTCCACCCTTCAGGCAGATCAACAATGACACCCAGCTTGGTGTCATCCATGAACTGATGAAAGGTGCACTTGATCCTCACACCCAGAATGCTAATAAAGATATTAAATGGAACTGGCCTCAATATTGAACCCTGGAGAGCATCACTTGTGATGGGCCACTAGCTGGATGTAACACTCTTCACCCATGTGCTGAGAGATGAGCTGTCAGAGAGACTACTGGCATGGCTGAACAAATTTCTGGTAAGTCTCATGAGTGGAAATTCTGAGAAAACTATTTTTTGGAAACACATAAATGATTGTTTCTTTCATGAAATAGCTCCCCAGAACCTGAAGCTGTCCAGTGAAATTGATCCTTGTCAAATTGAAGACTACTAATATTCATCTTCTCTCTATAGTCAATCCTTCTGAAGCAGAAATTAGGTCCTTGGGGAAGATTTATGTCAGAAATATAAGCTCCTGCAGACCTTTAGGAACCTATAGAAAGCAGCAACACGCAGGTTTTCAGATAAAAATTTTGACAGTAGGTGCTCAAATCAGATAGTCACCTCACTAACACCTGTCTCCTGGTGAAGATAGCATAAGAGAATTTTTTTTTTAATGACGAAAACATTCCTGATCTTTATGAACACAAATCTCACATCCAGACACAGAAGGATTCAGAACATACTTATCATTACCTGGACTGGAGCCACATCTTTGTTTCTTCCATAAAATTCTAGTTAAAATCACAATCTGGACTATGCCACAGTAAATCATGGTTAAAACTAGTATTTCAAAAAGACAAAGAGCAAAAGTCCTTCCAGAACTGAGATCTAATAGGTGTTGTGTCTGACACTGAGTGGTCTGGTTGTCAAATGAAATAGAGACATAGCTGTTTTTTCAGTGCTGCTGTTTCTGATTTAAGGTTTGACATCGAGAGATGAAGTGGGTGACAAAGGGCTGTCAAAGCCAGAGCTTCAGATGGTGTCAGCTGGCATCATTTCATTGCCAGCTGCAGAGGTGCTACCTCAGACAAGTGCAGAGGATCTTTTCCACTCTGCAAACAAAATCAAAGATTTTCCCTGGTTTAATGGCTTCCAATGCCCATGTTGGGCGCTGCTCTGAAAAAGTATTTGAGTAATCTTTGGCTGCCTGCATAAACCCTGAGAAAGTAGCCAGAACTGAAAAATGGCATGGTGTGTTTTTTCTATATGCTCTAAGTGGTGTCACTTTCATTCATGTTTTGAGGGCAATCTTGGCCAGGGAGACATAAAAGGGAACTCGCCTGACATGTAGCAAAGCAGAGCAATCTCTGCTTGCTCAAAAGACCTGCTCAGCAAGGAACATGGGGTTAGAAGATTTAAGCATCTTCCACCTCCAATTCAGAGGAGGGTGAGATGTCAGGTGTGAAAAATCTTTTAAAGTACAGCAAGGATTTGCCTATTCCGCTTAGAATACTTTAAAGATAAACATTTTTTCCCTCACTGGATGGCAAACTTTTTTAGGATAAACAGTTAATATTTTTCCTTACAGAGTAAACATCACTGTGTTACATGTTTGTATTATCTCTGATTTAAAGACAATTTTAAATTGTACACATACATTTTCACTGATTCACAACACAGCATTTAAAGAATCCTACCAGTGTCTGATGCACCTACTGCTCTAATTTAACAAACTTACTCTCACTAAATTGCATTTCTTTATAGAGGGGGTGAATGGAGTGTGTAGTAATTTAAAAAAGGTTCTTGCTATGAAGTCAGGGACTGTTGCCTTGGTGAAATCACGTATTTTAAAACCTGAAACATTGGAAAATTGTTTTAGCAAGAAAGGTAATTGACTCAGCTGGTAGTGAATATGGCTGGAACCTGATGGCACTACAAGTATAATTCAAATAAAATACTGAAGGCAAGGTAAGATTGACTTTAAGATTCCTGATGTTCTGTAAAACAATTGTGCCTTGCTTTCATCCTGATGGCAATGTTATTGACATTTTCATATATTTTATCAAATCTGATATATTTTCAAACTGCAAAAATTCTAGTGCTTTCCAAACCAATACTCTTGCCATGAAATCATTCATGACTCAGACAATTTACAGAAAGTGGTGGGAGGAAACTGCTGCAGGCTGCCCTGTGGGTGCCAAAGGAGAGGGCAAAGCTTCAACACTGAAATGAAAGGAAAAGTGTCCTCTCAAAATGGTGATTTCTCACCTCCCAAACATTCTTTTCATGCCTACTAACTCATGCATTTTCAAAAATCAATTATTCTTTTTCCAAATGTAAACTTACAAAAAAAAAAAGTTGAACAAGAAAACAAAAACAACAGTCAAACAAATGAAACAACCTCAAAAATACCCCAATGAAACAAAGACTCAAAAAGGACCAAGTGATGTTCCACAGCCGGGAGGCCCTGCCAGGACCCTCAGGTTTTCAGCAACATCCAAGTCATGTTTAGGCAGATCTTAGCAGTGAGCTGGAGCTAGCTGTGTGAGCTCTTTTTGGGCTGGCTGCACTCCAGCTCCACTGAAAGAAGTGGGACGCCAGCCACCCACATCCTTCTGCCCTTAGACTGGAGAGGACACAGTTTGTGTGGTTTTCCCCACCTCCATTCTCTTCATATGAAACCAGCCAACTTCTTTCTTCTTTTCAGAGCAAAGAGGCCTGCAAACAACAGGAAAGAGCAACTACTAAGAACTAAACAATAACCAAAGGATATCTGGTATGTTAAATATAACTGCCACGGCTTCCACTTTTGCCAGGAGACTTCTGGTGTATGCATGTCTCACACTGTGGGTGAGCAGGTTAAGCTTTGTTGTCTGTTTTCAGAATTTTGCAGCCCTATATTCTTCTGGTCATGCAGAACCCTCATAAAGATAAGCTCACTTGATACCACTGGTGAATTCCTGTCAATATTTTCAGGCCTGTAAATGTGGTAAAATTGTATATGGACATCTGCATGCATTTTCATATCTCCTGTACTGCAATAAATTTCCATCCTACAAGGTTACTGGAGAATTACCAAAGAAACCAAAGTGTTTGAGTGGGAGAGACTGAATGGAGGTGAGGGGGTTGCTACCATCATCCTTGTAGAAATCTTGCTGCAATACTCCAGAAGGCAGTGCTTCCAGATTAAATTAACTGCCAGTTCATATTAACACAAAGTCTATAAAACTCACTTATTTACTTCTTGACATGTGAATAATGAAGCCTGAAGAAATGTCAGTCAGTCAAATGGCATTTGAAGATAAGTACACCTCTGTTGTTGGTTTTTTTGCATGAAAATTAGTAGTATTTTCATCCTAAAAGGCAAGCAGTTTTAACTGACTGGGTTTTGTCTCTCCTTTAAAATATTCAACCTAAAGGGCAACCACTCTTGAGAAGTTGTTCAATTTGGGAAGGTGATACCCTAGTCTCATTGTTTGAGAAATTTAGCAATCACTAGAAGTAACAATACTCATTAATTAATATTGTGACAGAGTGTGTAGAAGAGAAGTGTAGGTTGCATCAGCTTTTTAGTGAATACCAGAGTTTATAATCTCCCGAAGTACGTAGCACCCATGGTTTGAGGTAATTTATTCTGTCAAGTCTTTTAGGTGAATAATGTTTTTCCATTTTTAAAAATAATCTAATGATCTGTTTTTCATATATATTGCTATCTTAGTATAAGAATCTAAAGCAACTTTTTTAGTATAATTCTACATATTTCCAAAATGGCATTAATCCCGTTTTTATTTTTTAAACTATTTAAATGAATGGAGCCTAAGTAATATCAACATTTATTTCAAGTTTATCAGCTGGGGGAGAAAAATGGCAGTGTCTATTGTTGTAATACAATAGGGGCCATAGGAATGTCTAGAGTGTGTTTCATAGCTCTTAATGAGAGTAACCCCAATTTGCATGCTTATGCACATGTTGAATTAAAGTCATTTATGTGTTGGTAGGTCTCCTCGTTTTTTAATTATCATTTTAGTGGGGAGGAGAAGCATTTGAGATATGTTTCTTTCTGGATGTACTTCCAGAAAGTATATTCAGTCATCTCCTCACCTTGTTTTCAGCTCTTATATAGGAAAGAACTTCCCTAACTTTTGAACAACTTCAAAAAAAAAAAAGAAAAGCAAATAACTCAATTTACACTAAGGTTTGTTTTGTAGTACTCTTGAAAAATAAACCATTTCCCCACAGAAAAATCCCTCATTGTTCTTATGTAAGGATTCATTAGAGCCTTGGTTTTTTATCATAGAAAAAGGAAGAGGAAAGTACCAAATCAAAAAGTAGAATCAACTGTGCTTGTGGAAATGTAGGATTGTTTTCCAGATTAACTGATGATTAGGATCTCATGTTTTCATAATTCTCAAATTCAAAATCAGAATGGAATAGGAAATGGAGGAAAAAGGGGTTGCTGCAGATGGGGAGGAAATACTTAGAGAAGACTGTATATAGAATTCTCTTAGACTAGTCAAAAATCATTTACTGTAGTCCAGCTGTTCATTTCCTTATTTTTCTTTTCAATTTGGCATGAAAATGAGTTTATTATTTTTACAGAGAGTTTTTTCTTTTTTCTCTTTTGTTGCTGTTGAGATGAGAATTATCAGATGCAGCTGGGGGATTGCTGTGCTTGGGAAGCTGAGAACAGCAAACTTGGGAAAGAAGGAAACAGGATATGGGATGCCAAAAGAAATACATTTCTGTGGCACTAATATGTAGATTTTCAACATATTTATTCACTTTAGAAGAGAAAGAAAAGCAAATCAAAATGCTAAGCAAAGACAGATGTTAAATTCTGTATCAGAAAACTATTTTATTTACCTCAAATTACCTCTGCGAATTTCATCTGAGCATGAAGTTATGCACCTTCAACCATGAGCTCTCAGATAATGGTGCTGTATATGGCTGGATAACCATCCTGTCCATTGCAGAAGTGGCTTATTTTCAATGAAATGCAAAATACTCCTCATGGTTGTGTCTTTTTACAGCTTAGCTGTTAAGGCCAGCATTCAGGAAACCATTCCTCTCCAGGAAAACCTGCACATACTTATCGCCAAACATTTGTAGACAGCAAGATGCAGGAGTAATGATGCAGTAGTTTTGTATCTCTTGTAAAAATTTCCCTTTGAACATAGTTAACCTCTTAAAATTGTTGAAGCTAAGATATGAAAGATTTTTCTTTGGTACTGAAAAAAATCATGATTCAAATTAATATTTCTTCATCACACTCCTCTTTTTATATGTCTACAAAGCAGACCCTAAAATCTGAGCTACAATACTTGTCTCTCATTATAATAAATGAAATAAAATGGACTGAGTTGATCTGTTTGGTTTTGATATCCACCTTAGGATTAGATGAGCCTTGCTAGGCTAAAAGCAAAGAGTGGGTGTGATATATGTCCAAAATGATGGATAAGATAAAGATGACAACCCACATCTTGGCATATAAAATAACGTTAACAGCTGTAGAAATTACAAATAGAAAAGCTTTTTGACAAATATGTTTTGAACCTCCTTAACATTTCACAATTCTGTTGAAGTACAAGGCAGGACTAAATTGCTTGTATTACAGATCTACGGTCTGGTGCCAGCTCCTTCTGGATTATTGCAGCTGGCAGGATTTGGTTACATTTCTCCCCACCTGATGTCTGTCTCCAAATCTTTTGTCTTTTCCTGACTGCCTTGCTTGTGTCCTGTACCCACCTGAATAGCTCAATTGCAAGGAATGATCCTAATACTTGCAAGAGAAGTAATCAACATGGTATTTTGCATGTAAGTTTTATACTTTTACTAACTGTAAGGTTAAATCTCTTTTAGCTACATATCTACACAATTAGCTATAATCATGGTCAACAGCTGCTCCTTGGCCACTCTATTCTTCATGGAACATGATGATAACATGACAACATGCTAAACAGACTGAACCATGACTTTTCTGTATCCATAGATGTTCAGAAGCCAAGCTCTGCTTTGGATTCAAATATATAGACCCTCTATGGATTCCTCTGAAGGCATGTGGACATCCAGAGTGCAGATGGCAACACCAAAGCTAGGAGCTCTTCCAAGGGTTTCCCTCTAAAGAAAACGTACAGGACAGCATGCTTCCAGCATACAGTTAATTTGATCTTAAATTAGCCATGTAAAATACTTCGGATAGCTTTTCTTTAAAGTATCCATTTCTTTCCATGAACTAGGAAGATTAGGTCAGCTGTTGCCTATGCCAACCTAGTTGAGATAAAAGCCACTTGAAGAATCAACAAGAATTGTATTGGAGCTCACTGCTGGTGGAGGCCTGGAAGGTGCTTAGCTCCAAGCTCTGTCTAGAGAATCTGGGTTAGCAGTTGCAAGAGCTCTATTTACTTTCCCTCTTAGATATGCTGTGGAGAACCACTTAAATCTGAGCCTGTAGGTGAATGGTATAGATGTTAGGTGGGACAGGGCTTGAGACACCAGCAGTATCAGTAAGTCCATACTGTTGCTAATACCTTCTGATTTTGTATTATTTCCTCTCTTCTTCCCGGTCATCTCATCTCTTGACTTGTTGATATTTCACTTTCTTCCTCTTCTAAGAAAGTTTCAGAGGAAGAAAATTTCCCCTGTTTACCTATGACTGCACCTTTCAGTGGCTGAAAGGTTTGAATAGGCTGGAGTATTCAATCATTTGGGATGAGACCTTTCACGTGGAGGAGGCTTGTTTCTGTGGTTTTTGTTTTTTTTTCATAGGCATAGTTCTTCTACTTAGGAAGGTCTTAAGTTAGTATTAAATAGAAGATCTCTTCCAAAGAATTTAAAACTCTAAAAAAGAAAACCAAATGTAATCCTAAAGTCATGTAGGAGCTACAAACATTATTACTGCTTTGGTTCAAGGTCTTATGGTCCCCATAAGTCCTCTGTTTTTCAAACTCATGCTATCATAACCAAACTTACAGCAACTCTAGTTCATTACACTAAGATTAAAAAAAATATTTTAACTTTGCAACCAGCTGACAGTATTTAAAAACCAATTTAAATGTCACTTCTTAAATAAATTATCTGAGATTATGAAAGTAATTAAGGAGTCTGAATTGTTTATTTCTATTTTCACGTTTAAAACTGCTGTGTTACAAGTCTGCTAAGAGGGGTTAAAGTGCATAATCCTCCCACTTTTTATGCTGTGTCCCTTAGGGATGACCTTGTTTTTCTTTTCCTACAACTGGTGGTTGTTATCAGTAAAATCCAAGATCAAAGAACCAGAAGGGAAACAGTTTAGTACTTCTTCCCTCTTGAACAGCTGTGGTTTCCAAAAGGGTTATTTTTGTAGGTGACATCTGAGCTCTTTTTGCCCACTTATCACTGATGCATGTCCACATTGCCTTTCTGAATCAATGCCGCTCTTCTCTTGTTCAGATAAAGGGAGTTTGTTGCTAAACCTTGTTTGAAATAACAAAAGTCTGAATGACTACCAGCAGCTGGTTGGACCATAGAGGGCAACTTTGCCTATTCTCTTATGTGTGCACAAATGATTAAAATTTGTACAACGAACATAATTAAAAAGAAAGGAAAACAATAAACCAGTATGTTTAGTCAAAATTATAAGCTGTTGTTGTCATTTTTAAAATGGTTTCACAAAGAATGAGGCTATTTTTTAGGCTCCAATAATGAAAAACATGGTCAGGTCTGGCTTCCCTAGGTTTCTTTTCATGGGATAATATGTGAGTGTCTGTGTATATTCTTGTGTTTTGTTGGAAAGGGCAGCTGGATAACTCAGTTCAGCTATCTGTCAAATGATGTTACGAATGGCAAATATTCATAATTTGTTGTTTTCATAAAAGAGCATGACTTAGTTAGAATAGGCTTCAAGAAATGTAATAGCACTACATGGTAAACAAATGCAGGCAAAGACCATTCCAAAGAATTTTTTAACCTAAATTAAAGTAGAAAAAGTACACGTTATTGCCCTTATTATGCAGATAAATACGCCTACAATTTTAGCAGGATATCTTCATTAGACCTTAATCCTATGTCTACCCCACATACCTCTCATTCTTCCCAGCTGTCTGGACAGCCCTCTTTTGGGGAGAGGACCTGGATGTAGGAAGAAAGCTGTTGCTCTCTGAGATGCTGTATCTTGGTGATCTCAATGCCATGCACTGGGAGATAAGGCACCTGTCTGCTCAGCCCACTGCCAGAGGTCCCACTGCAGCCAGTGCTGTCCCACTGTGCCCTTTGGACACACAGACCATACCCCTGACCAGCAAGGTATTGCCTATTTTGTGAGAGTAGAAAGGATCTTGAATTACTGACAGACGCAAAAGCGACTTTCAAAAACCAACCAACCAACCAAAGCTACAAAGAAACTCTCCCATTCAAGTGAGACTCAACTTCATCTCCATTTGTCCTCTGCTATACAAGACCCAGCAGAGTGAGCTGGCTGGAAACATCTCTTGGAAATCTGTGCTGGCACTAAAAGTGCTGGAGCAAAAGCAAAAATATATAGAAGGTGCGCTAATTTCAAGATTCGTTGGGCACAGAGGACATGCTCTTGTTGCCAGTGAAGTTAAGGTCTCACTGATTGTAAAATTCTCATTGGTTGCAGAGGCGCACGATCGGTCAATGGAGAAAGAATAACTAATGCTGCGTTAAAAAAGGACATTATTGAGCCAGAATTTTTTTCCAATTTTTAAAGGGTCTAAATTCTAAATTTTCTAAATTCTTGGTGTGGCAGATATGAAACTTCAACAGGCATCTAACCTGAATATAGTTGCCATGTAAGTACAAGTTTACCAGGTTTGAGGCCTGAAGCCATCCAATATTTTAATGTGGATGTCTGTAAAATAGAGTGGAGTCTTCCATCAAGTGTCTAGTCTAATGCACATGCTTTCATGGTAATGGCCCAAGGCAAGTATGAAAAATTAGAATTACATTAGGAAAATCTGACCAAACAAAGCCTTGACAATATTTCAGCCAGGAGCTCTTGATTCAGTTCCTCATACATGTTGTACATTTATTGAAGAGCTCATGTGCAGCATAAAGGCAGCAAAATATCTGTCCATCAATGCCTTTCTACTTATTTGACATTTAAAGACTCTCCTGTTCCATTATCTTTGCTTCACTTCATGACATTTTTATCAACTTCAACATTAACACAGCAGGTTTTACAACTAATACACTTAAAAGGTACAAAAATGTCAGGAACATCAATTATAAAAAAAAATTACAGCTCCTGCCGTATCTCAGAAGTAATTAAATGATCTGTAATTATTAGCCTAGATTCATTAGATTCATTTTCTCATGACCTCCTCAGTTTGGATTATTGTAATTCTTGGTATGTCTGTCTGCCAAGACAGTGCATTTGCAGCCTTGAATGCAGTCAGAATGGCAGAGGAAAGAGGAACATTAAACAGCAAATTATTTATGTGCTTTGTAATTCACTGCAAATGAGTTCACTATTATCTGTTCATGATAATATTGCCATAATTCCTTGGTGTTTTGTGAATAATTATGCTTCCAGGTTGCTGCCACTTCTGGAACTGTTGGTTAATCAGTGCTACCACTGTGTTCCGAGTGGAGTGGCTTGGTGTGACAGGCCTGATTTGTACAGTCACATGCCAAGCATCCTCAGGGGTGATATTGGAGGCATGCTTGCCTCTTTGCTGCATTCATTTTTCTTGTCCTATGGCCCTATTACTTGGAGATCAGAACTAGAGATTATTTGAATTTAGTAATATAAGAAGTAAATTGAGAGTAATATTCCATGCAGACAGTAAGGAAAGGATGCCCAAGAAGCAAAACCTTGTGATAGTTAGACAACAGATACAGGACTGGCAGTGTGTTAGATGATATTTAAGTGAATGAAATGTAGTTTCTTAGGTGTCATCTAACATGATTTTATCTAAATTTATGTATCCCATCAAGTTTCTTGATTACAGCACTACTGTATCACTGCCTTTAGGGACACAGCTTTCGCAGAATTCCTCAGGCTGAAAGATGGCTTGACCTTCAAAAATCACGTGTAAGGTGGTTTGTTTGGCTGAGAATCAAATGCTGGTCTAGTATTAAAATTTTTCAGGCAGTGCCTGTTGTTGAATAGGCATTGGCTGTGAAATAAAACATGAGGTTGAAGGGAATTTTATGGTTTCACCCTCATTGTAATCAGGTACCTGTACTTTAGGTCTTTGCAGTTAAAGAACAATGTTAGTAGAACAAGGAAATTACATTATCTTTGATGTGTAGTTTCAAGGCATTCCCCCAGACAACTTTGGAAAAGAAGCCTCATTAGATGTCAATTAAAAAAAAAACCAACAAATCCAAACTTGTAACAAATTACTGTTTTGTTTTCATGAATATATCTTCGTATTCTATATGTACTTTGGAATCTTATCAGAGATGGAGCCAGATCTGATTTTCTCCAAGAGACAGAGTGATATTGTCATGAATGGCAGTTGTAGCAAGAGCAATCCAAAGGAAATGAAATTAAAATGTTGCCTCAAATATTGTCTGTCCTAGGGCTGTCACTAAAATGCAAACATTATCTCTGTTCTGCTAAGAACTGAGGGAAGAACTAGAAATCCAATTCCTTTGAATCTCCAGAGAAAGCAAAATTATTCCTTCTGATGCTTCTGCATGTGAAAAGCTTCTAAAATTAAAAAAAAAAAAAAAAGTCCCAAATCCAAGTAATAAAAATTAGAAAATCTAATACAGAGAGATACAGTGGAGCAGCCCATAGCAGTGTCTTAGGACCAGATATGGTCACCTTTGCACTCATGGAATAACACCTTGCTCAGAAAGTAATCTCATCAAAATGTATAAGAGTGTTCCCCTGGTATGCCCCCACGTGATTGCCTGCAAGAGGAAGCTAGCCAATAAATCCAGAGAAAACAGGGAGCTAGCTGCCTTTGGGACCTCAGGAGGATATGCAGCATAACCATGGGTGTTTTCTCGGCACTGGCAAGGCTACAGTTGAACATGTCCATTTGTTTGGGTAACTGCTCTACCTACAAAGTGAATAAATAGCATAAACCTGTGCTCTTTTGTCTGTTGTCTACTCCTCTTAACTCAGGCCCAAACACACAAATGTATGTGTAAATGCTGCTGCCACAAAAAGAGGACTATTTGACAGTTTGGCCCTTTCTATGTGTGATCTGGCTTGTTGTCGTTGGCAGAAAAATGTCCATAAAAATGTCCACCCTCTTTTGGGACCTTACACTGGGGTAAAACAAATATCACTTAGATAACTTGTATTGATAAAAAGGTCTAATTAGATTCCTGTTATAATTCCTGTAGCAATTAAATGTATATTATTAAACAGTTTCCTAATAGGGAGCCAGTGTCTCATTAATCTTGAATGTACCAACTTGAAATCTCTAGGGATATCATATGATAATGAACATTTGAGGAATGTCATATACAACCCACTGAAATAACTCAACACTATAATTTAAATGTAAACAATGTACATACCTTTCTCAGCAAGGTGGGCTGAGCATGGGAAAGAGTTATTTATTAGGGAGTAATAGAATGTAAAACAATCATAATAACCTGCATTCCATTTTTGATTCCCAAGATAATAACTCAAAAGTAATTTAAAGGCCAAAATCTCTATGTTTTTCTAAGCCAGTCTTCACATCTTCAGAAAGATGACTTCTGGGCTCAGGATGGCAGGAAATTGGTCCTCATACACCCCTACTCATTGAACTATAATATTAAAACACTAAAATAATATCCAGAAATTAATTTTCCTGCTGTGATGTCAATTTTAACTTCTAGCACGTTTTCTACTGAACAACCTTGTCTTGGAGTGACTTTTGTCTTGGAGTTTATCCTTTGATGGTTTATCCTATATTGTCTGCCCATGCCCAGAAAAGTGAATTGTATGCTTTTCTATGTCTTTAAACGGAGCCTGAAAGGGGGGAGGAGAACAAACCACCCAGCCCAGACAACACTGTCCTTCAAGGTTACACAGAGATAAGGGAGAAGGCAGTTTTTTTTTCTTTAGGTTGATTCCGGCTGGCTCTCAGCGCTGCTCTTTTTGGGAGAGACGAGAGACGGAATTTTTTTCTTCTTTTTTTCCTCCTCTTTGTTTCTTCCCCTTCTGGACTTGGAGCCTCAGAAGATCAAGACTCCACTGAGAGGTGTTTCCCCGGCCCGCAGGGGGGTTTCCCCGGACAGACACCTCTCCACTCCGGGAGCAGAGGGGACACACCCTTAAGAGGACTTTGTTTCAGGTTTTATTTTTCCCTCTCTCACAAATAGCAATTCATTTGTCTAGCATTAGTGTCCTTTTCCTGTGTGTTTTGTTGTTTGGTTAAATAAATAGTTTTTTTTCCTTTTCACTTTCCTACGGGACATTTTTTTTTCTCGAACCTGGTGGGGGGAGGGGCCTGCATTCCGTCAGGGGATATTTCCTCCTCTGCATTTGTCTCAAACCGGGACAAACCTGCTCAGTACTGTATTACTCAGTGTAACAGGCTGGGGTGCTGAAAGCTGTCGGTATGGAATTCGTACCTATGCAGATGGAAGGCTCCTCTTTCACTAAGTAAATCCCATTTCCTAGAATAAAAGGACTATTTTTCTGTCCCAGCCATCTGGAGTCCTAATACTTAAGTTTACATCTGATAGTCCATTTGCAGAGGGGAAATTTTCCCACTAAATTCACTGGGCTTTGGTTCAAGGTCAAAATGAGAAAAATCTTCAGATGTTAAGGGCAGAAAGGAACACAATGATAACACATCCTCACTTCTTGTAGCGCAAGACATAATTCCACCAAATAATAGATTCATCACGACTGCAACTTTTGATCAAGGAATTTCACATCTTTGAGAAATACAATTTTAGTATAAAGAATTTGAATGATAGAGAGCATAAATATACCAAATAATTAGTTGATTAACACTTTGAAAAATTGGGCATTATATTTCTAGCTTGATTTTGTCCATTGTTATTCAGTCTTATGATAACTCATAATGTTTAATTTTTCAAAGGGATAGCCAGTGCCATAATCATGGTGCTAGCATACTGCATTCCTACCCAGTTATGGATCTGGCAGTAAGAATATCAGGAATGATCTGAAAATAGTAAAATATTTCACTTCCAAAAATATTTTACTGGTGTATTTTGTCTAATGCAAGCAGTCCAGTCGTTTGAAGACGATGACTCTTCAAGGGCACAGGTAAAGAGTTCTGTGAATAAACTGCAAATGAAAAATTGATGCAGAAGGCAAGTAATGTATAGAAACTCTGCCCTGCATTAATGAGAATGCTGCTAGGTGGCCATAAAGTCACTCTTGTCTAGAAGCTGGAGTAAGATCTAATCAGGCTTACTTTACTAAATCTCATATTTGGTTGAGAAGCAAATGCATTTTAAATTTTCCTCAACCATTGCCTCTCTGCATGCTTATATTATTGGTCTTTCGACATAACCATACAGAGTGATTGATAAAACTATGGAGTGTGAACTGCTATCAGAATCTGACCCAAATTCCATTGAAATTGACGAGATTTTCCACTTGGAATATACCAGGATTGTGATGTTCCTTGATGGCATTCAGAGGCCTAGCAGAGTACTGGCTAAGTGGAAGCTGAATTCTATGTGAACTATGATTAAGGCTATGGGTTCAGCTCTGCTAACTTCCAGTGTCACTGCTGTAGGTGACTGCACCTCACTCTAGAGCAAACATCTTCATCCAATGCAGGAATAGCACTGTAATCTTCACTGAGTTTTTTGATTATTTTTATCCATTTACTCTAATCAGAATCTGTATGCCCATTTCAGCTATAGATACTTGCATTGGGGGGAGCCCTGGTGGTGTAGTGGTTAAGCACATTGCCAGGGCCCAGGTTCGATCCTGGCCAGGCTGCTCCCCGGGCAGGCAGTGCTCGTTAGCCCTGCAAGGGGGCAATCTGCCTACGTCCTGAGGAGGAACTCACTGCCACTGTCCAGAATCACTTTGGCCCGGCAGATTGAACCTCGGGATTAAAGGGTGGGCTCAGATCTGCGCGCCCTGTGTCTCACCTAAAAAATCCAGTGCGCAGGCTGGGAGGTCTGAAAGGAAAAGAGGCCTCCCCCGGATCTTCGTACGCGAAGGCTGGCCAGCATACTTGCATTGGAAACACCTGAATTTAGATGGGTTGAAACTTACCTTAAGTACCTAGGTTAATTTTGAAAATCTCTAACCACTGACAGACAGACCAAGGTGCTCCCTTTAAATTTATTACAACAGAAGGTAGGGGCTTAAATGCCTTTTAGGTTATGGGCTTAAATGCCTGTTAGGTTATGGGCTTAAATGATTAAATATCCATATAAACCCACAATGTAAGTTTGTCACCTGAAAAGGGTGACTTAGATTGCCAAAGGCATGAATCTTTAATGAGTTGCTTTCTCTCTCTCTCCCTTTACATTATACAGTGGTAACAGTGACTGCCTGAAGCTGAGGGCATGAATCCTGGCTATAACACTTGATCTTCTGTGTTCATATGTATGTCGTCACACCAGTGCCTACTGTGTACTTTAAACAGAGCATTTGCATAACAAAACTCTGTCCTATAAAGATACTAACTAAGCACTATACATTGTTTTATGCAGTCATGAATGAAAAACCTCAATAGATATTAACCAATGAAATGTACTGAATTCAGTTTAAATGCTCCCTGGTTTCTAATATTTAATACATGTGATATTTAATAGCTAGTCATCACTAATTCTCTCTTCTTCAATATATAAGCTGAAATACTATAGCTATATTAATTGTATAATTATTACTTCAGGCACTTTGAACTACATATTCTGCAGAGAAGAGGTTTTTAAACAAAACTAAATAATAGCAAACATATAATACAGAATAAAATTTGTTTTATTACCAATTTGGATTTCCTTAGCTCTTAACTGAAAATATCCCTGTCACTGTAATATTGCACTCTGTAAAGGGATTGCTAAAAATTAAAAGATTTCATTCTCCTCTGCAGCCTTGTTGTAGCAAGGAGGTTTTCACAGTCTCCTGACTTCTGTGGTGCTGATGGAAAAATATTTGTAGTCTAAATATGCCAGGAAAGTGTTCCAGTAGAGATTATAGGGTAGCTGGTGTGCCACTGTGATTTGCTTAATACAAAGTGGTGCTTGAAAGAGACATTTAATCTGCAGTGGACAGAAGCTCCAATGCTGATACTGAAAATGACGTTTAGCAACAATTTCTGATGTTTTTTTCTGAAAGAGGCTTGGGAAAAGCATCTCACTGATACTAGTGGTGGAGTTAAGCTTCTGAATTTTACATACGAAGATGGTGGAGGGAGAGCTATATTTAGATGAAAGGGATTCACTTCTTTCCAACACCATGCAACCAGAAAATTGGAGGTTCTTCGTTTCAACCCGGTCCCAAAATTGATGTTAATTTTTTCATTACTTTCACTAACCTCTCTGGAGACCAGTAAAAAGGCTGCCTAAAGATCAAAAGTCTAGAATTAAATGATATTTACATGTGTAACAGTCAGTCATTTCATGGAGAGATTTTGCTGATTTTAATAAAAAATTAAGATGCTAAATACTTTTAAGAATCTCAGCTTAAATGATTTCAAAAATCCCAAACAACTATACAATGTCCTGTGTTAGGTCTGCATGCTTCCTTTTTTCTTAATGTTTGAGTCAATCGTCATGCTGTTCCTGCATTAAGAAAAATATCTTTCACTCCCATCATGTCACCTCACTGTCTGTACATTAAGGGTCAAGTTGGGAGTTCCTAGAACTCAAAAATGTAAACTTTTCACCAGCTTGAAATCCAGCCAAAAGCGTTGAAGTACTGGCTTCAGATCCTACCTCGGCTTCCACCTTCTGCAACCTAATCTTGTTTGTCTTGAAAGCTAAGTCATCAGTCACCTTGCAAAACACATCCCCTGGTCAACTTCCTCTGCTCTGAAATTCCGATGGGCCATTAATGTAAATTCAATTGTGGATAGTGGGAGAGTAGGAGGAAGGGATTTATATAGAAGAGGCAGTTAAAAATTCATCAAGAGCTTTAGGGTAAAGAGATTTTATTGAATTTGTACATGGGAAAGCAAACCTGAGGAAATGTTATTAGTAATCCCCTTTGAAGATCGACATGAGGTAGCACGTATGGAATACAGTTTATTAAGATAGCTAGATAACTTCAAGGGAAAAAAATGTGAGCTGGAAACAAGTCAGAGCTTGAAGTTTTAGACAAGATTACGGTGGTGAGAAAATATTATGAGAAGAGTTTCAATATATCTGAGAATATTTCTGACTACAACAGGAAGTGGTCCATAAAAGAAAGAAAGGTTAGAAAACTATTTCAGACAAGTATTTTCAAAAGCTTGTCATTATTTGAAAGCTTGTACTTTGGAGGTCGAAACTATTAATGGGGTCCACAGAATACCTTGTTGAATAACTTGAAGCTGAAAAGGTGAACATTTCCCACAGGGAGGACACGGAACTTCTAGGGTAAAAAGTTACAAAAGAGAAAGAAAAAGGGGCTCAATGTCACTGTGACACATAGAGGATGTGTGTTTAGTTTGCTTTTCAATAAGGCTTGCTGATAGAAAGGAAAGATTTCTACATGCACAAAAAGGAGGAAGGGCAGGGGATAGGAATAAATTTGAGTGAGTTAGATTTTCAAGAACCAAAGCAATTTCTGTCCAGGCAAAAGAGACAGAAATGAAGATTGATAATGCAGCAATAGAAGCAGGAGCACAGTGCAGAAAGATAGTTATGGATGGTTAAAAGTTTCTGACTAGTTACAGATGTCTGTTGCCTGGAAAGCCTATTTTAGGCCCTTAAGCACGTGCTTGATTTTAATGAGATTTATGCTCAGGCTAAATGGTAGGCATGGTTCAAGGACTTTGCTGAACCAGGATCAAAGAGAGAAAACTGTCATTTGATTTAAGTATGGTGATTTTTTCATATTCCTTTGAACATATAAGAAGAAATTCCAAGTTTTTGTCAGCAGTAACAGTTTACTAGGGAGATAAAAACCACAGACTACAACCTTTCTGGCATGGATTTCTGCATGTGGGCATGAGATCAGAATCAGCAGTTAGCTATTAAAGTTTGAAAATGAAGAAGTAGGAAAGCAAACACTGTCACAAATTGGATGAGAAGTTTGAAGAAAGGGGGTTGAAATGATCCTAGTAAAGGAGCTACAGAAGCAGTGTAAGAAGAGATTTTTAGTGCATATGGACATAGAAAATCAACATATTATAAACAGTCCAGACAAACAGCTAAGAATAAAATCCAGCAAGGAGTCAGAGATGAGATAGAGATTACATTTTGCAATACTGAGGGGAAGAAAACAGTTAGTTGTGGACAACTGGGATGGAGATGGGTATTGGATTTGCATGACAAGGTTTTGGTACTAGGCAGACCACAGGGGGGGTGTGTATGAGAAGTCACAAAATTTTCCCTGATGACTGACAGAGGAAAGGTGGCTCCAAGATGGACCTGCCACTGGCCCAGTCCAAGAACATCAGTGATGATGGTAGTGCCTCTGGGATAACAGCTTTAAGAAGGGAGAAGGAACTGTTGTGACACAGCAGTCAGAGAGGCGTGAAAATATGTGAGGGAAAAATCTCTGCGGACACAAAAGTCAGCAAAATAGTGGCAGGTTGTGCTCTGGGAGCTGGAGGAGACATTCCTGTGCTGGCCTGTGCTGCCAACCATATGAGACAGGCCGTGACCCTACAGCCTGTGAGGACCACAGAGGTGCAGAGACCCACCTGAAGCCATGAAGGACCCCATGCTAGAGCAGGTAGATACCCAAAGGAGGCTGCAAGCCTTTGGGAAGCTTTTGCTGAGCAGTTTTTCTGGCAGGACTTGTGAGCCTGTGGGAGACCCACACTGGAGAAGTGTGATCCCAAAGGACTGCACCTTGCGAGAGGGATCAACGTTGGAGCATTCTGTGAAGAACTGCAGCCCTTAGGAAGAGCTCACACTGGATAAGTTCATGGAAGACTGTGTCCCATGGGAGGGACCCCATGCTGGAGCAGGGGAAGAGTGCGAGGAGTCCTCCCCCTGAAGAGGAAGGAGAGACAGAGACAATGTGTGGTGAACCAACCTCAGCCCTCATTCTCCATCCTCCTGTGTGCTATAGGGGGAAGGAGGCAGAGAACTAGAGTAAATCTGAGCCTAAGAGGAAGGGATTGGTGAGTGTTTTAAGATTTAGTTTTTATTTCTCACTATCTTACTTTGATTTAATTAGTAATTGTAGAGGCCCACAGTAATAAATTAAATTCATTTTTTCCCCCAAGTGAAGTCTGTTTTGCCTGTGATAGTAATGGGGAACTGATCTCTCCCAGTCCTTATCTTGGCACATGATCCTCTTATTACATTTTTCTCTCCTCTGTCCAGCTGAAAGAGAGGGGAGATAGAGGGCCTTTGATGGGTGCGTGTCATCCAGCCATGGTCAACCCACCAAAGGTTGTTGCACTACCCAGTGTTAACAACATCCAGGGAGATGTTTGTCTCATGCTGTTGCTCACCAATCAGAACTTCAGCCAAGTTCCCCCCTTGCTGTTTTCAGGTCTCTGCTCCTCACACTCCCTCTCTTCCTTCTTCCTTCATCCCTCTCACTCCCCTAGTACTTTCCCACTTACAGGTGTGCAAGAGTATTAATAATTCACACTCACATTTTCCCACCCTCTTACCCCATTCTGCTATAGATAACTTGGCATGAAGAGGAAAACTGGAAGGGAAGTGGGAGAGCAAAGACCAAGGTGTTTCAACTGTACTCTGTCCTACAAAGATAGATATACAGATAACTCTGTTGAAATGAGGCAACACTATATAACCAACGTGAAACCTCTCAGCCCAACCTTATCCCCCTTCTCTCTTTAGGTTGCAGGGTTCTGGCAGTAGGGCATGTATTTCAGCATGTTTATGCAGCAGTCAGGACTGGAA
Organism: Vireo altiloquus; assembly: GCA_013396875.1. Lineage (NCBI taxonomy): Eukaryota > Metazoa > Chordata > Aves > Passeriformes > Vireonidae > Vireo > Vireo altiloquus. Next base: position 312,396 of record VZRF01006820.1, on the reverse strand, counting down.
GGGTTCATATCACTATGATGACTCCAAGTGCTGCCAGAACAAGGGTAATATTTATAATACAGATAAACAAAATTGTATGTCAACGTTTATTTTATTTGTCTAAGTAAAAGAATACAAAAAAGAAGCAAAGATGTATGTCAAGTTTTATTTAATCTATCCAAATAAAATAATAAATAAAAGGAAACTTTCTACCTTCTAATATGCCAGATGCATAAACAAACACAATATTTAACTTAACCTCATTTTACAAGGTAAAGCAGTGAGGCCAGCAGCTATCATACATTTTGAAATCCCAACCAATTAAGAATAAATAAAAGAATAGTTAGGAATAATCTAAAATTGGTGCTGCCTGAAGAATAAAAAGCAAGTTTCACCTGTTTTTCCACGCACATGAACAGACACAATGTTACCAGCTACAGTGTTATATTACTCTACTAAGAGCAGAGACAGACAGTTTGCGGCAAAACAACACTTCAACTGTAAGCCAAAGTGAAATATCTATATAAAATATTGTATGTTTACCAGTATCTGTGCAGTAAATACATCATAGCCCTTATGCAAAATAAACACGAAATGTAATTATGCAGGCTGTTTGTCAAGATATGTTTGTGTCTTGAGTTCTTACAAATGCTAATATTGCTCATTCTGCAGAGGTGCTCAGGTCAGAAATGTCTTGCAGGTCGTACGTAAATGCACTGAGCTAGACTTCGCAGTGTTCCAATTATTGCTGGCACAAGTGGTAACGTTTTAAAGCTAATGAACCTTGTTCCAGTTTTCTTTGGAAGGTGGAGGAGGGGAGAGCTTGCAGTGAACCTCCCAGGCGATTTATGGAAGGAGGGTGTGCTGACCTGCCAGCGGCCAGCAGTCCTTATGTGCTCTTAGAGCTATCAAAGTCAGCGAGGGTTCAACTCTTAGAGAGAACTGCTGGGGCAGCTGCACAAAGGGCTTTGCTGAGAAGTTGGATTACAAGGCAAAATAGATGATCTTACTTTGATTCACTCCGCAGGGCTTCCTCCTCTTTAAATTTATTTCTGTAGACTATATTCTGAGGGTAGGCACAATAGGTAAGTAATTTAGGTAATCGGAGTCATCTTGATTGGACTAGGCAAGGGCATTTGAAGTATTGATTGTAGCATCTGTGTGATACAATTAAAGCCAGTAGGCAGAATCTGTGCATAAATCTTGGGTGAACTAGAACCATTCTTCTGCCCTTGCTTGAGGATACACACAGCTTCTTAATGTACCAAAAGCATCTTACTATGGCCTTTTGCTGTCAATAGATAATTAGCTGCTAGTGTTGACCATGTAAGAGCTTTCCTCTAAAGAAAACCTGCTACTGAAATTGAGATAACATAAACCCCTATCTAGTAATACCCACCTTTCTGTGGGTCCACATTAAGGTCACAGTCTTGTGGTGATATATGCATTTCATTACACTTGATGAGAGATATGCATTACTTTCTGAGGCAGCAGTGGACAATATGTGATGGCATCTATTATTTCCTTGCTTTTAAGTGTGTCTGCTTTGTTAGTAGGGAAATAGCCAACTAAATTGGGTTTTGAATTCAGCTTTTAAATATGTTGCAAATCCATGATTTAATACATTCCCACTTGACACTGGAAGGCTGGGAAGACAAAAGATCTGTCCAGATTGTTTTCTGAGCACAGCATTTGCACAATGCAAATCCAGACAGAAAGCCAAGCGGTTCAGGGAAATTCAATGGCGAAAAAAAATATATGCATTTTTTCTTTAGAGACTTCAGTGTGTAGCCTATACAAGTCATGTGGGCTCACTTTGTTGGAACTGTGAAGCAGACTAGGCACTCCAGGGTGTAATGTATCCTACTTACCTCAGACAACGAGCTAGGCAGTGGGTTTGGACAAGAGTCAGTGAGGCTCAGCTGGGCCAAAGTGTGCACGTTTGCTGCGCCCAGCAGGAGCAAGGAATGCTTCCTACAGACACTTAATTGTCTGCAACGTGTGTATGAAAAGTATGTTTCTCTCTGCTAAGAGGATAAAATAATTCTATTGAGAACAAGTCTGCATTCATATCGCCTTCTACTAGGCTCATAACCTTCTTGTGTTTTCATTCCATAAAACTACGAATGTATGGCTAGAATTTAACCTTTTTAGTATGATTTATTATAATTTAGTTTTCTTTCTGTGTCCTGTCCCCAATAAAGGTCATGAGCACTGCATAAATCATGAGCACTGCATAAATACCCTGACTTACATCCAGTAAGATAGATTTCTGAAAGAAGAAAGAGTAGGAGACTGAGGTAAGAAATGATTTTTGTTTTTGTGATCATCATACCGTATTGTAATTGTGCATAGTAATTTGACAGGACTGTTGGTGATCGTTATGCATCGCCCTGAATTAACATCAGAGCTGTAGTAAGTACTGAGTTAGGGTGCTTAGGTTCCTTTAGGGCATTTAATCTTACACTGAAATATACATATATATGTCTATGTATATGTACATATATATATGGAGAGCTCACATCTAAATGCTTTTGGGGAAGTCACCATACAAGACAGATGATGCAAAAATATTGTCTGCCTCTCTGGAATCTATGAGGAATTAAGGAAGAGTGCAAGGAAGGGACTTGTTTAAAGGTTGAGCAGGAATTTTTGAAGGCAGACAGGGAAATTAAACCTCTATATCCATCCCAGGGCCCAGAGCAAAGTGTGTGAAAGGAGGTGGCCACATCTGATATACCTTCATTTAAGGGCATTTGAACCTGTTGCCCACATTTGTAGTATCCTGCTCAGCCCTCAGCTGGGGCTCCTCTCATAAGCCCTGTGTTACATTTCCCATTTCTATGTGAATGTCCTCAGTCATCTCAGGTGGCACTACAGGTTTCTGGGCAAGCAACTGAATCAAGCTCATAATGTTTAAGGACTAAGCCTAAAATTATTAAGTGGTGGAAATGAGCCAGAGAATTGAATATTTGATTAGGTTACTAGGAAAAAAAAATGAAGAGTGTAGTAATCTAAGAAAAAAAGCAACAAAACAGAATTGTCCCCAATTCATGGACCGAATACAGGAGTTTTTCTGTAGAGAAATCTGGAAGAGATTTTGTATAAAGTAGACAAATAGGCTTGGCTAAATAGCATTTTTCAAATGGAAGGACAAATTATGATAACCAATTTATGATACCTAATCTTTAAAACCTTTTAGAATCCTTCAGAATCCTCTAAGGTACATTTTCTGACAGCTTGAAGACATTTACTTTACCATTAGTTACTTTTCTAGAAGCTGTGATCTATATTTCTAAGTTGGATAGTCTTTCCATGATGCTACTGCCTTTTGCTCAATTAGGGTTTGCTCAAATTCCTCTGAAATCTTTTTGCAGGCAGTTACTAAACTTGACAAAAGGAATCCAACTCTGATTACATTTTGACAGTATAATATTCTGAACCATCTTTCAAGAAAAAAACTCCTTCTTAACTAGGATTATAGCAAGATAGATATTTTGTTATGCAAATGTGCATTTCTGTGCAGACATTATAATCCCTGTTGGAGGTTTCCTTGAACTCTAAAGACACTGTATTTTCGATTCACAGAGATATAGTTGAAAAACGAAGTAAGATTTTTTGAGACTGTATAAAGAGAATTAAGTAGACACCAAAAATCAGTGATGTCAATGCTCCTAGTATCATTTTGTTTTGTCTGAGGACCAATACTTCTCAAAGGTACTGGATTATTATTTTTCTCCTGGATAAGAACAAAATTGAGTGTATGTGAAGTTCATTTCCTCTGTATAAAAATCTCTTCCATCATAGAAAGTTTTACTAAGCCTGTTTGCAAAATCTAGTTTAAAGTAGTAATTCTAATGCCTTCAGTATTCAGAATATCAGTTCTAAGATGATTGCACAGAATCTGCAGCATCTTTTGTTATGCGGCTGACCACACATTAAATGATCATCCCATTTTTTATCTGACCCCAAAGTATGGGGGGCTTGTTTTGGAGCTATGACTCACTTAGGACATGTGTATAAGAGTTCTCTTCAACAGTTTATTTCCTTCATAGACTATTTTAAGGATGTCAATATGTATTTTGTCTATATTTCCACAGGCTCTTCCCCTGGAGATCTACAGGACTCCATCTGTTCCAAACAGCTGCCAAATACTTTTGTGAGTGTGCATGTGTGTGACTACGCATAAATAAAAACACAGTAGTAACAAAGCCCGAGACTTTCCTTTGGCTGTGATATCACCTGCGTAGTTATAATGCAGTGTTTTGCATATTCCTGTGTCTGAAGAAGAGCTATTGCCTTTTCTTTCTCAGCCGAGGTAGTATGCTGGATTTCTCTTTACCTCTCTGCAAATATGCAAAGATTTTTATTTTTTTGTTGTTGTAGGCAGTACTTGATTCTATAAGGGGAGGGATAGAGGCTGTGATTGATATTACGATTGTTATTCGAACATTGTAGAGAGATGTAATTGCTTTGGGTGTCTTGACAACTCAGAGTTTTTCTGGATCTGTCAGTTCTGATCTTCAGGTGACTGAATAATCTGGTTTGCGGGGTGACATTTCCCTTTCTGAAGCGTCCTGCTACAGTTATCCACACCACGGCTAACTCCAGGTTAATGTGGTGTGACATGGACCGTCCCTGTCTTTCCTGAACAGGAAGGCAGTTCAGAGTCCTTTAATGATGCCCAACACAGCGTTCTGCTTGTTCAGCTGACACAAGTGGATGACCCCTGTGTTTCGATTTCTTTAACATCTTCCTGTTCCTTTAGAGACGTCATTCAGTGTAGAGATAGCTTTCCAGAAAGACCTAAACAGGATGGTGTTAGCCTCCTTCATGCACTACTCACAGAGTAGATTTTGTTTGTCTCCAGTATTAGAGAGCAGGTAACAGGAGATTATTAACACAGAGATCTATAAGAAACTAATTATTTAATTTTGGAGAGGCTACAGCATAAGTTATTATACAAGAAGAAACCTGTGACATGGCAATATGATACAGCACCTTTTTTCAAGTGTGCTTCACATTATTCAATGATTGTTTCTCTGTTGAAGTTATTCAGAGGTTTAAAAATTTTTTCACAATACCAAGTTGTTTGACAAACCCATTCCAAAAAATGTCTATTTCAATAAAGAGATTTTTGGCTTAATTCTGAAATCAGTTTCAGCTGATTTCTCTAAAATGAAACACATCTTTCTGAACTAGAAAACAGATCTCAAACCACAGACGCAAGTTAGTGAGCTTGTATAGTCAGTTTGTCTTGTCAAGGACAATATGTATGGATAAAATAAATCAAAGCTAACATTTCATTTAGCATATCCATTCACTTCTCACGATTTATGGCATTTGTTTTCTTGTTGGCTTTCATTTTGATTCTGAAATTATGTTATACACGTTTCCAATATACAATACTTTTCTTCTCATTTGAAGAAGCAGAAGACAATTCATAAATATTATTTTTTTGCTGGTTTTTAAAAAATATTAATGCTTCCTGGCAGTTACCTAAAATTCTACATAATTAACTATTCTACATAAGTAACTATTGCATCCTTATAACATCCCCACTAAGGAAAACAATTGGATATTGCTATCCTAATTTCACAAATAAAAATGTGAGCTAAAAAGATAAAACTGTGTGTTCTGGTGCAAACATAGAAACATTTGATTTCAGGGACATGACTATTTCAGGATTAAACAGCTACATTCAAACCATTGTAATAGCTGTTTCTCTTTATTGAACTACTGACATTTAAGAAAAGAGACTGGATTTTTTTCTGCATTAATGTACACTAGATATTTCAATTAACCTATTTCTTTTTTTAACAGTAAAATCTGCAAAGAAAATTTCCAGTAAGCCAGAAGCTAAAATAGATGCAGATATGTGTTTTTCTACCTTCCGCCTCACTGCTTAAAGGATAAAACCAATCAGAAATTAAGTTTTCAGAGAGTAACTTACCCTTGTTAGGCATACTTTCTTGAGATCTGTTCACTCATTCGTGATGAGCCAAATGAACTCTAGCAATATTGCTGTTCAGGAGTAACCCAAGCAAGTGCTGACATGCACAATTCCATTGTTTTTCAGGACACTAATTGGAGATAGTGACTTGACCACTTCCCTGGGCAGCCTATTCCAATGCTTGACAGCCCTTTCTGTGAAAACTTTTTCATAATATCTAAACTAAACCTCCCCTGGTGCAACTTGTGGCCATTTCCTGTTGTCCTGTCACTTGTTACTTGAGAGTAAACACCTACCTCAACCTGGCTACAACTGACTCTCAGTACAGAGGGAGAGCTATAGTCTCCCTTGAGCCTCCTTTTCTCCAGGCTTAACAATCACAACTTCCTCAGTCACTCCTCATAAATCTTGTGCTCCATAACCTTCCCCAGCTCCACTACCATTCTCTGGACACCCTCCAGCACCTCAAGGTCTTTCTTGTAGTGAGGGGCCCAAAACTGGACACAAGACTTGAAGTGTGGCCTCACCAGTGCTGGGTGTGGAGGGACAATCACTGTTCTCATTCTGCTGGCCGCACTATTGCTGACACAGCCCAGGATGCCTTTGGCCTCCTTGGCCACCTGAGCACACACTGGATCATATACACCTCCTGTAGATCAGCACCCTCATGTCCTCTTCTGCTGGGCAGCTTTCCCAGCTCCTCCACTCCAAGCCTGTAGTGCTGAATGAGGTTATTGTGATCCAGATACAAGACTCGTCATTTTGCCTTGTTGACCCTCATAGTGTTGGCCTTAGCCCATCTATAAAGGCTGTTCAGATTCCTCTGCAGACCCTTCCTAACCTCCACCAGATCAACACTCCCACCCAGACTGATGTCACCAACAAACTGACCAAGGTTGCACTAGAGCTCACTGTCCAGATCATCAATAAAGATATTAAACAGGACTGGCCCCAGTATACCGAGTCCTGGGAAACACCACTAGTGGCTGATAACCAGGAGGCTATATCTCCATTCACCACCACTCCCTGGGCCTGTCCATCCAGCCATTTTTTTACCCAGTGAACAATACACCTGTCTACACCATGGGAAGCCATTTTTTTTCTGGAGAATGCTGTAGGAAACTGTGTCACACTCTGTATACTGAAGTCCAGTACACAGTGGAAACATCCCCAGCCTTTCATAAACCCATTCAGCAGGTCACCTTGCCATAGAAGGAGAACAAGTTGGTCAAGCAGGACCTGCCTTTCATACACCCATGCTGTCTGGGCCTGGTGCCTTCGTTGTCCTGTATGTGATGTGTGACAGCACTCAAGATGATCTGCTCCATGACCCTGCCTGGCACTAAGCAAAGGCTGACATGCTCATAGCTCACCTTATCCTCCTTCCAACCCTTTTTGTAGATGAGTGTCACGTTTGTGAACCTCCAGTCCACTGGGACCTCCTTGGTTCATCAGGAGCCCTGGTAACTGAAGGAAAGTGGCTCAGTGAGCACTTCTGCCAGCTCCTTCAGTACCCGTGGATGGGCCCCATAGACCCGTGTCTGTTTAAATGTTTAAATAAGTAGATCACTTACGATTCCCCCTTGTTTTGTGTTGGCTTTGTTCTGCTCCCCATCCCTGTCTTCCACCTCAGAGGGCTGGATACTCCCAACACAAATGATCTTGCTATTAAAGACTAAGGCAAAGAAGGCGTTGATTACCTCAGCATTTTTCTCAACCTTTGCCACTATGTTTCTCCCCATATTTGGTAAAGGATGGAGGTTGATCTTAGCCCACTTTTTCTATTATGTATTTATAGATTCTTTTTTAATTGTCTTTTACAACAGTAGCCAGAAGAGCTATAGAGAAAAAAAGCCAGAACAGTAAAAAATGAAGTTCTGGGGATTTAGCAAGCTTGGGTTCAACCCAAGACTCTTCTTCTATTTCTAGAACTCATGTAGGACGCCCAGACATGTGGCAAGCATGTGACCTCTAGCATCCCTGAGAGGAGTAGTGGTCTCCTGCAGGTTCTCTGTTGTGGTTGAGATGGACCCTATGCTAGGGGACTGATCCACAAAAGGACTCCATACTCACAAGTCTTCAGAATCAGAAGGCTTAGGTTTTATAATTTCCATTTCATTTCATGCAAGCATAGCAGGCAAGGTGCAAAAACAAAGACCAAAAAGCTTCTCTCTGTCTCCAGCCATGTCAGCTGAGAGATTGTCTGTGTCTGTCTGTCCGTAAACAGAACAGCGTAGTACAAAGTGTGAAAACAAGGATCGAGTATTTAATTGGCCAAGCAAACACTCTTTTCCAAAACATATTTTTCATGTTTACATTCTTTATCAAAAACCTTCTTGAGAACATGAAATGTTTGCAGAACTGTTCTCTTTAGAAAGTAAGAAGTTTTACAACTTGGGAAGAAGGTGCTTTTTCAGGCTTGCTGCTGGATTTCTCTAAGATCCACTAAATGTCAGCCCCATACCCTGTCATTAATTAATCTGTCAAAGTGCTTCATATGTGGCTTGACATGAATGTAAAATGTTGATATCTAGGCACCTGAATTTAGATGTCTGTTTCTGAGTGCTGTTGTTTAACCTCAGCAGGCAACCGAGCCCCACACAGTTACTCACTCCTTCCTGCACCAGCAGGATCAGCGACAGAATTGGAAGGGCATATGCTGGAAAACTCACGAGCTGAGTTTTATAAGCAAATTAAAACAAGGAACTAATTCACTGTTTCCCATGGGCAGGCAGGTGTTCAGCCATCTCCAGGAGAGCCCCATCAAGTGGTATGGCTACTTGGGATAATAAATGTCATGACTCTGAACATTCCCCCCTTCTTCCTTCCGTCTTCCGTCTTCCGTCTTCCGTCTTCCGTCTTCCTTCTTCCTTCTTCCTTCTTCCTTCTTCCTTCTTCCTTCTTCCTTCTTCCTTCTTCCTTCTTCCTTCTTCCTTCTCCCTTCCTTCTTCCTCCTTCTTCCTGCTACTTTGCACACTGAGCATGATGTTATATGGTCTGGAATATCCCTTTGGTCTGTTGGGGTCATGTGTCCTGGCTGTGTCTTCTCCCAGCCTCCTAGGCACCCCCAGTTTCCATGCCAACGTGGCAGTTCAAAAAGCTGAAAAGGCCTTGGCTCTGTGCAAGCCCTGATCAACAACAACAAAAACTTCTCGATATTATCAAATACTGTGTTCAGCACAAATCCCAAACACAGCCCCATACCAGCCACTGTGAAGACAATTAACTTTACCCCAGCCAAAACCAGCACACAGGGAAAACTAGTTCATATCCTGAGATCCTCATTCAAGGAATGGATGTGCCCATTGAGACACAGTGGAGACTAAAGTGATTAATCTTGCCCTGAACTGAAAAAAAGCACATAAAAATGGATAATTTGTGTTACTTCAGATATTCCAAGATGCATTGAGTGGGGCTGCCTACACAATAAGCAAATTTAATTTTGGGTGTCTTAACCTGAGCCCTATTTCTTCAGGATAACTGGACACATGTAAGTATATATGAATCAATTAATATTTTGTTGACAGGGTTTGCCATTTTCAAGTACTTCTCCTGGTTAGAGTTACATCAAAAAAGAGGAAATAATAAATGCTGAGGAAAATAAAAATGTAAACATAGATTCATTAATGAAGAAACACAGCAGCAGCAAAACATTTGATTAAAAGTAGGTATGTAAAATTAAGGCTCTTTAAACAGTTCTGAATATTCTTTCCCATAATAATGTAAAGTTTCCTAAGGATTATGGAGATGAATAATTATTTTTTAAGCTTTTGCAAGCTTTATAATTATTGTATGGTAAATCTGATCTATTTGAGACAGCAGATACGGTGTGTTTGACTCAGGAAAATTTGCATTTGAGTTTGGTGTTGCTTTCATTAGCGCAAGTGGCAAAATCAGAACTCCCAAAGTGTGAATGTGTCCTCATACTTGTCAACCTCATCATTACTGCTTAATGAACTCAGGTGTTTTTGTAGATGTGCAGAATTATCAATATTTAATTTAAGATGTGCAAATATGTGCCACTGTTACTTAGGATTTCTTTCATTGAAATCCTCTATGATTTCATTGCAGATTTTAATGACAGAATCTGAAAAGACAATAACATTACTTGTTGCATTAAAGAAGGTATATATTCTAGAGGCTGGCTGAGAACTCAAATCTGAATACTAATCATATATTCCTTTAAATACTGTTGATTTTAATAATGTGATTTTTTCATTTTAGAAGGAATCTGTTCTTGGTCACAGACTCTCCTAATTATATGTGATACAGATTTCCTTTGTAACACTATCATGTGGCAGTTACTCCAATAAATATATTGGTAATGCAATTTGTTGGTTGTTTTGTTGGGTTTTTTTGTTTGTTTGTTTGTTTTTTTTTATGGAATCGTGATCAGATATTATTTTACATCAATAGGATTTGCAGAAGCATGCATACAGTGACTTAATTTTCCAGCATATCTTCTGTTTTATTTATTTCATTAATTTTAAAGGGACATATATCCAGGACTGTCATTAGGATGAATGCTTATTAAACCCATTGTAGAATTTCTCTACTATTTTTTTTAATAAACTGGAAATTTATATTAGATTTATTAGATTTTTCATATGTAATTTGAATTTATAAAATTAGAAAAGACATTAGATGTCCTCTTGAACGTGATAACATTCTGTCTACCTCCATATCTTTTTACAAAATTAACAGGATTTGGTCAGCAGTTGTGAAATGTGTTAACCCATTTTCAAAGTTGTTCCTGCCAGTGAATCATTCAAACCTCCTACTATATATTTCATTCACCTCAGATGAGGACAATAACCAGGACAGATCCATCCTAACTTTGTGAACTGGTATATTGGCCTCATAGTATCTGACCCATGGTTTACTGGCTTGCTTATGTACCAAGTAAGAGGCATAAGATTATGTGAAAACATAACAACTTTCATCTGAAGATTTTATGTTATTCTGATCTGTGAGGCCTGCATCCTGTATTCAGTGCATTTAATGTTAGACATGCAACTGAAATGCTTACATTTGTAGTTAAGTGCCTTAGGCGACCTTTATTTACAATGGAGATAGGCACTTCCAAGGAGTGATTCAGATCTTAGGTGGTGAGATAAAGGGAGCACAACATTAAAGTACTGTATCACTAACCCCTTAAGATAATTGATTTCATGTATTAATTTACAATTAAAATCTCTGCTTTGAAGTTGTTATCTCTAGTTATCACCCAAGTATTCATACACCAGGGAATTTAGCTGAAAAATTATTTATGAAAAATCAACAATGCAGGATATCCAGGCACAATATTAAGGAAATGCAAATAAATCCCAAAGCAGGCAGCAAACAAAATATAAAATCAGCTCAAGAAGCATAATGCTACATGAGCTGCAACTTAAGATGAGGATTCACAAGGAAGGAATACACGATCTGTCCATAGTCACACCCTCATGGGCATGCATAATCATCTGCCCAAGTCTGGACAGTAGCTGTAAAAGGTAAATCTTTGGAGGAGAAGCTGCAGACTACAATGTTTTGGGAGAGAAGTTGGTCTACTTTCTGTGCTAGTTTTGCTGTTTGGTTGTTTTCTTTTTCTGACTACCAGCTACTGTGCCAAGTGTTAACTAGAACATCTCTCTTTGTTTATGTTCTTTGATTTACAGTTAGATATTTATTCATACACACATTTTGTAACATAAATTATTTGCTATCAGAAACATAGAGTGCTTGCTTACTTTATATATGCGCTAGCTTTCACAGGTTTATAGCTAGAAGGGGGAAGAACATTTCACAAATAGATGATTAGTGATAACTTTTGGTTTAATTAAGGCTAGAATGCCAACAGTAAATGTCATCTCCTTGGAGATCTTTTTCAGGAAAAAAAACCTTTTTCTTGCTCTATGCTTTTTAGTATCTTCATTGATCTCATCCAGTCTGGTAACTAGAACAAACCAATGACCAAGTGGCATAGTGAGCTCAAAGAGGGACAAGTTAGTTTGTCCTGCAAAAGGCTGACTGAGGAGTAGGGCTATCACCTAAAAGAAAAATTCTGCATCTTTACTAGAGGTGTCTCGAGCTTCTGTCTCCGTGTGTTTGCTGGAGTAGAAGCTTGCAACATTACAGACAGACCAGATGCGTACCTTTATGATAAGTTAGCCGTGGTGGGACACTGCCTACCAGATTGATTGCCTAAGTGTCTTAGCAAGATATTCTAGTAGTTCTAACAATCAGAATGCCTCTGAAATACTCAGCAATGGCACCAGTGTGTTGTATGCTTGTGCAACCCAAATGCTTAAGACTAAACATATTATTTCCATTAAATTAATAATTTGCCATTGTGTGTAAGTAGCAGTGAGTGACATAATGGGTTCTTCTATTTACTGGGAAAGGTAATTTTCCACCGTTTTTGAAATCAAGTTTGGTTAGCCAGTGGTGGTGCAAAAGAAGCAGAAAGGAAGAGCAGAAAACAATGTACTGGCACGGAAGAGTCTTTTATACAAACAGAACTATTCAGGAAAAAACACATTTGTTCTATAATGAACAAATCATAAATAACAGCAAAGGAGGACTTCATTTATTACTCAACTATTCCTCCTCTGCTTCTCTGATCCCATCATTCTTCCACTGGGCCTTTGGTCCAAGCTTCTTCTGCTCCAACTCAAAAATTGATTGAATCTCCATCTATATATGAACTCTATTCTTTTGCTCAGAAATAACTACATCAAGTTAAGTTTAGCCAGAGTGAAGCCTTAAGCAATATGATATATAAATTATGAACAGCATAAAAGGGCCATTTTAAGTGCAGAACAACAGGGGAGATTGGTGGAGAGACTCCCTGCCACTGTGTGGCTCAGTCAGAGTAACGTTTCCTATTCTGACATTCCTGACATGTTTAGGCTTTAGCTTAACTAAAGCAGTATTTAGTTTGTCACAGACATTAAATGTGTCTATGCTCAAGTAAGACTGAATGTGTAGACAGAAAACAGTTTAAAGCTGTATACCACTACCTTTACTCACTTTACAAATCTGAATATCAAATAACTGTCACCTACAACGTATCTTTCCACCTTTTAAAACAAATTTCCGTGTATTTAAGATTATGCGATAACTTTAGAACCTAAGGTCGCCGTTTTGAACAGAGCTCAGTGTTTATAAAATACAAACTAGACCTAAAAGTTCCTCAAAGAAACACTCAGGATCTAGAATAATTTGAAGAAGGATCTATCTGTGCTGCTATATAAATGTATTTTGACTTCTAGAATTATCAGAATTAAAATATTTGCCCAAATCCCAAACTACTTGGTAAGAAAAAGGTCAGAAAGAAAGGAGGCACAAATATCAGAAGTTTGAGAGACTTTACGATGGTGGTATGCTGCAGCTACAGTTGTAAGAAAAACACTTTTTCTACTAGGTTTGTGATAATAGAGAAATGTTTAGGAAATTTCACTGGATTAAAATAAGCATTATTTGAAAATAACTTGTTTAACTATAACCAAAATCATATTAAGCCTCTTTAAAAATATTTTGCATCAAGATATTAACATCACACAAATAGTAAAACAGACTACTGACATCTACTTGTGAATGTTGGAGAAGAGCTTCCATATTTGGCATTACACTGGCTTATTTTTTTGTGCAGACTTTTGTTGTTTTGTTTTTTTTTGTAGGCACAGTTACTTTTTATCCCGAAAATTTAGGTAGAAGTCAGTACGCCTACACCCTTGCCTCCTGCATATTAGTCTATGGGAGTGGTACAAGATTAGTAAGTTTAGAGCTTAGTATGGTAACAGAGAGGTGAGTGCTGCTCCTTTCTTTCATCAGTAGAAGAAAAGCAGTAGACACAGTCCCAGGAAGAACATCAAGAGTGTCTAAATAAGTGGTTATAATTGCAGAGCTTTCCACAAAAGACTGAAAGGTTCAGTTTGGCTAAGGTTAAAATACTTCTATTCACAATTTGTTGAGAAGTAGAGTCCATTAAGTTAATTTACATTAAAAAAAGCAAATTCATGTGATGGTAGTATTAAATAGACCTTGTTTTAGTTAATTTGAAAATATTCACTTAAAGAGATGTGCAAATATTACTGGATTTTTTAATGAGTCTGACTCAGACACACACATATACCTGGATTTGAGCACTCAATACCAGGGGCATCCAGACATCCTAAAATAAATGTCATTGGAAAGGTACAGGACAAAAATTCCAGAAGTCACATATTATATCCAAAGTAGGGGGATAGATCTCTCATTGGCCTTTGAAGGAAAATGCTAGACACCTAGTTCTTTCCACCACCCAAGCCTCACATACGCCTGCTTCTGATGAACAATGCATAGCTTTTGACCTTAAGGAAAAAAACAGAGAAATATCTAAACCTTGTGGCAGCATCTTGCTTTAATCTTTTTCAAACACGCCCTTGAGTGATCGTTTTCACCCAGCACTAGCGCAATCCTCTCTGAAATTTTTTAAGAACAAAATAATACAGAAAATCCTGGGAGCAGAGCCCAGAAGAGTAGGACATTGCTCTAATCATTATACTGGATTTAGGTTGTTTATTGCTAGTTCTCTTTGGTCCCATGAACTTTACTTTCTTGGCAACAGAGTGACTCGATTTAGCAGAAAATGTTGAATGTTCTCATTCTGAATTACGGTGATGCAGAGCTTTGGACTAGCAATTTGGCTTGAAGCATTCCTAGGATGGCTGTGCCGAGAATACAGGTACACCATTTCCTTTGGAAGTGCTCTAATTACATGGATATTGTGAGAGAGGCAGCCTCCGTCATTACCAATGTTGTGCTCGGGATCTTTGGTACCTCTGAGGACTCATGCAGAGCCTTGGCAGTTGTCCACCAACATTAAAATCACAACAGAACTCTAAATCAGAACAATCTATCAAAATACACAACCCAGAACAGATTTTTTTTTACCATGAATAGTGGCTCAGGAAACTGTAAGGGAAGCTGGAAGTAAGAACATTTCTCTTAAGAGTCAAGGTAGATCTCCACATACGCAGCTTTAGGTGTCAAAAGGGACAATCTTGATTTTTAAAAAGTTTTATTTATTTGCCTCCAACTGTTACAGCAGTTAAGCCCTAAACATGTAATTTGAGTCAATTCACTACTTGATATGGGCTGTAACCACAAAGCAAAGTAGTTTTACTCAAGTATATGAAACAATTTCCTGTAGTTTAAGTATTATTCTGTAGTTAGTTGAAATGGGAACACTCCTGAGTAGGCTTCAGTTTGCTGTTACTACTGTAACACCAGCAGTCAGCAAGATTGTCATTCTCCACAGTTAGAATGCTTAGTGTATTTCCATTTTTCTTCATATCAGCTGGTGCAGTCACACACCAGCACGTCAGAGATCAAGAGAAAACAAATTAAGCAGAATAATTACTCATTTTTTGTCTATGTTGAAGTATAGGAAGTATTACATTTTAGAACAAAACCATTCTTTACACACTTTTCTAAATTAATTTGGTTATGTATTACTTTTTTAACTTCATACATTAGCAGAGTCAGTTGAAACCCTATTTGAGAACAATGTCGGGGTTCAGAAATCATAATGATTTTGGTATATCTTGATATGTATATAAACAAAACATTGATTTAAATCAGTTTTCTTAACTCTTCCATTTTGACTTCCTTCAGGTAATCTCCTGACTACATTATAAGTCAAAAGAAACAATAAATTGGGTCTTTGAGAGGAATAAGGATGTCATGGGAGTTCTTACACTTGTTTGGATGGCATCTGGAAATCTCCCTATCTCACAAAAAAAAAAAAGTCAGCTGTAATCTGCTGCACAAGACATTTCCAGATTCCAAACCTTACTCAAAGAAAATCCTATACAGTAAAGTGACTATCGGAAAGCAGAGTAAATTTCCATTGTTGCATCCACTGATCAGCTGATAATGAAGGAAAACATCTCAAAATACTGCCTAGATAGAGTGCTTTTCAGAAAAAGAACAAGAGAGTATAATGATTTATTTAGATCTACTCAAACTAAGAAATGAAATGAATAAAAAAGGACTTGGGTACAATGGATCCATTTGCATGCACAAGTCACACTCCATAAAGAAATTCTGAAATAATTAGATTTAGAATGGTTTAATTCTTATTTTAGGTTTTCAAATCATCAACATAGTTGGATGAATATAAAAGGAGTATTTTAAACACAGAAAATAGCTCACAAAATTACCCACAATTAAGGGATGACTGCATATCAATCAATAGATCAAAAAATGAAGAGAAATACTTCTTTAAAACAAATGTTAATTTCAACAGCAATTCCCCACTGAATATGAAATAATAATATTTTAAAGTAATTAGGGCTTTGTCACAGCACTATTAGGTCACCACAAATAAAATTATGTGAATTTATTGTGGCTTTATGTGAGTAATGAGAGCAGCCAGGAAACAAAACAATTCATTGATTTAGATCTCATTATGCTCTAATGTGGTTTTTATGTTGAAACCCCAGGCCTTGATGGACAGTCATTAACAAGCGTTTCTTTCCCTCTGCAGTGTTTGAGCTTTTAGCACTTTATTTGTGTGTCTTTTTTAAAGCACAAAGAGGAAAAAAGTCTCTTCAACAGATGGCACCTGACATATGTATTAAATGTAACAGGTGTATGAAAGCCCTGCTCGTCAGAACGAATTTTCTGTCCATTTAAGCACGGGCTGCATATGCATGTGTTTGTTTATCCCCTCATCGAGGACAAGAAAGCACTCAAGATGTCAATTGCCTGTTGTTAGATTCATACAGGGACGTGTATGTTCTGAACACAGGACATTATCACAGTTGGACACAAAAGCCTGTTGTCAGTGATGCGAGAAAAAGAAACAAAGAAAATATGTTTATTTCATCGAAAAGATGAAAGTTTCCATGTGGTTAATGTGTGTTCTGTGGATTGACAAACAAACTTGGAGAGCATAACAAAACCGTAATAAAAATGAAATATTTGGTGAAAATAGGTCAAAGATTATGATCTTTATTGAATTTTCTTTTTAATTTAGACTTTGTATCAAAAGATCTCTGGAGTGGAGTCATATGAGTGATTTTCCATTTGCAATTTTTTTTAATTAAACACTCAGTGGTTGTAATTTATATTATAGAAGACTTATAACTCCTCTGCTATATCAGAAAACTGAACTCAGCGTATCTTTATTTTCCATAAATTTTCTGCTGCCCTTTTCTAGAAGAAGAACTTTGAAGGTAGACTGCTATAAAAATTATTAAATTAATCTAAAAGTAAGATTTAATATAGGCAGCTGAGAAAATAAGAAGTTTGCACAATGGATGACCTCTGGAGGTTTTTTTGCCTGGCTCCTATGGGACATAAAGTTTTATGAGTGGGCTGTATACCTTTATGACACTTCCTGCCCAAATTTTTTGTCAGTATCTTCACAGGTCCCAAATACATTTGATAGTGAAAAATAGTGTAATTTAAAAATAATTTCTGAAAATAACTATTAGAAGATATAGGAGTGAAGCTCAAACTAATGACCTCCAAAAATAAAAGCCTTTGGTGAGAGGTAGATGCCAGCAAAAGCCCTGGGTGAACATAATGCTTATTGAACTAGTTGTTTTTATCAAGTGCTTTTTTCTTTTTTCACAAGGTGATGGTTTAGGGGAGTGATTTTTTTGTTGGTTTCTTTTTTCTTTTACCTGGAATATATTAAAGGAAAAGAAAAATACATGGAAAATTCTGCCCAAGTGTATCTTGTGAAAGCAGTATATTTAGTGTTTTGCTGATTATGAAAATGCACATTATAAATACATTATATTTGTCAGGATATCCAATACTTTGTTTTTTTAATGTTATTAATTTAAGATCAAAGTTCAGAAGGATTGGGAACTGGTTTATTTAAAAGCTTCCCAAGTCTATGAGATACTATATCAAAAAATGCCTATCCCTGTATTGCTTGTATTCAGTAGATGTTTCACCTCTTCCTCCGAAAATTTCATTGAAGTTAACATTAGACAACGATTTCTAAATTGCCTGTCCAGGAGAATGACCCAGCATCTCGCACTGAAGCCCATCTCTGAGGAAGGGTGAGTCAGGATAGTGCAGCCTCCCAGGATTCACAGAGAGCTTAATTTTTGCTGATGCTTGCTACCTTTGTACAGTGATCAGGTAGGTGGGATGTTCCCACCAAAGGAAACGGACCTACAACTTGATTGTACAAAAGGCAGATGGGGCAGACAATTGCCACAGCCCCCGAGTGTGCCAGGGGCTATTAAACTCTCCCTGTGTGAGCAGCCTGGATGCAGTGGGGCACTCACAACCAAGGGCGGCAGAGAGAGAGTCTGCCTGCCTTGCCAGGTTAACTCTGACCTTATGGCTTGAGCACTTAACTAGGAAGAAGAACCACTGAGCTTTCATATCCATCTCCCTTCAAGCACACATTTCTAACACAAAATTTCTGTTGAAGTCCTGAAAGCAAATTCCAGAACCTCGTTGCTGCCTTTCATTTTTTTCACAAGAAATACCTGTTTGAGAAGTAAATGCAGCAGACTTGCTTAAAGCTACCCATTTGGTCCCTTCTAAAGATCAGCAAGTGGCAACTCTGCTGGACTTCTCGGCATTGCTTGCCCAGTTTCAACAGGATCACACACAATTTGCTGTGCAACTGCAGCCAGAAAGATGCAGACGTGCATATCTGAAGTTAAATTCATTCACGAACACCGTTTTCAGTCTATGCAGGAGTGGCATAACGAGTCATATTTTCGTTGTCCTTATTCTCACATATTTTGTCTTTAACATGCATTCAAAACCCAGAAAAAATATCTTTTGGTTTGGATCCATTTATTAACGTAATACTATAATTCACTGGTACATGTGGTTGTTTTTTGGCTTTTTTTTTTAATCTCAGCACTGTATTGTGTCTATTACAGTTCTGGAGTGAATCTAAAATTCATGCTGTTATACTAACTGCTAGTTCACTCTGGATACATGATTAAATTCTTTGTAAAATATTTAAAATATGAAATACAACAGATCCATGCGTTATCAGCATATGCAAGCAATTTTCTTCCCACTGCATTTTCTCAAGTTTTACCTCTGTTGTAGCCTTAAATAATATAAAAGATGCAGTGAGATCTATTATCACAGAAAACAGAAGGGTAGTGGTATGATATCTTGCTATGAAAGGACATACCATATTAGAGTTGTCATGTTTTTCTATTAAAATTCAGTTACTACCTGAGACTTCTTCCCTTTCTTTACGGCTTTTCTTCAAAATAGGTACTCTGCAAAGCAAATTGGGCCTTGTATTTAAATTCTGTCAATTGTGTCTTGTTGTGTGAGCTACCTGGTGTGATAATTTCAAAGACAGCTATGGAATGAGGTGAGACAGAATTTTTAATTTTTTTTTGCAAGAATGGCTGTCCACAGTAGAAAATAGTAATTTGGAAATATTTATCTTTGAAACATGTAGTATAGCTCTGTTGCTAAATACAGCAAGAATAATCTGATTCAAACATAAACTTTCTGAAAATTAACTGAGAGATTCTAACCCTTCTTTACTCTCACTTAAATGCATGGGATAACCTAGACTTCAATAGGTAAAAAGATAAAATACCAGCTAGGGTGATAATTTCAAAAATATATGCAAACTAAATAGTCAATACTGTCATTCATTTTCCTCTAGAGATGTGAGAATATTCAATAAGAGCATTTAACTTTGTTCATTACACTCTTTAGATCTGTGGTACAGGAAATCCAAACAGAAGCCATAAACACTTGCCTGGAGAAACCTGTTCCTGCAACAATCACAGGGAAGCTTTTTATGCCTTGTTTCATCATCCAGTGCTGAGGGTGGTGTAAATTATATTACTAAAGGAACTTGCAGCAACTGTCCAAAGTTTAGATTCGTGTATGAATGCAAATTTATACAGCTCTTGTTTCTTTGGAGGATGGCATGATGGGAAAGAAAAGATGTTGTAGGATTCAGGAAGGAGTGATTACCTCTAGGATGTCTCTAAAGGAGTGGTCTGACGTTGACCTTTCAGACCAGACTTCTGACCCTTCTGTTTTCCAGACTTCTGAATTTGGTGACAGGAGCTGCCAGAGCAGCCCCAGTGCAGGCTCCTGCGGGCCCAGGACGCCGTGGTGGACGAGGGCACTCGTGTCAGCCGTGTGCTCGGGGCTGTCCAGGAGGCAGTCATCGTGACAGGGGGGAACGAACCGTAGCGTGTGCCCTGCTTACAGCTGCTCTACAAACCGAGCAAGTACAGCCTCACAACGGAATCTTTAACCCCATATGGTGAGAGAAGTTTTTCTTCCTCCCACTTTATGCTGTCTTCCCTATTCTCAGTCACTGGGAGAGAATAAGGACCCCCAAGGGCATAGTATGCAGAGGTCTGGGTGCCCCTTGAAGCTGCTTGTCAGCCCAGGGAGCTGTGCCCTCGCCTCCATGGTTCCTTTGGGTGGAGCATGAGGGTGGTCTTCTGCTGCTTCCACTCAGGCTGTCACCTTCCAGGCAAGGGCCTCTAGATCCCTGCCTACAGCCTGGAATCTGTAAGAAGGCTTCAACCATTTCTCTTGTTGACTGCTGTTCATTTCTGTCTTTTCTCAAGAGGTTATGAAGACAGATATGGTATTGTCTTTTATTTCTAAGTGTTGGGATGGGTTGTGCTGTGCCTTCTTGTCTTTCGACCACTACTTTTCTCCTTACACCAAGGGTGAAAAAGAGGTGGTCCATAATTAGCAATCTCTTTTATAACAATTTATAGTATTTATTGTTTCTAGTATTTTATGGAATATGCTTTTTAAAATAGAAGTCAACATACACAATGAAGTGCATTAGACATGAAATCTGCTTGAAAAAATAACTCTTTTCTTGCATATTCCTCTATGAAGATTCACAGGTTTGTTGCATAGTTCCATCCAGAAGTAATACTCATCCTAATATTAAAAAGGGTTTTCCCCTTCCACTTTTTTTATCAGTATTTCAGTAGTCCTAGAAGTGGGAAAACTGAAGTATAAATGGCATTTATCTTAGCTTTAATTTGTTGCAATTGAGCAAAGGAAGCTTGAAATATATTAAGCTCTTCATTATGTGGGTGACTTTGGTTATGTTCTCATAAAACTAAAACAAAATACCTTTGGATTTTAGTAAATAAAAAATCATGCTACAAGTCTGCTTCTTACTCAAATGCACAGCTATTATTTCAAACTATTGATGAATATCTATTTAAGCAGCATAACTGTGATGAACTGTCAGTAGTTTAATCTGCATCTAATTCAATATATAATTTATTTCTGGCACAATGAGAAATATGTCATCCAATCGTAGCTGCTGTCTTTGTTGTCTAGAGTTTTATGTCTGTTGGTTTTTATATTCTTCGTTTTAGCCCACTATTTCAATAAGAACAGTACTTATAAAAGAGAACATATTAAAAAACAGCAAAGCATCAAGAGAAACAAGTCTATCTTGTTTGAAATCAAAGTCTTGCTTGTACACTTAATGATATCAAGTATATGAGAGAATAAAGAGTCCCTTCCTTTAGTGTTACCACGGTCAGAGGAATGGCGTTCATGAAATGGCCTTCCTCACTTTGCTGTTTTTATTCCCAGAGTCGCAGAATGGGTGAGGCTGGAAGGGACCACAGTGTGTCAGGTGGCCCAACCTCCCCAGCTTGAGCAGCAAGCCGAGGTGAAGCGAGCCCAGGAGCTCTGAGGGCAGGGACGGCTCCGGTGCAGGACCGTGACAGCGAGGGTGGCTTCATGGAAGGATATGCTCAGTTTCTGCTCTACAGACTCCATTGGTGCTTCATCACTTTCTTGACGTGTTTTGACAAATTTGACTTCTAAATGTAATTCCAGTCTGCGGCTCTGTAGAAATAGCATCATAATGTTCTGCATTTATTGTCTTTGAATTGATTCCAAATTGAAAGTGCTTGTTTTAAGTGGAAGAAAAACAAGGTTTTTTTCAGCTTTGAGTCTTCAAACTCAATCTGATCTTTTAAGTCAAGGCATTCCCATTAAAAACACACAAAAAGGTTATATATTTTGTTGCAACTATTCTTTCCTCTTAAAAAAATTTTAACCCCTTGGTCTCCCAGTGAGAACTGGGCAAATAATTTGTGACTGCCCAAGTAATAACAAGTCATATCTGCTGTTTCAGGGGGGTTAATTTTTCAGGGCTGGTAGGATTTAAAGGCATTAGACGCTTGTTTTCTTAACTGAAGAGAGAAGAAGTGGCATGGTATGCACATGGGGACGAGACATGTTGTTTTCTACAGTCTCTGAACTGAAATGCTCTTTAAAATACACTCGGTAAAAATAGCTTTTGAAAAATCCTATGGGTTTTTTTCACATGGAGTAGGATTTTTTTGATGAGAGTTTTGAGTCCTGAGCAGCTGCAATTAGAATTAGTCAGGGTTCATAATACTCACAATTTGGTTTTAAGTCGAAGTTTATTAGAGACCTAGCTGCTGAAAGAAAATAAAAAGCCCTATAGTTATGACTGTTAAAAAAAATAAGTGTATGGAACTCGATACTAACACAGAAAAACTTGAAGATGTAGGACATGTACACTCCATGTGTCTACTGAATGGAGGCAGAGAATGGGATGTATTTTTACTTTTAAACTGCATGATTCCTGAACTGTGCTCTTAATTTGTGGACCAGCCTCATGACTTTTAACGTTTAGGACTGACACTATTCTTCCCGAGCACAGGAGAGAGGGGCAGGTTTTCCTCAAGTGATGAGGGACCCCAGGAAAGCAAACCTGTGACTGAAACATCTCTTGGCACAGAGCGTTAGGCTGGAGCTGTGGCAAAACATGAAATATGTAAAATTTCCTAGGAAAGTATGCTCTTTAATCTTTGATCTTTGTACAGTCTTGAGACTAATCAACAAGAAGGGACATCTAATCCACGAAACATACAGCAGCTAGCAAGCTCTGAGTGATGTTCTTGTCTAAGAAAAACAAATTAATTGTTTGTGAAAATGCATTGTTTAGGGCTGGACACGTTTCAATGATCTCAGACCTAGGGGGAGGTTGAAAAAAAATGTGAAGGAGGATAGTGTACACAAAGAGTGCAGAATTTACAGGCCACAAGAACATTTGGCAGAACGCCCAAGGTATGGAAGAAACTAACTAAGCCAACTCAGCAACTACGTTGAAATCAGCTCCAATGGAGTAAAATATAATTCTGGCAGGGGGAGATAGTGACTGCTGACTTACAGACCACCAAGATACCTGTCGACCCAAAAGAAGAGAAAGACAGAACATGTGAACTAATTATCATGAGAGGAGACAGAATCATTAACCAATAGGAGATAGAATACTAATTAATAAGAGAACTATGTAATATGTAACCACTCATTCCTTTGTTTGCTAAAATGTATAAATAGCAAAAAGTTTTGGTAGTTGTGTGCTTTATTTGCAGAATACCACCAAGCACCCCGGCTTGTGTAACTCTGAAATAAATAATCAATGTCTCGATTGAGTGTGTAATTATTGGCTTGCACACTGGATAATGAATCTGATTTTTGTGGCCAACAGAACCATTCCTACATTATTGATCTGACTTGCCAGAAGCCACCAAAAAAAGTTTTAACACTCTATTTTGCTAGAATACGGTTAATAAGGCAGAAAATAATGTTATGAACACAGAAAAATTAGATCTGTTAGGTGCCACACTAAACAAGGCACTTAAATACTTCTTCACAGACACTATTTTTTCTGTATGCTAGTCTTTTTCTTGTGGTTTCCTAACTTAAAACTATCAGTAAGTTTCTGGACTGAAGTAAATCTTCGCTGTTCTTTTCATGTTCCGGAAAAGTCTCCTCCTATTCTTTGCCTTGGTTGTTGTTTATTACTGATGCCAGAAGCCTCCCCAAACATATCCCACAATGGCTGGGGCAATTCTGTACTCAAGAGTCTTGTAACTGTCCAGGAGCTTTTGCACTGCCAGAACAATGTGAATAGTAGTATTGCCTCTCAGCTGCTGGCCATACTCCCTTTAATAGTATTTTTACTACATTGTTGGCCATTAATCTCTTAAATATATCTTGCAATACGTGGAAGCAATGGGGACATTTGAGATATGTTTTTCCCATGATAAAAAGTTGAAATGTCTCCTGAAGGAAAAGACTCTTTCTGAGATGAATATTTTGCATACAAACATCAGAAATGGTCCCAGGCTAACTCTGGCTACATTTGGACAAGTTTCTACAAGTGTCCTTTCCTTTTTATGTCTCATGATGTAGTATACCCAATTAAGTAGTAAGTAAAAAGGGATATGTATCAACACTTAATGTTTCAAGGTGTCTATCATCACTAAAACAAAAAAAATACATGAATTTATGCCCTTTGACATCAAATATCCTAATGTGAATTATCATACCATAATTATGTAAATTATATTCAATTTGCAGTAACTAATATAAAAATGTAAGGTAAGCGCATATTTGCATCCTATTAGTAATATATTAGATGACAAGGAATATTAATCCTGAGATCTATGAATTCTTTGAATTAAAAAGTGTTAAGAAAAAATTCGAAACTAAACTCTTTAGAAATATGTGAATGAATATTTTATTTGTTTCCACCATTGTTGCCTGAGTGAACATACTTTCAAATAAATTCCATAATACTTGGTCAGTGGGAACACATTCTATCTTCTGCATAATAGCCTATATCTTTTATGCAGTGGCTGTCAATATGTGATGAGACTCATCTGTGAAATTCAAATCTTCAGCTGCTTCTAAACTTTTTCAAACTTTAAATACAGGTTTTTGTTGAGGCAACTGACAATGGTGTTTCAAACTGAGAGATTTTTCTTTCCTTTAACACTCAAAGATCTCAAATCTAGTATTTCGAACACCACTTTGCAGCTAAAATTAAATGTAGTAAGTGACTAGCGACATTTTATGTTTGTGACAGACATATTTTCAAGAGCTATAAAAAACGCCTGTCATTTTGCAATAAAGCATTTGTGCTACAACTAAGAATGCAAAATACCTCCTAGCTTGAAAACTATCATATTCGTTAGTCAATACTTATCTTTATATACTTATTGTTATTATTATAGTTCGATAATTTTAGCTTGCACAAAAAATAGGCATTAAAAATTAAAGAAGATCTCTTTCAAAGTTCTGCTTAAAAAGCACATAAGTGAATAGGTCTTATGGATTTTTAATTATTTTTAATGTAAAATAAAGATGACATCATCTGCCATAGCTAGTTTAAAACAATTTTTTTTGTGGAGAGAATGGTATTGTAAATGTGTTTTAGAATTAAACACTTTCTAAGTGATTGCATTTTGGATGTTTTACTGTATACACAACACATCCTAATTACTATTGCACTGCACCTTCCCACACTAATCCCTGTTATTTCCTCTGGCTCTTTTTTAACTAATAATTTATTCAAGGATAGTAATAAAGTCATAATTAAGTCAATACTCACCTAACATAAACAGATTTGCAATTCGTCTTTGTTTCCCAATCTGTCAGCTGTCCTATCATCACTCCTTGATTTTGATTTTGGGCTCTTTTGTCAGACTCAGGTCTGGTTAACACCCGAACATTTTGCTTCATGAAGTGCAAGTATTTAGATTCTGTTTTGCTGGACTATGGCTTCAGCCTGTGTCTTTTTCATTTACTTTATGTATTCAAAGTTACAGAATTGTAATAAAATAAAAGGAGAAAAGTTAAAACAAATTAATGCTTAGAATAGAACATGAGAGGTTTTTCCGAGTTACCTGTACTTGTGTCATATTGGACAGACATCTGTCTAATATGAGCACTCAAAAACTTCCAGCAATGGAAAGTTCACAGGATTCTTTCCTTGGTGAATCAATCTTCTGAGTAGGAAATCTTTCTAAAAACTAATCTAAATCTCTCTTGTCATCAATTACTTGTTCTTGTCTCACTGATGGGGAGACCAGACGCTTCTAACAGATTTTTTTGACTAACATTCTACAGTGCCTCACTTTTATTTTGCAGAGTAGGTAGAAAAAAATTATTCAAAATTTCCTTATAAGTTGTGTTTTGAGACTACCACTTCTTCCTCTCAATCTGCCCTGGATCTCCACTCAAATTCATGCAGGTTTATCTGGAAGAGTGGTGCCCAAAAGTGGACAGAGAATTTCAGCTGCAGTCCTACCGATGCAAAATGAAAGGGAACTTTATATTCTGCATCCTCTATATAAAATATATTCTGGTTTGTATACCCTGGTTTGACTTTTACCTTTTTTTCCGTAATGCAGTGCTGTTGACACTAATTTTCATGGGGTAGCTAACCTGACATGTTTCTGTAGAAGAGAGACTTCATTTATTTTGCAAAGTCTTGCATTCACAGGGCTGAATGTTCTTTCCAAGCATGGAACTTGGCACCTGTCCTGATACTGGGTTTCCATACCATTTACACACCTAATCCTGCTGTGCATCAGCTCTCCGACAAGTTAATAGAATGTGTATGGTAGATTAGCACAGAAGCAGACCAATCCCCTCCTTCCCTCTATGAACGGAGCATTCCTCTGCCAAAAGCCAGGCATGTACATTCTGAGAAACCCAATCAAGGATAATGCTAGTAGAAGATGACAAGATGGAAACTTTCTCTTCCATTAAATATTATATATCCAGTGACATAGTAAGTCAGAAACAGCAGTAAAATTGTCTTCCCTAAGCAGGTTCTTGTTATTCGAAAAGAGTACTCCTTTGTAGAGGAGAAAAAGGAGAAATTAATTAATACAGGAAGACTTCAGCAGTCTGTTATGCTTCAAATGACTCCAAAAGGGAAGTTAGAAATCATGTGCAAAAAATTCCACCTCAGCTCTCAGAGACTCTTATCTGAAAAAAATTTTCTATTATTCATTCCATTGCCGTTAATTCAGGAGGTGAAATCCCAGAGCTCTGGAAGACAAGGGAGATCTGCAATAGATTTCTAGAGAATCAAATATCCTGAGCTTGAGTTGCAGGCAGCCCTGTGCTAAGCTGATCCCTTGAAATGGCCCCTTCCCTGCCCCTCCTATACATTAGAAAGGAAACAATGGGTCCCTTTTGACAAGCTCAACAGGAAGGATTGTTTGTTTGGGGGAATTTTAATCTTCAGCGCCGCAAATACACGTCTCTAACGCCTAATGTAACTAGCTACATGTTTTAATGATCTCATACACATAAATGTGTTACTTACTTTGGTCGGTTACAGCAATGCTCAGATGGAAGCATAAATGAAGCTCCTGCCTCAGACTTAAGTGTAACCTTGAAGTGTCAGGCCTGTGCAGATCAAAAATATATTTCCCTTCTTGAATCAGAGAACCACTGAGGTGATTGAGGCTGCTGACAAGGTTTAGCAGTCAACACAGCTTTGTAAAGTTTTCCAAGAGTGGGGCATGAAACAAAAGTGAGGGGGTTGAAATAGCCAGGAGTGAAGACTTGGTAATTAAAGACTTCATAAGACTTTATGGGTAACAGGTTATGTATATGTCCTAAACTATAATGACCTGTTTGCAGCTCTTAAGAAGAGCAGGATGCATTGTGCCCCTTTGTGTATCAGCAGTACCTGATAATACAGGTACTGTACAATACTGATAATACAGAGATGCTATCTGTGTCCAGCCAGAGGGGTTAGGGAAGGCTCTGTGTTCATCTGCTGTCCTTCGGACATCTCCTCACCAAGACTTGTCTCACAGTGTATTTTTGATGTCTCTGTGCCTCTATGTCCTATGTGTATCCTCTGAATTTCAGTGAGTCCTGAAGATGACAGCCATGATGGTCCTTTCTTGAAATTGGGGGAAAATGTGAAACATTTTGAGCTATAAAACTTCCTCTAATGTGGTTTTGAACATACTGAGAGGGCAATTCATACTTTAAAAATTTGTAGAAAATAAACCTTGAATATATGCTTCAGTAAGAAAAATCCTCCAAACACAAAAACAATTTGAAATAAATTCAAATTCTAAAATACATTTATATAAAGACTGAAGCATTTCGAATTCTTAGCAGTAATTTATGGACAACGGAAAAGACAAAATTCTTCAAATAGATTGTAGCACATATTACTTTTTTAGGATAAACTTGGATTAGAAAAAAAATATGCAAGAGTGCTGGCATTTTTCAATAGCAATAACTGCTATACTAAAATGTTTATTTTCCTCACATTTAATTGTGAGTTAAAGGGCTAAGAAAAAATAGGGGTTAATGTCGATATTTTTTAATGTATATTAAAACACACATTTTTCATATTCTACCTTTATAGCATCAGGAAGAAAATACATCTGCAAAATTCAGATCTGTTTGGAAGGTAAATGTATTTGAAGCTTGTTTTGTCATAATTTATTTTACACAGTTTGATGGCTTAATGTCAAATTAAGCCTATAGAATTCTCTAATGCTGTGTAACATCTCAAAAGTAATGAACTGTATCACAATTCCTAATGTGGTCCTGCCTGATTAAGAATGTTGACTCCTTCCTGGCAATTTTGAAATGTCTGTTTAGTGAAAGATTCATGGTGTTGTGATATTTATCCTCACAGAAACATGATATAGCTTAATAGAATTTACTGCATATAGCTCTTATGGGTTAGATTTCAGGGTATTTGCTTCAGCTTATGTGTGATTTAAGATCTAGTGTTAGTGGACTTGCTAGTCAGTGGGATAGGGTGATGGTATTAAAAGAATAACAGATGACATTTAGTACACATTTTAATTTTGCTAGTCTTATGTTCTGTCACAGCCAGGGTAGAAAATTGCCTTTATAATAATGTTGCCCTCTATCAACTAAACTTTAATTTCTGTTTTATTTAAAATAGAATTGTCTATTAATTTGTCAGTGCACAGAAAATTAATTGGTTTATTCATGCTTTTCAATACACACTTCTAGTTACTGATAATACAGTAAAATAACACTTGAGTTATTATTAAAATTGAGTTTAATAATTATGAGTATTTGTCCAGTACTAACATGAAAATAAGCAACATATCCTTATATTTCCAGAAGGAAATAATTTTGCTTAAAGGCCATGTACTGAATAAAATTGCATGTGCAGTTCAAGTCTGTATTGTGCTAATTCTTTGTGCTAAGAAATTGCTTTTGAAGTCTGAGCATTTCCACTCAAAATCTAATTGCTTCCAAGGTCCCCAAACTGGGATTTCATCTACAGTGTGTTGCAAGAGTGATGTCACTGTGATTTCTCTCTATTCCTCGCTAGATTTTCCTTTTCAATTCACAGCTCTCCCACCACGTCTTCTCCAAAATCCCCCCCAAATTGCGGTAAGATTTGTACATTATTTCAGTGCAGAACAGCACGCCACTTGCACTGCTCTGGGACTCTAGTGCGTGCTTCCTGGAGCATGGACAAATTGTGCACTTTCCAGAAGTACTTTTTTTCAGGTTTTATTGCGTTTACAAGCCCATTCAGCGAAGTGCTGGACTTTATCATCATGCAGGGCTGGTTTTTTCCCTCCTGTCTGTGTTTAGAGCCTTGCAAGCTCTCTAGTGAGACATGCCAGAACAAAATGATAAATTAAGTTGAAAGTTCTCAAGACTGACTGCTTTGCAGGGTTTTGAAAAAAAACCCAAAACAGACTAAATATGGATCTAATAAGGAAAATGTTTAAAAACCTCATTAAAATCAGCTACCATCCTGTGGGACTGGAAAGTGGCTAATGTGTCTGTATTTTGAAGCCATGTGGATTTCATCCAAGACAGAACAGATCACTGAACCATATTTTGGAATCAGTTAAAATGGATGAAATAAATAAAAGGGCTAATTATCACCTACCTGCTGGAAAAAGACATTGTACAGTTTCTTTCAAATACTAGTGGAACAAATACTAGTCATTGCATTTGCCTGAATAATAGAGAATTTTCATACAGAAACTGATTAATGTGACAATAATTTTCTTTGAGATTGTCAATATAGTTATTGGAAATTACCTGTATGTTTAAAATCTATCAACGAATTAAGTTTATTTAGAAACATGTAGGTAATTTAACCTGTAACCGGGCAGTGTCAGACTGGTGCACACTGCCATAAAGCTCCTTCCAGCATCTTGTGCCTTACCACCAGTTTTTTACACCAAATTACTGTTATTAGTAGCAGTACAAAGAAAATATAAACAAAATGGAATTATAATTAAAATTATTCTAATTATAATAAAATGTTATAGGACAACTTGGCAGTAGAAATCAAAATCTAGGTCTTATCTGCACCTGGAGAAAAGTCAAGTTGTTGAAACTTCTATCCTCTATGAACGTCAAAAAATTTTTCATGTTGTGAAAGATATGGTAAGGTAGAAAAGAAGCATAAACGGTCACACTTCAGCATAGAGGCAAACCCCTTAAATGAAGGAACTTAGAGAAAAATAGATGTCTGGGATACAGTTTACGGGATAATAGAGTCTTCATATTTTGGAAACGTCCATGATTAACTGCTAATAAAGACAGGCTACCGAGCTGAATAGATCACTGAGCTGACCAAGCATGAACATTTATGTATTACTGTATTCCACTGTATTTTGCAATAATTGCCACATGCTGGTGCTCAAGAAAGAAATCTAATGGAGTGACAGGGATAATATAAGCTTTCAGTTGTACTTCTAGTACCTTATAATATTCCTGTATATGGGCTATACAGGCATATTCTCGAGCCTAGTGTTAGACTGATTTTAAAATTTAAACTAAGTTAGGGCTCTTATTTCCTCATTTGGATGCTCATAGCAAAAGAGAACAGTAACTGTGAAAGATGAATGCCTCAGGCAGTGCATGTGCCAAATATAACACAAAGAATAAATTATTTTAATGCTTCTATTTGCTGGACAATCCAAGCATTGTAGGACATTCCCCTGATAGTAGTGCAATCTTTCCTATTTATGGTAGGCAGTCTGAAACAGAAAGTGAAGTGTACCTGTGTGTCATCTTCATAAGACATAATTTTGTGATATTGCAATGAGTAGTACTGGAAAGGAAAATAAAAAACTGAATTCAGAAGTCCCTTGACATTATTTTTCATTAGCTATATTTCTACATAAAATCATTAAAATGGTTCATCACTGGGAAATGAGCACTCTTTTTCTGAAACAGAATATTGCAATAATAAAAGGCATATCAATTGTGTCAGAAGTTAACAACCAATTTGCCAGATGTCTGAAATGATAACACTGCATGAACAGGGAGTTCATCTCAGTGGTGTGATACCAATATTAGTATTAATATCAGGTTTAAAATGATGGGTAATTTGTATCTATTAGTCAAAAAGAAGATGTGTATTTTCTGAATTATTATTATCAGGCACAACTTTACTTCTAAATTATATAGTTTGATTTAAAACTGTAGAGAGCTTTTAAGGAACATAATTGAGCAGATACTTAGTCTGACATATAGGAAGCATCTATACCATTAAAACTTAAAAGTTTTCACTCAGTCATTATTAGTATTTCCACAGTAGGCTCCAGAAGGCAAAAGAGGTATAATTGTAGGACAATTATGAAACAGGTTGCCTCAGAATTATACCAACAGCATATCCAGTGAGAGATCAGGGATACTATCTGCAAAACACACAAATGAATCCAAAAATGTTAAATTAAATATTTTCCATAACACTTCACAAACAGCCCACATCCTAGATTGCAACAATTTTAGTATTATAAGAGAGAAAAAGATAAGATAGAACAAAGGGGAATGGTTTTAAACTAAAAGAGGATAAATTAAATTAGGTGCTAGACAGAACTTCCTTACTCAGATGGTGATGAGGCACAGAAACAGATTCCCCAGAGAATTTGTGGATGCCTTGTCCCTGGAAGTGCTCCAGGCTGAGTTGGATGGGGTCCTGAGCCACATGCTCTGGTAGGTGGCATCCCTGCCCATGGTGGGGGCAGGTGTTGAAATTAGAATATTTTTAAGGCCCTTTCCAACCCAAACCATTCTGTGATTCTATGATATGCATAAAGGCTATAATAAAGAGAGTGGTTATTCAATATGACAAATATTGGATGTGTTTTGGAAATGGTTCAAGGCATCAGGCTAAGTCAGTGAGGAATAAAGCAAACTCACAGTGAGATGGCGGAGGTAGGTAATGGTGCAAGAATGGAATTTGGGGATAGCCTGGGTCAAAGTAGCTGAGATGTTGTGCATTCCAGAAGTCTGGAAATCTGTACCCTACAAAATGCTACAGCATCTCAGAGGAAGAACATTTTGTTCATTAGAAAGCAGATAGGGAATGGAAATGAAAAAGTCTTATGTCATTCCAAAGTGATCCGCTTTTATGAAAACACTACTGAGCTGCACCATTGGGCATTTCATTTGGTCCTCTTCAGTGAAAAGAGACACAGACAAAATAAAGACTTTTGAAAGGTAATGATCAGAATGCATGAAAACAATTAGGAGTCTCTTAACAGGAATGTTACCTGAAATCTTCCCCTTCTCAAAACAGGTTCCCATGCATCAGTCTGTGGGGGAGTGATTTCACTCCAAAGCATGCTTTTCATGATTCCTCTTCAAGCTGGGGCCAGTTGGCTCAGTAGCAAGACCTCATTGGCTCACCCACTGTAGCTACATTCATCCTTTGATGTTAGTATGAGACAAGAAATGCCAGTGAAACTCGTAAAATGTGATTATGAACTTTATATTTTTTAACATGTACCTGAGAACATCCAAGGAATGTGAAAAGAATTTGAACACTCTTGTTCTCTTGGATGGATGACAGGATAAATGGGTAATAGGTACTTCCTTTGCAAAAAGTGCCAGAGGAATGTGCCAAAACAGACCACATGCCATAGGTGATGTTCCTTTTATCCCATTTACTGCAGGATAGAATATACTTACTTGGTTCACCCTGCAAGAAACATGGCCTTTATAAATAAATCATTTTACCTAGAAATAGCTGCAAAACCATGCTTGCAGACTTTTCACGAGAGAGATTAGAGTGTTTAACATCTGAAGAGGAAGATTTGGAAGCATGCATGTGCTGGTCTCTGCTACAGACTGGATTGCAACAGACTGTAGAAAATAGCAGTATGCCACCATCACTCGCTATAAAATTGTAATCCAGGACAAAAATATATTCATAGCAGTTCTTCCAATGATTTTCATTCTTCTTTCTTACATTTCCATTGGCATCTCCCTTCCTATATAGTATTTAACACAGAACTACTGAGGTTTGAATCTATCCAGTTCTCTGCTCTTCCAGACTGAAAGAGCCTGAAGCTTTTCTTCCCCCCAAGGGGATCATGAAGACCTAAAGTATTGCTGTAGATGTCTGCTTATTGCACAGGCCATTGCCTTTTCCCTCCAGGTAGCCTAAAGGAAACCTGCATGCACCTTGACGTCTTGCAAATAAAGAAGGAGTGTTCACACTCTTCAACCACTAATGGAAATCACTTTAGTAAGCACAATGGGGAAAAGAAAAAAGAGCACTTGAAGGGGAAAAAGGAAAAAAAAAACACAAAGAAACCCCTCACCAGAAATAAAAATGGGTTGTGTTTTTAGAGATAGAAAAAGGAAAGATTTTCCTATGAGATTCTTCTGTCTTTAATCCTTATCTCTTGGGTTGCTTGGGTTTGGTTTATTTTCTTTTCTCTCCCATGCCAAATAGATGTAGTCTGTTAGTTGCAGATTAAATTGACTGTATGTTTCTTGGCCTACCAAGCTGCCACTATTGTTATAATGGCCCACAGGTGAATAAGCTTCATTCCAATTTGTTTGCTAGATGCAGCATCCTCTGAGAAAACAATTCTGAGATTGCATGCACTTTGTAAAGCCAGTGGATTGACTTCAGATGACAGCTTCTGGGTGAACTGATTGCCTACAAGTGAGATGAGCAAAAGGGTCTAGCTCTCTGCCCTGTGGCTCCTTTCTAAATATTTCTCTGCAGATATTGAAGAGTTAGAATCAACAACCTGTCACTTAGAAAAAAGCACATGCTCTTGATTCACGGGAGGTAAAACTCATAGACTGAATCTCCAATAAAGGGTACAATTTTAAAGATCAGCAGGGAAAACAAACAAAAGTCAATATGAAAAGAAAGAGGGCTTTGTTTGCAGGTTTTGCTTTTGTTGGGAGACAGTCACACAGTAATGCAGCTGAATGCCCTGGACATAAAATATGGTTCATTTTAATGGAACAATGCAATGGATGAGGTGGGATGGGAGCTCTGTAGATCAACCCCTCTACTGAAATATGAACCATTTAGAGCAGGGTGCTCAGAACATTGTCTGGTAAGGCTGGAGATTTCACAGCCTCTATGGAAAATCTGTGCCAGTGTCCAACCACCATACGAAAGTAAGTTTCTTCTTAAGTTTAAATGGAATTTCCCTTATTTCAGTGTGTGACCATTGCCTCCTGTTGCTGGGCACCACCAGGAAGAGTCTGGAAGTCAGGAAGGGCTGTGTACTATTTACTCACCTCCATCAGGATTTATATATGATCCCTCTGAGCCTTCTCCAGGCTAAACAGTCCCAGTCCTCTCTGCATTTCCTCACAGGAGAGATGATCCCATCCCTTAATCATGCTAAAGGCCCTTGACTGGTGTCTGTCCAGTAGGGCCATGTTTCTCATGTGCTGAGGAGCTCAGGTCTCAGTATTCCCGATGCATCTCAGAACTCTGTATTCAGATGCATCTCACCAGGGCTGATGAGAATCGAGTGATCACCTCCCTCAATCTGCTGGCAGTGCTCCCCGTAAAGGAGTCCAGGAGGCTGTTTGCCTTCCTTGCCACTAAGGTGCACTGCTGGCTTATGGGCAGCTTGGTGTCCACTAGGAACCCTGGGGTTTTTTTCAAAGTTGCTTTCAACCCTTCCTGTCCTCAGCCTGTTCTGGTACCTGGAGTTATTCCTGTTCAGGTGCAGGTCTTAGCACTTCTTGACAAATTCCAAGAGGTTTCTGTCAGCCCATTTCTCTAGCCTTTTGAAGTCACTCTGGATGACAGCACAACCCTTTGGTTTATCAGTCATTCTTCCCAGTTTTGCATCGATGGCAAACTTTTTGAGGGTGTACTCTGTCCCATCTTCCAAGTGATTAATGAAGATGCTGACAGGGGTTTCCCCCAGTATTGGGTCCTGGGTAAATTTTCTGTGAAGGAGATCAACTTAAAATCTGTAAAATCTTCAGTTAAGATGGTTTAAATGTAGAGATTTGTCTCATAAAATACTATTAGATTATAAAAATTATTATTATTCTCTTCAATATCACCATTTCCATGTTCAATACTCTGCCTTTTATTGGAACTAAATAATTCACCCAAAAATTCTGGCCAACTCTATTCTTCAGTAGAATGTTTGGGGACAGGATGGAGGTGGAGGATGTGAAAAGAATAGCAATATGAAGTTTTACAACCACACAGTTATTTAGAAAAGGATTTTACCTGAAGATTTTGTAACATTGTTTGTATCAATTCAAAGTGGTGAGCTGTAGATAAAGGATAAAGAAAAAAGAACTTTCAAGCACTGAATCAAGGAGACAGTCTGAATAACTCAATTTTTTTCTAAAAATATTTGCAGAATTGATTTTTATTGGAGTCAGGAAGGAAAACAGATGTCAAAAACCTCAGCAATTGTGAAATAGAAGGTTCATTCCATTCAGGTCAGTTCTATACTGACAAAAGAACTTTTGAAAAAGTTCCTGGATTACAAATCACCAACAAGTGATTGTGAGTATTGCTTTAAGTTAAAGAGGTCTGTTTATGTAGGCTATCAATAAAATACTGAGATTTAGAGTGAAAAGTAGTGATGCAAACAAATCTGTCTTTACCTGAAGAGTCACAGTGTGTTGAAAGGGTCATTTCAATTTCAGGTTACTCCTATTTCATGACAATCACCATGTCTTTAATCAAAATTGAACACTGCAGCAAGTCAAGTTTCATTTTTATTGCTCCATGTAAATATATTGAAAAATTGTCAGTATAAACAATTGTAAGACAGAGCCACCCATACAAACCCTGTTTTGTTTCTGCTCCGAAGACAGGCTATTATTGAGTCACAATTTGTGGTAATCATCTTTTATGTTTAGTGCCGATTTTTGCAAGATACTTGAAATAACTTGTAGAAGCTACTGCTCAGCAGTTTCTACAGGCAATCATGCTAACATAAATCAGTAGGTTAAAATAAATTTTCAGAAGCAGGGGGGTGATTAGAGGCACTATTTTTAAACTGGTGATAGCTAATAATTGTCGTCTCGGAGCCATGCAGATAGCTCAAGGTATTTTGGATGTGCCAAGTACACACTGGATGTCTGGAAAGACCAAATTTTGATATCACTACAACCAATTGTGGTATTAGAAGATGAGGCATGAAGCAACAGCCAAAAATATGATCTCACTTTGGGGCTACTTTTGACTGATACATATAAAAACTGAGTTTTCCACCATCCAATGAAATTTCCAGGAAATGTGTTGAACTGTTGGCTATGGACTTTTTTTGTCTATCCATACAATAGTACAATATGCCCAATAGTAGAGTTTTACTCTCATTCCATTGTAAATAGAATTTCTCAGAGTTTTAGCAAAGAACATATACGTTTGTTAGTTCTGACCTTTAGGAACCTTGATGGTAGAGCAGTACAAGGCTGTCAAATAAATTGGTTTTTAAGCCTAGTTTTGCAACAACTTTATGATGCATATTTTGCACAATTATAAGAACAAAAATTTTAATTTTAGTAAAGATCTGTGACATTGAGTTTGTAGCTTTTTTTGAAAAGCATTTTTTTAGTTCAGTTCTATGTTTGTCAAAGGTACTGTATTATGAAACATATTTGCAGAGATAAGAGTCAATATTTTCCTCCTCGTGACATCTATTCCATTCATGTGAGGAAACAGAGTGTAACATTTCACAGCTGAAAGAGGAGCAGTACACCTAATAGAAAATAAGCAACTTAATGTGCTGTGCAGTACAATTTTCATCCTTAAATGTGAAACATTACATGACCTAAGAGAATGGAGGGAAGCATGAGTAATGTCAAAATGAATGGGACTCAAGACTTTTAAAGACAAATGCCTCTATCTGAATCATTATATTCCAAATTAAATATTCAAATCAAAGTCACTCTATGGACACTGTGGACTTTTTATTTCTTTTTCTTTCTGAAGGAATTTCAAGCTTTTATTTTTTTTAATTATTTGCATCACTGCTCATGTTGGACGGGGAAAAAAAACCCCAGGAATGATGAGCAAGCTCTCAAACTTGGAATAAATGGAAGTTGTTAGCCGCGAATGCATCTACAAAAATGTTTTGTAGTTTCTAATGATGGGACAGATTCAGCACATTTCTTTGTCTTCTATTCTCTGGTATAGTTGGCTCATGAAAACGATGATCAAAATATTACTGACAGCTGAAAAAGGTATATTGAAAAGAAAAAATAAGGGGTCAGCTCCTAAAGGATGTTCAAGACCAATGATTTTTATTGTGTGGATAGCCATCTTCTAGGATTTGACTCTGAGATACAGATTTCTTTTGTATTAATCCCTACACAACCTTTGGATGCTAAAGGCTTTTGGCTACTGCTGACCTAAGGAGATAAAACTCTTTGAAGAAGGACAT
The DNA here is from genome assembly GCA_013396875.1 of Vireo altiloquus. NCBI lineage: Eukaryota > Metazoa > Chordata > Aves > Passeriformes > Vireonidae > Vireo > Vireo altiloquus. The sequence continues at coordinate 274,983 of VZRF01006820.1, read as the reverse complement.
GTCTCTGCAGGTATGCTGTCTTGACATAAGATGATTTGTTGCCCCAAATGCAAAAGAATGTTAGAGGTGGAAATAGGGTGAAAACATGACTCCCACTAGCCCTCTGTAGCTTTGAAAATCAGCTGACACAACGTTAACTATGTCTAAGGTACCTTAAATGAAATGTCCATAATTTAACCCCCAAATGTTTATCTGTAATTTTTCACAGCTCAGCACCTCCAGTTGTTAAAACAAACTGTGCATAAATAAATCATTTGGCTATGGCCCTAGGGAGAGGAGTAGAGAATGGCAAGTAGGATTTCATGGCCAGCAATCACTGGTGGCAAAACTGGCTCTTTTTGTTTATAAAGCCTCTGCGCTGATCAAACTCAATGATGGCAATTAGATAGTTGTTATTTGTCAATGCAGGGTAAACAGTTATAATTGTGTTGCTGTTTCCTCATTTTTTTCCTCTACAATAATTTTGGAAACTGTGTGGGGAAATGCTTTTTTGCAGACTTGAAAACACTGTTACAGATGAAAGCGTCTTGCATTTATTCTAGTGGTGACAGCAAGAAAAAGATGGCTTGCTTCCAAACAATTTGCCACACATAAAATTTTTCGTTTGTCCCATCTTATTCTTTTCCTCCTCTTCTTCTTTTTGTAATCACAGCACTTCATCCCTGCAAACTCCTCTACCTAATGCTGTCGGATGATCTTTGTCAGAAATGCTTTGTGAGATAAGATTCTGTAAGCCTGACGTTTGCTCAACTGCTCGGCATTCTTTTCTAAAAATACTGTTCTACTTTTTAGTTATCTTACATTCATTGCCGAATTGTTCTTAGACTGATATTTAGGAATCCTTGGTTCCCCAAATACATGAACAATTTTCATCTTTCTCTCAGAAAAATTGTGCTCGGTGGCACAGATTTGCTGTGTAAATTTAGACATATGTGAGGTTATGTAAAGTGAGTCATGGGCATATGTTTGCAGGACTGGAGCTCTGGTTTGTGCTAGAGGCATGATATGAATAAGATTCAAAATCTGGAAAGTTATAATTACACAAAAAAACAGGGCTTATTAGGGTAAAGAATGTCTTTTTCTGCTAGTCATGTATGTGAAACATACCTTAAGTTTAATAAATTAGAATTGGGAAAATCCATGATAGTTCCTTTTTTGTCCTGACTTGAAGTAAACTTTAGGTCATACACATTAAGAATAGAAAAGGACATGTCCTTGCATATTAATATAAAGCAGACATCTATGATAAGCATCGATAAAAAATTCTTTTTCTTTCTTACAAAATAAAATTAAAATTCCTTGAGTGATTTTTTTGGTTATTATATATTTTTATTGCATAAATACCCCACCAAAATCATAAACAAGCAAAGTAATGCTTAATTTTTTTCACATATACATTTTTCTAGTATTTACTTGGTGATGGGCAGCAGTATTTTTGATTTTGGTATATTGATCCCTTTTTTCCTTTTATTTACCTTTCTCACTTCATCATAACTGCAGGTTTTGCAGGAGGGTCAGTTCATACAGAGTTGAGGTTTTTCCCCTGCCAATAAACCTTCCACAGCACAGACAGCACCATGAGGTCATGCTAAGTCATGACTCACAGGGCTGTCTCTCCTAACACTTTTGCCAAGGAAAAGCATGTTTTTTCAGGTTCAAAACTTCTACTGGTCTTTGGAAAATCTAATGTCTCTAGATCTAGATCTTGTTACTGTCAACAACATGCTTCCATAAAATGATTAAAGGCATATTCCTGTCCTTAATAAAAAATTTCTTTTGGCAAAAATACTTACTGGGATTGAATTCAAGACTGCAGCCAAAGTACTTGTAATTGAAAATCTGAACTTAGTGCCCTTTGGGTTTAAAGAGGGGAAGAGTTCAGCCTGGTCTTTTTTTGATTTACAATCTACTTGGGAAAGCTGCAAAGACGGGAAGGAAACAATAATTTAAAACAAAGGTAACACCAAACAGAGAGTGAAAAGAAAGAAAAATATAGGCAAAACCACTGTTAAAAGATAAAAAGGTGAATAGAGTACTTAAAAATGTGCATATCACAAAAATTTTCTTTGCTCTTCCTAGCTCTCCTTTTATCTTTTTGAAGATTCCTCTTTTTCCCATTGCAACTCCATGTAGTTAGTGTACAGCAAAACCTATGGCAGACACCCCTCATGGCTAATATGGCTTGATTAATAAATGGAATCCAAACTGATACCAAGATCTATCTGTATGTCAAAGCATCATTTGATATGACTTGTTGTGGACTGTGTTGGGAGACTAACATTTCTCATGCAATGTACCTTTCCATTAACATAATTTTGCAGAAGTTAATGCATAATATGGCCATATGTTGTGTCTTACTGAATCAAGATAAATTGGAATGCAACATGCAACAATCACAGTTTTACATTATGCAGGTGCAATAAAGATAAAATTGCTACCAGCTTACACTTAAGGATGAAGTGTAGATATGAAAAGTTGGGTCATATTTTGAGGACAGGACAGACATTCACCAGCTTCAGAGATTTGAGATGCCTTGTCTATTTGTTCTGCTGAGAACAAAAGTAAAAAGTACTATATGAGATTTCTAATCTTAAATTTTATGGAATCAAAATATGGTCTGTGTTACTAATTCTTCCAACAACGTCTCTGTTCTGTCCACTCTGATATCAAATCCATCAAAGATCTTATGCACAAAAACAATAATTCAAATACATCCCTCAAAGCCAGGAAAAACTTAAATTTTTTTGACCCAGTGGGTTGCTCCTCTGTTGATTAATCAGTACAGTTTGACTGAAACTGGCAGAGTGACTCAGATTTCCCTGACATACATAAGCGTGGTCCTTACTGTTAATTGCTCATGATTAAGTCATTTTTGAGATGCCTTCTTCTTAGAATTCCTTCTCTGTACAGGTTTGATTGGCATTGACTTCTTACTGATTACAGCTGTTCTTAGAAATCCCTGTAATATATGGTGGACACAAAAGAGTCCTTACTATGGACTCTTCTACCTTTTGTATCTTCTCCTATTGTTCTGCTGCAGTGTATATTTACTTAAGAAGAAAAACCACAGTGGAAAATTTAACTGAATTTAACTGGGTCATCATAACAATCATGTGTCCCAGCCGAAAAAGTGGATTTATTTTCTTACTGCCTTCTTCATATACTTTGTTTAACATTTCTTTCATCAGGACCTGCTTGTCTGTTTGTTGCAATTGAACTGAAATTATCATGAAAATCTATGTTCCCAATATTTTATTTGACTTTAAGAGGTCAAAATGCAAAGACCTTTAATTCATGAGTTAATTTGCTCACATAAGTAATCTCATCGGGTTCAAAAGAATAAAACTGTGTTATCAGCCATTTAATTTTAAAGTAAAGACTAGATATTACAAAGAAGTTTTTTCAGTGAGGGAGGTAAACACTAGAACAGTTTGCCCAGACATGGTAGATGTACAGTCCCTGGAAAGGTTCAAGATCAGGCTGGATGAGGCTCTGAGCAACCTAATCCAGTTGAAGATGTCCCTGGTCATTGCAGGGGATGAGACCGGAGGGCCTTTAAAGGTACCCTCCAATGTTTTGATTCCATGAGTCTATGGTCTGAATTTATCCTCACGCATGAACTGTTGCAGATAATATGCTGTTTCTGAACATAGCTACAATTTCTGTAAAGTGTTAATACTGTGTACAAATTTGGTTATAACAGTCATCATAACACATAGAGATTTAAGGAGTACAGAGTGGAAAAAAATGGGCTGTATAGTTGACAAATAATTCTTCCATCTCCATGCAAATGCAATTCACCTACAGCATTTGGAAAAGTGCATGTGAATTTTCTTATACAATATAGTATCTTCTGCTCAAAAACTAACCTGAACAAGAGACCTCAAAAAATGTCAAAAGCTTATGAATGTCACTGAACCTTCAATTCCATATTTGCACATTTCTTTTCCCCTATCCTCTATTAAGCACCTGAGCCATAAGAAACACTTATTGAAGCTAAAGGGAAAAACGAACCAACGAAAAGGGAACCTCATGCTCCAGAGGGCAAAATGATATGCAGCATTCACTCTGAAATTTGGACAAGTGAGAGATGCATGATGGAGGATTGCCGTGGGGCAGATTTACTTCCTAACTATCCATTCTGTCACTGCTCTGAAATACTTTTGCAGTGTTGGTATAAAAACTGCAGCCATGTAGCATGCAGCATCTGAACTACTGTTCCTCTGGGTTAGGGGCATACCAATCAACAAGCTGGTTACTCTTTTTCAATGTTTTGAACAAACCGAAGGGGAATTCTACCATACTCATTTCAATAAAAGGTCATATCCTCAGTTGATGTATAAATTTGATGGAGTTGTTCTGGCATAGGTTATCTGAGGCTTTAGATCACTATTTCTAAAATATTAGAGCAGAGACTGAGCTAGTGTAAATCAGCACAACTCTACTGGCTTCAGCAGAATCACTCCAGTTTTTATTGGCTGAGGGTATTGCTCTTTATGTAAATATAGTGTACTTGATTGATTTCTGTATTGCACTGGTTTTCCATGTGGAATTAAATTGTTTTAAACTAAATCAGCTCTCTTACAAAGGTAGAGCAACAGGGAGTGATGAATTAGATCCCAGCTACCCAAGGGGGATCTTGATCAGCTTGTCTGAGAAACTCTTTTCTCATATGAATGCTCATTATGGTAGTCTCCCTGTGGCTATGCTGAGAGTGAACTGTTCTGTGACACCAGCACACACTGACCATGAAGTGATCAGCTCCTGTGCAGGTGGGATTGGCCATGGGTACCACGCTGTCCTACCTTGCTCCCTGAGGCCACCCTTGGGAAAGCAAGAGTTGTGGAAATCCCCATTAGCACCTTCACTGCAGGCTGTTGGCATGCTCATAGAAAACTTTAGCTGTGCTTGCTTCCAGGAGTGCTCTGAAGAAGGAATCTCATCCACAAACCAAATATTACTTATATTTCACCCTTTTTTTTCTGTTCCATGTGCAATCCTTGCATGGAAGCACAGAACTCCATAAGAAGTATGTGCCAGCATTTTCTGTTGCTCCTATAACCTTACTCCAAAGCTTAGTCAAGGTGAAGGTCCCAGCAGCTTCAGCTCCCCATCAATCAGAGTCTGGCATGAGATGTTCTCTGAAATTCCCAGGGCTTGGGTCAATGGTCATGGGCACTGAACCTGCATCCACACTTCTGTAGGCCACAGTGTTATGGATACACGTCACTTACTTCCCTGATGGGATCATTCAAACCCACATGTCAGCTATTTCCATGAAGTGAAAGGCTACTTTGATTGTACTGTCAGGTGCTTCCTGGGGTCTGGGGGGGACTCAGACCCGGAAGTTGGTAGTGCTGTCTCCCAGGAGCTTGGGAAAATGTTTACTGCAAATCATTGCACAGCAGACTGAAATTCACAAGCAGATGATTGCTGTAATTGGAGGGTTTGTGCAGCTGAACTACATTTGTACAGCCTGATATATAGCCTTGGGAAATACTGAAGGGTTGTAATGTACCCAGGAGGCACTCTTTCTTGTCCACCATAAATACCCATGGTAAATCTGTGTGTGAGAGACTATATTCCTCATTAGCCTCAATGTTTTATTAATAAAATAAAATAAATAACAAGAGGCTTCTGTTTGCAAATTTGACATCTTCCTATTTGTAGAAAACAAGCTGTACATCACTGATCACCCAGAGGTGAGATCTCCATTCCCACTGAGTGGAATCGGAATTTCCGACTGGATGACTACAAGTTGCTCTAAATTGTATCTTTCAATATGTTCAAGAATAGCAATATTTTTAAAGCTGGGAGACTACAGATCAGCAGACTACAGGTCAGCCCAGAGGCCCTTTGATCAGGGTCTGATGAGTTTGGATACGACCCTAATAGCTCTGGAGGATCCATAAGTGAGTCACTGGGGCATGACATTCCTCATGGTATTGTGGATTGTGGTTTGCCTGAGCTCAGACACCCCAAGCAGGCTTGTTGCTGTTGCTGTAGGTGTATTCTGTCTGTGAGGGCATTTCTGTTGCATCCCCACTGGACTGCACTCAGGACACCCAGGAGGATGATTAAAAGGGAGGATAGTGTTGCTGAGACACCATCTGGCACTAGGGATATTTTCAGAGGAGCTGTGAAAACAAGGTATGGATAAAACCAGTCTTCCCTCAGTGTGGAGCCCATTTCTCCCTTGCTGAGCCATTTCCCTCCTTATCCATCGCTGTCATTGCAAGACAGGCTGAGAGGCCACAGATGCATCTTCCACCAGCTGTGCTGATCCAGAGCTGCCACTTGAAGCTGTGCTGTCACTGACAGCCAGAATCACAGCAGCTTTCAGGAGACTTAAATTGATAATGATCTGAATCCAGCTCATGATAAGGAGTTACAAGGTGAGGTTTGTGTCACTCCTGCCACCCATCTGTGTTTGCACAATGTGAGCTGAACTGCAGTTCAGCTCAGCCAAATGAAAGACATGGCTTAGATAACATTGCTGCTGTTGCTTATTTAGAGAAGGCAGTTTTATTTCTTTTAATTGATTTTTAGGTACATTTAACACTTGGAAAAAACTTCTTCTGTAAAGTATTAAATGTCTGCCTTATGACCTGTGATGTTTGTACCTATAATCTGTATTTAAAATTACTCCTCTCTATTGATTAAGGACCCCATCTGTCAGTCACTCTGCTCTGAAAATCCCATTGATTTCAAAGGGATTTGGTGAAGCAGAATGATAGTTCTAAAAATCAGTTTTCAGGGGTTGGTGAAAGTTAGATAAAGTTGGATGTTTTGTGATTTCCAGTAGAAATTATGTGATTCTTATGGTTCTGACTGAATAAAATAAAGTATGAAATTAAACTAAAATGAAAATAAGGGGAATAATATCTATCTGTGACCCTGTAACTAAAGCAAAGTGTCCTTTCTAGTCACCTGTTAGGGTATATATACTTGATCTAGGAACTTATTTGTCCTGTGGCATAGGAACCTTAGGCTGAATATTTGATACCCTAACTCAGGGTGACAGTGCAGGGAACCTGAAAGTGTGCAAAAATCTGAGTTTAATCTCCTTGCACTTGCTTAGTTCCTCCTCTCCATCCTCAAATTAAAAAATTTATTGCCAGGACATTTTATTTTAGCTGCAATTTTTAAGTTAACAGAACAGACTGAAAACCACAGCTGTCATGGAACAATCTCCTCAAAGTTTTATTAGTGAAAGAAAAGGAGACATCACAGGTACAATATGCCATCTCACTATGGCATATCTACATTTTTCTAACACAACATCTTTCTAATTTTAGTTTTTATTTTTTTTCCCAGCAACAAAATAATCTTGGCTTAAATATATACTCATCCTGAGAGTTGTCCTCCTACCTACCTATCAAGACAAGGGATAAGAAAGTGTTTTATAAAGAAATGCATATGGCATTGATTGGCATTAGGGGTTTTTTTAGCCAGTGGTAATACAATGACAAGCCTTTTAGAGAGATGATTGAAAATTCATTTTTAATATGGAACCTAATTAACAAAACCAATATACTTTCACTCAAATATTTTCGAAAGATAATACCAGTCACAAATGTTAAATACCTGTTTTGCTTTTCTTTGCTTACTCATGCATTTATTGAACACTTGCTATAGCATTTTATCTAAAATTAGATCCAAAGTAATTTAGGCAGGCATACCTTACACAAGAGATTCTGTAGAAGACCTTAAATCATAGTAACTGCCATTAGAAATTGCTTAAATGAAAAAAAAAAATTCTGAACAATTTTAGGCCTATCAATGGAACTTTTTAAAGGATTAAAAAAACTCCACTTTGTGTATAGATATTTGAATGGTCCTTTCAGGAAATTACAATGTATAAAAGCTGAAGACCCTTTATAGAACCTGCTTTGTATATAGTACCCTTGCTTGTACTTTATCTAAAAGTGAACTTGTCAGCAGATAATTTATACTGCTTGGAATTTCCAAACTCTTGATCGCTTCTACTCTGAGTTCAGTGGTACTCAAAAATAATTCAGTCGCTAAGGACATGATGCACAGTTTGCTCTGTGCTTAGCTTAAAACTTTAAAATCATCAGGCTTTTCAGTACCCTCTATATACGCTGGGAAAGGTGAGCCTCTCTGGAGTGACCTTAAGAACCTCAGTTAGCAAGTACTGGTTGAAGGTCCGTGGATTCTGAAGGTGAAAGTTAGCCTCCTCAGTCTCTGTTATAGCATCAAAATGCTCAAAGCCAGAAGTTCACAACTTCATCTAGAGGAACTGGACAAATAAAAAGTTTCACATTTGCTCTTACGTCAGCCTTTCTCTCCATTTTTGTCCATTCATGTCAGCTTTTCTCTGCTTATTCTCATCTGTAGGAGGTGGTGTGTTGTGAAGACAAAATTCCTAGAGATGATGGTTGCATCTCATGGATGCTGGCAGGATTTTATACTTGTAGTACATTTCTCCAGTTCCATTTTGATGCAGCCTGACAATTATTTCAGGGATCTGAATTTCTGCTATGTGCATTTTTGGCATCTATTTTTATTCTCTTGAATTCTTTTACTGCAGTTACAATAAAATAATTATGGTTAATTTTTAGTTTATTCGATTTTATATTCATTGATAAAAATTAAAGTATTGCAGAAAATGAGAAAAAGACACTACTTATAAAGAAAAGAAATGTACGTATATAATAAATATACAGTGCATAAATAATATATAATACAATATGTACCTGTATTTTCAGTCAGTCTTTGGGATGGTACCTTATATCTTTGAGCCTAGCTCTCATGCTACCCCTCTGCCTGACCTTCTTCAATTTGGCTCTGTTCTTCATCTTTTAGTCTTTTATCAGGCACTAGTGTTTAACCTTTTTTACCAAAAAGGGTCATCTTCATGGGAAAAGGTGCACATTTTAGATGTTTGAGTTCGTATTATTAGATGGCTATGTCATTGCATATTTAACCTATTGGTCTTGTCTGTTTGCTCTTTTCATTATGCTTAAAAGCAACGCACAATACTCTGACTTTTAATAGCACTTATCTAAATCTTTCCTCTAATTTTTAAAATAACATAAGGCCATTAAGAACTTGGATTGAAGAGGTACTGTCCTATAACTTACCAGGACACAGTGCAGAAAAAAGTAGTAGAGCAGACTTTTAAAAATCCTTCAAGTAATTTTGATAGTCTTTTTTTTTACATTTGGCTGTGTCTGTCTTGCACCTGGAAAACTATACCAAAAATAATCAATCTTTGCAAATTGTTAAAACCAGTTTCTTATATGTCCTTACAGTGGCTTGTGTCATATCTTGCAAATATTGATTTGTACATGAAATCAAATTTGTAATGGCTGTGGTTTTGTATTCTTTGTTCTTCAGCTAAGTGGGAATCATAATCCAAAATCAATATGTATTTTCAAGCACATAGAAAAATGTCTATTTGAACTGTGGATGATTTATAAAGTTTCCTTTTTCTTATATGCAATATGTGCAACATTTCTGAGTCTCATTCTGATGTGAATGCCATTTTTTGAAAGAAACAGTATTATACTAGCGTTTTATTTATATAACTTCTCAGCTTGTCAAGAATATGTTTTTTTCCTTTGTGAAATGTATCAAAGCCCATCTGAAAGCATGAATCCCTTAAATGAGACCTCAGGTAATCTGCTCAGCTCGAATATAATATTGGGTGATTATTGCAGGTTCTGGGAAAATACAAATATTTGGTTTTGGGAAGACTTATTTGGAAGTCAGAACTATATTTGCCCACATTTAATGCTGTAGGTGTGCGTGGCAGAGAAATGAAGAAACACCAAGTTGTTGTTAAGATCTCTGTGTCTTTGTAACACATTTAGGAGGGGATGTCAGAAGGTAAGGGAAATCATATAGAAACAGCTAGCTGGGTTCACGTACATAGAAATTGAAAGGTATTTGTCCTGAGGGGACAGACTGGCAAGGCCTTTGGAAAGTTAGCCTGATCATCTAAGTTAGAAAACAATAAAGAGGTAAAGCTCCTAGGTAGGAAGACCTTCCCAGGAGCCCAGCAAACTGCAGAGGGCTAAGTCCAAGGTGAAAGCAGTGTGTGAAATCCAAGACAGCAGCCAGGGCTCAGGCACTTTGTCCATCTGTGAGGAGTCTGGCTGCCCCGAGTGCACTGTGACACTAGAGCTGGAGCTGAAGCAGTGGCTGGTGTGGTTGTATTTGCACAGCACAGGCACAAGTGTGGTGTGTTGTTGAACAGAAACTGCTATCCACCACTACAGTCATCCTGGTTAGTAAATAAATTTTAAATTGTATAGGATGGGGTGCAGTGGCTTTGCTGTTGCGGCTATGCTGCCCCTAAACTCTGTTATAACACCTTTACTATTCTGCAGTTCCACATAGTCCCACTTTGTCATTTCTACTTTTCATCTCATCAGCCTTCTACCTCTGCACTGTAATCCCTCTCAGTGAGATTTAATGTCTGGTACACTTCCAGCTCTGCAATGTGTTTTCCATATCTGCAACAATTCAAACTCTGTCTTTCAAGATTTTGTTTTGCCTTTATTTTCCCTCAATAGGAAGCATTTTTCTTGTGACTTATATGAATTTTTCTTAGCCACACCTGCAAATAAGACTGTTTTAACTTCCAAATCTTTTCTGCAATTTTAGATGTCACATTAACTTATGTATAAGCAATGGAAGTAAATGGAATAAGTTATCTCCTTTTCAGACTAACCAAAGGGTGTTGAAAATTGCACTATTCTCGCAGATTATTCTTATTTTTTAAAATTGCTTTTTTTTTTTCTTTGGAAGTTTCAGATTTTATATGTCAAATTTTAGCTTCCCTTGAATATAGTGTTCTTCTGAAAGGCCGTGCTTTATTTCACCATGCTTCTTGCTCTCTTATCCTGATTAGGTTTTGCATTGGCATCTTTTTAGGTTTTTGATTTGCATTGGTCATTTCTACGGTCTGAGACATACTGGCAAGAAATTTCCCCTGCCCCTATCCCAATATTTTAAAAAAAATAAAATTATCTCTTTCTTATGCAGCCTGGCATCATCATATTATTTTTCTAAAACTGATCCAAGGTGTAAATCTAATGCTCTTCTTTTTCTTATTTGTGCATTTCTTACAGGTTTTGACAGCCTTCTGATACCTGTCACATTCTAATCTGAGGTTAAGGATTTGTTGAAGATTTCAGAAGAGTCTATTTGTCTTAACACTCTCAAATATGTACTAAATGAATCCACTTCTTGAATTACAATGCTTGTTAAATTGCAGTAACATATTAACTAACTTGCTCTTTCTCATTCAACTGTTGAGTCTTAAATTAATCTCATATTCTGCAATATTAAAATGAGAAAACCTGCCTCATCCCACTTTTCAATGTTTCCTCTTGGCTTCATAAAGACACAGTTATCTTGCTTGTACTTTTTCAGTCATCTGCTCTACTCCTGAAGAGTTTCAGCTTCTTTAGATTGTAAAATTTATGCTTCACATTGTCCAATTTTTCCTTTACTATTGCACCGTTTCTCAAGTCACTCTTGGTTTTCTCTTAACCTTTACTCCTGACATGACACTCCTGTAATTATAGACAATGACTGGAGAGAACTCTGTCCTAGAAATTATATACTCTGATGAGTATATATATGCGCATAATTGGTCGAATATTATGTGTGCCAAAATTACCAAGGATTTCTCAAGCATCTAGATCTGATTCAATAACTTGGGTCACTTTTTAGAATGTTGCCACAACCTTTTAAAGATTTCTACACTGTTTGCTGGCCAAACCCAATAAATGTCTAATGCAGTTACAGTTAATTGGTAGGAAATGATAACATGGACCCACGGTTTTCTTTTAATGTTATATCTGCAGGCAGTGGTACAGCTGCCTCTCTTTAATCCTACTCTGTTAAACTTACTGAGAAAAGCCACAGAACTCCAGAGAGACTTTATTTCAATCCCCTCCTTATTTGAGACGTTTAAGACCTTTGTCTTCTGATGATGAGGAGAATGCTGGTAAGATCAGCCCCAATATCTTGGCCTCAGCAATGTTAAGAGAGAAATCTGGAGTTTAGTGAAGAAGAATAAAAAATTGTATTCACCTTTCTCTACAGAAGCACACTTTACTGGCTACTATCAATATAGGCTTATGATGTAAGACATACTGTTACATATATTTATAGGGCTATTAACAGACAAAGGAGTGAGTGTAAAGCAAAAAAGTATGAGGAAGTGTAATTTTGCAGCCTATTATGGTAAGGAGCTGTTGCTTAAATTAATTACAACAAAATTCTTTGACAAATATTAGCTGTTCATTGGAATGAATTTAGTTTGAAGAAAACAATTTTAATGAGCACCTTTATCCTAACTACTTTGAAGGCAGGATTTTTCTAAACTACTTGCTTAAAACCAACTCAAGTTACATACACAATTTAGATGTAGGGAGTAATTAAAAAAAATAAGTAAAAAAAGATGAGCAGTGTGGGTTAAACAGTTGTCACGGAAACACAGAATGGGTCTGGCTGGAAGGGACAGCAGAGGTCCAACCTCCCTGCCCATGTACATGGCACAGGATTTCATCCAGACCACCTCTCTGGGCAATCTGTTCCAGTGCTGTCACTCACACGTTTAAGAATTTCTTTCTCGTATTCAGGTGGAACTTTCTGTGCATCAGTTTCTGCCCATTGCCTCTTGTCTTATTTGCTTGGCACCCCTGAGAAGATCCTGGCTCCACCCTCTTGACACATTGACTCCTCCCTTATACACATTTATGAAGTTTTCTGCCAGTTGCCTCTTCTTGAGGTTATCATCTTTTTTAATTTAGAACTTCCAAAGATAATTTGCATAACACCAGATTTCCAGTGCTAAAAATACCAAAACATTCCTCCATACATCTTCCATGCAATAAACTGTAATAATTATGATATAATTGCTAGATAACTAAACATTTATGTGTATATAATTATATTGTAATTTTTAGCTACAGATGTATACAGAATGCAGAGTGACATTATATGCAATTATATCATTTATTCTACAATTATCTCATAGATGTATATAGCCTGTGAACTACCATCATAAAAATTACCAAATCATATGGTTGTTAAAAAAATTAGCAAATTTTGTAAAAGTTAATAATGGCAAAAGCAGTCTTTGAAAACAGAAGTTGAATTCTATCTTAGAAAATTTTTTTCCCCAAGAATTTATTTTCTGAAGGTTTTGAAATACAAGTAGAAAGAACAGTAATGTAACAAGAGAGTCTATATAAAGAAACAACAGAATATACACATAATTGTCAATACAGAAAGGAGAATATGAGAACTGAATAGAGGGAGATCTAGTAGGTTGTGGAATTTTTTCCCAGTGAGCACATAGTACATTTTAAATATATCTGAGGAAGTGGAAGCCTTTCTGTAGGCAAAAATTTAAGTGTTATATGAAAGAAGTAGACAAATAAATAATTTTTTTCTTATCTTCAAATGAAGTATATTAACTTTCTCCCTCATATAGCCCTATATCAGAGAGCACAATAGGACCGTGATTTTGTGAACATTGGTTTGCGAACTTCAAATTCTTGATTTTTTTGGTAAAATTATATCCTCATGGAAAAAACAAATCCATCCAAGGAGAAGATTTACAGTGTTACATACTTAACTGGGAGGATGGGGAGACACTAACAGCAATATTAGCAGTTCTTTTGTTTCTTTTGAGAAGAAATGTGAGGGGTCTGTACACAAACTTTGCAGTTTTCTCATCATCAGCTTAACTAACTAGTCATCCTCTGCAGGGAAGGGATAATTCTCTACCGCAGTATTTTCTCTGTGGTGTCTTTCACTTCCTCTCGCTTGCTTGGTTTGCACCCTGACCAAGCTGTTGGTGAAACCTAGGGGACTGAGCATAGGAAAAGGAGTCTAACCCTCTAGACTTAAATTTCCTGCTAAATTTCCTGCTTAAATTTCCTGCCCTTACACTGCTAAGGGTAGTAAACAATAAAGTTTCTCTACTGTTTCGCTTTTTTACACAGTTTTCACACTGTTTTGCTTTCTCTCTTGCTGCTGACATCCTCCTTATTGAGGTCTTCAAGGATTTTTTCTTCTTGATGAAAGTAGAGAGGAAAAAGACTGTCTTTTCAAAGTGGCAAAAACAAGGGATAAAATTCTTGCAAGTTAGTCTCCAGAAAGGAAACAATTCCTACCTACTTGGATCTTCAACTCATGCTAATCTCAGAAATTCTGAAGCTTTAGTATTACATGCAGTGTAAACCAGGAGTTTTCCTCTGGGGAAAGTCACAGTTGATTGAAAACGAGCATAATTTAAAATGCCAAAGTAAAGGCTTTTGTTTTCATTTTCAAATATGTTTTTGAGGAAAGTGAATTTGATTTAGAAAAAGATTTTTTTAAACTTATTACAATTTTTATGTTTGCCATCAGTTAACTTTTCACAGGCAAAACACATTGAAATGTGTTGCTTTGGTTTTCTAAATTCAGTTTGAATGATAAAAATATAATTTTCTCTAGACTTAAAAATGTCTAATATGAAGCAGTTTCAAATAAAAGTACAAAACCACCAAGGATAAACTAGGTTTGTTTCTTATTCTGACAGCTGGAAAATAAAGCACAGCCAATGTAAAATGTTTTCAAGATGCAAATAAAAGAAAACAGACCTCTGAGTTAGTTAAAAGAAAGGAGCTAAGATTCCCTAGCTCAGCTCTCAGTTTCAGACTTTTCTACACGTTGTCCTTCCATTAGTGCCCATGTTCTTCAAGTTCACTTTGATTTGTGAGAAGTTTTAATTGGAAAGTACTGTTTGTAATAGACAAGTTAGTGAGCAGTGTCATCACTTCAAAAAATGATGGATGAAGGGACAAAGGGTAGGAACTGGGAGATATTAAATGGATAAATAGACAGGTTCTTCACTGCCGAATCAGCAGTATTTACACTTAAACAAAGGGGGTTTTGTGATAGTGGCAGCTGGGGTGAGGTGGTTTGTCCAAAGCCATACCACAAATATATTCTTTAAGTCTCTGCTAGCTGGAAGAGGTCACAGCTTTCTCTCTACTGTTTTCTTCTATCAGCAAATGTAGAATAATGATTTATATAGATAGCAGTTCTTGATTTAAAGAGATGACAATCTGCTAAAAGGCAAAATTTTGAAGTATAATTAGGCAATACCAGTTAAGAAAATCCTCCTCAGGAACAAGATATAAGTTAGAAGTAACTGATGACCTAAGATACTGTAGCGATAGCTGCTTATTTTCTCCTGGAAATCAATTTATGATTGAATTAGTGTCACAGTCACGCAGAGACAATTATATTATCACTCTTATTAATGAGTCACATTCTTTGTATTTTAATATATTGCTCTAATTATTTTAAGAAAATGAAGACTGTGTATTGGCCAGTTAGATTACTTACCATATCTCTCATCAGTCTCTGCATCTCAGAAGATAAGGATAGAATAATGTAGTTACAGTGATTATTTCTGAGTCAGAGGGAGGGTGTAGTCAAAAATAAGCATCTAATCTTCATAGCTAGAAAAGTTAGGATGGGTAAAATAACTTCTCTTGTTTTTCCCATGCTCAAAGGCTCAGTCTGGCTTCGTATTGGAGTGAAATGGTTCACTGTTTTGTCCTTAGAAAGCGTCACATGCCTTCCTTTTTCTGCCTCACTTGGCTCTGATCCATCATTTCATTGGAGCCACATAGACTGGTGGGGTCCAGGAGCCAAAAATACTCAGTATCAGGCCAAAACATACAGTTTCCCTCTCTGAGCAAATACACCTTGGATTTCAAGCAAAAGATAAATTCGACTGTACATGTGAGGAAGATATGTGCTGGTACCTTGGGAAATCCCCACTGAGAGACCAGTCCTCAATTTCCAATAAACCAGAACTTTAAAGCAAATCTTTCAGAGTAGGGGCTGCTGGGATTTCCCCCTATCTTCCCGAATTCAGATTTCTCTCTGATAAAAGATTCAGTGACAAGGATAAAAGAATTTTTATGCCATACAAATTTAGGCACAGATGGCTGAAGGTATAAGGCATAAGGTTTTCTGAGGGTGGCAGTACAGTCATGGGCAGTTTCTTGACTACTTCTGATGGATAAGTGTAAGTCATACATAAAACAAATATTGCCATTTGAAGAGGGGTTGTGTTTGGACTGTTGCAAGAGAATTTTGCTCCTGCTTCTCCCTCTGCCCCTTCATGGCCAGTACAGTGGCCATTGTAGAATTCTCTTTGCTTCTTGGTTTTCTATTGTGGACTCAGGACTCAGAACCAGTCCTTTACCCTTGAAATACACAAGACTGAGGAGATCTCTAGACTCTCTAAGATTAGGTTTGAAAATCATATGAATAAGAAGAGTATCCCTTTGGGGATAAAAATCTAAGATTTCTTCTTGTCTGTAGAGATAGTTGAACAGCTCATAAAAGTTACTCAGACACAGCAAAGACAACAGTAATTTTTGAAAAATCATATAGATAGACTGGAAAGAGACCAATGCAAAATGCAGAGCATTTAATTAGAAAATAAATCCCCTCAATATAGTTTAAAATCATATTTGCTTAAGTTTTTATAGCAGCTTGAAATGATTGTGACTGTGTAGCTGCCTGGAGCTTGCTGACAAAATGGCTTAGTTTCAAACTAGAAAGGAACATTTCTGGGTAAAAAGAAAAAGCATTTTATTACATAGTGTTGAACTGTTGCAGCCAGACTGAATGTTGATTAATTGTCCAAAATATTTTTTTTCCTGTCTCTGCAATAAAGCACATGACAGTTGGCAGAGAGATGGAGGACCAGCCTGCTGGATTAGAGTGAATGTAGACATTGACAGGTTCACATTTCTTCACTGGCACGACAAAATCAATACGCTACTTCCCATTCTTAAATATGACTGAGGGAAGGCAATGTATTATCAAGAAACTTCTAGATGCAAAGGGAAGTAAATAAAACAATCCTACCATATTTCACTATCCATAACCTTTACAGGCATTTCAGGGAGTATCCTCGCAGTATTAAGGCAGTGCCAGGCAGAGAAATGTCTTTGCTGCCTCTTAAAAACCCTGCCAAGTATTGGCCAGCATACTGGGGTACTGCGGCTTGGCTAATGAACTGTGTGGAGAGGGCTGGGCATGTTTGCTGCACTATCCTGTCCCACAGCTGCCTGTCTGCTGCTCAGGGTACCCAAACTAGCTCGTTCAGACACCTTCTGAAACCTCTCCATCCATCAAAGGCAGCATTATCAGAGCTAATTACTTATGCTTGGGTGAAGTTCCCTGCGAACATCTGTGAAGCTCCATCATTATCCTCCTTCAAGTCCCTCATTAAAACTTTCCTTTGCCAGGTTGCCTACAAAATGCCTGCAAAAAACTTGTCAACAGGTAATCTCTGTGTGTGCTGAGATAGCTGCTTGTCACAGTGGCTCTGACCTACCACTGGCTCTGTGCATTTCTTCTGCATTCCTGACTTGGCCTGTGTTAAGACTCAAGACCTGTGAGACTGAGGACCACCTTTAATTCACTGAATTGAACCTCCACAGGAAAATACTCCTTCTGGATTTCCTGAAATTATGGATATATATAGGAGAGTGTCAGAAAGGATGCCTTAGAGAACTCTGCTTAGTTTACGAAGAACTCGACTGAGAGACAGCACATCTATAAAGATGTAAATGAGGTTCTTTCAGGGAAAGGATATACAAAGGGCTCTTTAATCTAGTAGAGGAAGACAGAAACAAAAAATAATGTCTAGCGGTTAAAAACCAAACTCATATTAGAAATAAACTACCCATTTTTAACAGTCAGTGTGGTCAACCAGTGAAACAAAGTGGTGAAAAGGTGAAAAATGCTGTCTCTTGATACGAGAAGAAGAATGCTGCCCAGAATTGTCTTACATTCCTAGAATTGCCCAGGTCACACATTCCTAGAATTCAACGGAATACAACAGCTGGAGTTCAGTCCAGATGACCTTCTCTAGTCCTGTGTCTGCAGAAAGTGGTTAACAGCAATGTGAGGACTTCAATGGCTTGTCCCATGCATGAGAGGAAGGACACATGGTATATCTGTGTGCAGTTTTGCTTGCTTTCAGGTTTCAGGTGAAATACTGACTGCATAATATAACCATCATATCTGCAATGAGGAGAGAATAAGGTAAGAACACTAGATTATTATTTTCCAAAGGGAAAATGCACAAGTCTATATACCCAGTGTTGCTCTAAATTATTTATAGCATCTATTAGTAAAGCAGAGGAAGCTTTGTAAAGTGCAAATGAGCCAATTGCTATGACTTGTATATACAAAACAAAATGCCTAAAAGAGTAGTCAAATTCTAAATTTAAACAGCTTATAGTCAGGTTAGTAAATTAGTTTGCACCAGTCTCCCTAAACGGATTTTTAAAATCTTTATATTTAAAGAAAATTTGGACCAAGAAATATTCCAGAAAGCTTTTTGTCTATTATGCATGTTGCTTATAGATAATGTCAGTTTATTGCTTTAAATAGTCAACACCATAGACATTTAAAATGCCCAAATTTTGTGCAGAGGACCTCTTATCATGTTCTTCACGTAGTTCGCCCTGGATTGTGTGAGGGCTTAGATTTCATCACTGAACTATTTAATAAAGCAGTGACCTTAGCAGTGGCATGCATTTACACTAAAAGTTCAGAATTAAAGGATCTAAAAAGGTATTGAGAAAATGGTTACTCCAGCCTACACATTGAAATCTCCAGGGACTTCTATGTGCAACAGTAATATTGCAGATGGATAATTCCCTCATTTCTTTGGAGTTTCTAATAAAGGCAAGTTGAAAAGCAGTGCTCCAAGTGAAGAAAATATTTGTGAAATTTATTTGTTTTCATTAAAGAGTCATATCCCTTAGGTTCTTGAAAGAAGCCTGTTCAGATACAGGCAAATTGTAGCAAAATAAAATAATGTGCCAAATGTGCTTGATAAAAAACATTGATGTAACATCGTATTTCTGTCATTCTGAATACCTCTTCTCACTCATCCTTTACTGTGAAAGAAGGAAGAACACGTCTCCAGATCAACAGTACTCAATTTTTTTTGTGGATGAGTGATGCCTTCTCAAAAGAACCACAGACATGAACAAGAATTTAAGAACAAAGCCGTGGGCTGCAGACTAACAGAAATTGACAAAATGAAGTCAGTCCTGATATTAGTTACTAGATTAAAAATGTCAAGACAATTTCCTCTGACTTATATCAGACTTGAATGTCACTTAACTAGGAGGAGCTCTCATCACCTCTGATTCCAATGAGATCAATCTATAGTAATTGCTGGTGTTAGTTTGATTATCCACTAGAATATATATATATCTTAAATCAGGCTCTAGTAGAACTGTAAATAAATGATAAAATTACTGGGCATATTTAGGAAAATTAATTGTAGAAAAGCAATGGATTATAGACTGCAAAATAAAATAAAACTCTCAGCATGTGAAGTTTTTGTTTTTAATGCTTAATTTATTACTTCTTGCTGTTCAAGCAGAAGGTCTAGTAATTTCCCTGTAAACATGCTGATCAATATTTAGATAAAGCGGTGAATACAGTTTTATCAAACTTTATAGCGCTATAAAATGGGTTTGAGTAAAAAGTTGAGAAATGAAAATAGTAAACAAGGACTGTCACAACAATTACTTACAGGCTTCCTTCCATACCCCCAAAACTATTAAAAGACACTTTTGCACAGAATACAGAGTAAGGTTTGTATTGATTCATCTACTGCTACTTTCATTTGTCATTACAATTAAACCTTTTCGATAAGCCAGCTCTGCTTTAAATAACATGAAATGGTGTGGGCCCCAAAAGATTGATTTCCTGGAATTGGTTTACCTAAGCCTTTGCCTGATTGATCTGCCCACAGATCTACCCGTGGCTCTCTGCTTTCCTTCCGGTCCAGACCTCTTCTTGTAGATGAGAAGAGAACTACTCAATACCTGTGTCCCTTCCAATTTTGCTTATAATTCTTTTGTCAGAAAGGAGGGAATCTGGGAAGAAGACATAAAACAGTAGTAGTGAAATAGCTTGTTTTCTGAATCCTCCCAAATCAACACAGATTTAAGGCAATCTGTAACTCTGGAAAATCAAAACTCCTGGGTTTATGCAGGGACTGGGAATTGACTGCAAAAGACATGCCAAGAAGTAAATTGTGCAGGCATTTAATTTCTATATCTTACTGCTATAGGTTTTACCACCTGAAAACAATCTTTGCAATTCCTTGAAGGAGTTCTACCCCTGTATTATATACAATCCAAACATTTAAAATTATAGGAGACATCCAAAACCTTGTCTAGTGCTGTCTGCCTCTTTATGGACTTTTTTTTCTTGTCATGCAATGTTTGTAATTAAACTATCTCCCCTTATGTTGACATCTTTGTTCTTGTTCTCTGATAAATTTTTCCTTCCTCCAAAATATTCTTGTCAAGAACTTTTGTTCTTCCCAATGATTCTTCTATAAAAGAAGGGAATAATATTTGTCACAGCTGACTTCAAGGAACTTTATTTGATATTTAGACAGTGATTCAGAAAATGATAATTAACCTTTGGAAGCTTAAAACCTTTGATATTTGAAAAGTCAGGTTTTACTGGCCTAAGAAGCAATCCGAATCTTAAGGACAGATAGGTAATACGAGCAAATCATAGACTCAGAGTAAGACTGATAAAGGAGAAAGCATAGGCTCGAAAGCAGGCTACACGGTGTTGATAAAACTATTGCTGAATTATCAATTTGTCTCCAACAGTTACTTTAAAATCGAATCTTTTAAGTAAGATGGGGTCAAATTCTAATCTCTCCTTTCTCAAATCTGAGCAATTCCCATTGGAATCACCTCTCCCTATGTCTGGCAGAATTTGACACTGTATTTTCAAGTGAAGCTGGGAATCCTACTTCGCTGAAGGCAGGGATTCCTATTTAGAAAATAGGAATCTTTATCTTCCTTTCAAGCAGTAATAGCTATAGGTAACTCTCCCTGCTGTAGCAGAGCACAGCATGAAATCCATTACATGTGTTAATATTGCTTTTTTTAAGCCTACTGGTATTTTAGCAGCGAAGTCTAAACCATCCAGACGTATGAGGTATTTTTATTATATTTATTTTATACAAAAATATAAACATTTTATTGTAATCCAGGAATATTGCCCTCTTTCTCTTAAATAACATATATATATACACATACTTATACACACATGCAAAAATATATGTATGTATAAAATGAGCTTAAATTGAAATAAACATACAGAGTGCTTTTTAAATATATATCCTAACTTATCTTTCATCACTAAAATAATTTCAAAAGATTGCTACTCTTGGCTCAAATTTGTCTTCCCTTCTTTGGGTATCATCTGCTTCGTTTGTGTTTTTCATCAGTTTAAATGACTGACATCTATCTATGTCCTCACTGTAGCGCTTGACAGGCACAGATTGCACCTCCGATAATATCTGCACCTAGAATATTAAGCATGAGGAAACAAAGGAAACAGCCACTACACGAATTGGAGAAAATATATCCACAAAATGATAACACCATAAAGTGAGTGAAAAGGAATCATAATTTCACAACAAATACAAAATTAATAGGAGCCATTTAAAAATGGACATGAGAGTGAAAAACAAATAAAAACCCAAGCCACATAAAGTGTCAGCCTGTCTGTGGAGGGAATTCAAGCACTGCATACAGGTAGAGTATTTTGAACAGCAATTAAAGAGTGAAATTATAGAAATGTTCCAGACATGCTCGATATGAGACAAGACAAACACTGACTGTTTGTGGTGCATGATTTCCAACACGTAAACATCTGCTCCTGGGACTGCAGTCAGAAATATGTTGCCATGATCATCTGCTAAGCCGAGTTTGTCATGGAAGCCCTCACCCCATCATTCCAGTATGCAGCTGAGTGTAGATTTAAAGGGGAGAAGAGAAAATAAATCCAGTCTTTTCTGTCAGGGAAATGCCATCTGTATGCTTTTCTAACTGAAAACCCGTCCTGCTGTGTCATGGTTCTGCATGGATCCATTGCTGAACTTCACCATTGCTGCATATGAAGTGATATGCAAACACTAAATTAAATTGAAAATAATGAGAAAAAAATTAGTCTAGGAGATTACATTGTAGATTCTTAGCACAGAAATGGCTGAAAAAATGTGAAATTTTTATAGTAAAATATTCTAAGTATTTCAAGTGCTTGAGCACTTCCAATGTACTCCATAACAAATATCGCAACTAAAATATTGCATGCCTTCTGCAGTATTGGCAAAAATGATTATTCATGCTTCTCTTCCAGGGCCTCAGGTGCTAGAAAAGTCACCTAAGAAAGATCTCCTCTTACCAAAAAGACGGTTCTGGTTATTTTGGTTGCTTTTTTTTTCTTCTTTATTTTCTTAGTCCTGTAGTTGATTCATACAGCACTTACACTATGAATTTTTACACTTACAATATGCAGCTGAAGGACAGCTGAATCAACAAACAGATTTTCACAGTTATTGTTTCTTCTCGTTTAATTTACTTCATGGTTTTCACCCTTGTAATTTCAAGTAGTACAAGATGAAAGAAATTGCAGTCACACAATGAATGTTTGAGCTGGACATTAGTAAGTGGTAGTGTTATGTTTGTACGTGTTTGACATCTCTCAATGTTACTGCAATCACAGAGACAAATATTAGCTTCTGCTACAGTGATAAGCTGATCATAGTTACTTGACATAATAATAGAAGCACCACAAAATATGCAAATTACTGAAGTTTTCCACAAAAATGAATGTAATTGAGAAAACCTGATTCCATCTATCAATGCCTTTTTAGGATGAATAGCTCTATTCAATGTATTTTAGTGTGGTTGTATTAAACTTAAAACATCCAGACGTTTTGATATTATTTTTATTTTTACATTGCTTGATGTATATTAGGGATGCAGTGTGTGGTTTGCTGGAAATTCAGCTTCTGCAAGACAAGCCCCTCTGGAGCTCAGCTCACAAGGTTCATTGTAGTGCCATTGATTCACGACATTCCTCTTGTTAATGATATTGTACATAGCAAGACTTTGAAATCACTGAATGACATTCCTAGATGGGAAATCATGCCATCAGTTCAGTGGGGAATTTGCTTGGGGATGAAAGCTGTTGCTGAAACCATTATGTTCAGAACTAAAACATAAACACAGCGGGGTAGATTTTCTGAGACCAGGATAAAGGTAGAGCTGGGAAAATGACCACAGGTTTTGTGGGTTTTGGTTGGTTTATTTCTAGGTTGTTTCTGGGGGTCCACTAGATATCCTGTTCTTTTTCTTTAGTTTGGTTTCAGTCCAAGTTGAACTCTTAAACTAATAGTTTTTTCCTAAGGAAGGAACTAACAAACCAAAAAACTGAACAAAGTTACTTTGCACATGGATGGAAGAGAAAATTGAATACCTACAGATTGGTTTTTTTTTTTCTTTTGGCAAATAGTCAAATGAAAAAAATATCCAAGTAACATCATTCACGAACTGGAAGAAGACCACTAAAAGCACATTTTTCTCTGTGATAAATCCTCTAGAGAAGAGTTTGAATGTGCTTCCAAAAGAGCATTTCTATTTTTATCTGAACATTCCAGACTTGAAAGGAAACTAGAAAAAGAAGGGAGAGACTATAAATCTCTTCCAGATTAAATACAGATATGGATACTAGGATTAGAAGTATAAACCCTAATCTATTCTGCTGAGGTCAATTAAATTTATTTTGGGTCAAGCCTCTGAACTGAGAATGTCCTTTATCCCTAAGAGTAGTGGTAGGTCTTGAACACTTTACCTGAACTTTCACGGTTCCAACTCCATGGCTGTAGCTGAGGATTCCTTGCCAACAACACCAGGAGATTGAACTTGCCCATGTTCAAGCAACTCTTTAAGATCTTTGGAGCTTCAGATTTCCCTAGCAAGATGCGAAATGTTTCGACAGAAAAGCTTGTCTTTGTGTTAACAAAACAGAAAACTTTCATGTTTCTCTTCCTCATCTTTCTGTAGCTCTTCTTCTCTGTGTCTCTGTCTCTCTCAAAGCTTCTAAATTCCTGTCTTAAACTATGGCTCCCCATCTACCTACCCCTTTCATAACTTTCTTTTATGCGTGCCTTTACATTACTTCCACATCACTACATTTTTTCACAGAAGGGAGTATAAAAACCACCCTCTCATTTTTTTCAGTCTGTTTCTTAGCTTTAAGGTTTTGGCTGATGCTGAGGAGTGTTGACAGCCTGAAATCAAGAGACAGGCGGGTTGTCTTGGCTGCCATTGCTGCAGGCAAGGGGAAGAGCCAGTGCAGGTGCAGGAGGGAGCATGGCACAGTCGGGATGTGGCCACCCCTGCTGCAATGCTCCTGGGGCAGTGTCTGAGAAGAGGGACTTTTTTCCCTCACTTCTTTAATATTTCCATAGGTAAACCTCAAGTCTCTTTCCTTGGAAACTGGGGTATATCTTCCTCAGGAAAATTACACTGAATTTCTTTTTTGTTTTACTTGTTAAGATTTAGATGAAATTTAAAATTATGATTTAGAGAGTCCTTTGTGAATCAAGAAAGATTCTATCAGAAGCAGCAAAGCTCCACAGTGTGAGTGTAGTGTGGCAGGAAGGCAATCTGGTACAGGTGAGACACCATAAGATGGATTCAGCTACAGCAGGAGGGGAACCAGGCCAGTAGATCAGAATTCTAGTCTCCAGGTGGAACAGCACAGATGCGTCAAGTATACATGAAGATGATTCTGGTCTAAAACTCTTCAACACTTTCCTTGTATTCTTACCAGTGAGAACAATGTATAAATGCCTGAAAACCATCTGCCTCTCTGTCTCATCTGCTAGAATTGATGTAATGAACAGATAGCCGTTTTAATTTTACATTCACCTGAACGAAAATTTAAATAGAATGGTGAAAAGGAAGAGCAGCCTTTAATCTTATTTCTTCATTTCTGGGTTGACATTGGGGAAACAATGAAACTGAATGATCTCTATAATCCAGCTGCAGAACGTATCAGCAAGATTTAGTAAGTTTTAGGGACAGACAAGAGGGTGGTGGAAGGAAAGAAGCTTAACTTCCAAAATAATAAACACTTTAAACATCTTTAAAAATGTAAGAAAAAGTAGACAGGGGGAATGTAAAAGAAAAGCTATGGGTGTGGAAATATTTTCTTTAATATTCATTTAATAAAAACATTCCTTGTAGTTAGCTTGTTCCACTTTCCATTCTATTTGCAAAACTCAAACTCCTCAGAAAGCTGAAGGGGAAAGAAGCATTTTAATGTATGTCTCCAAATGATTAATGTAGCAGTCATGTTCCCTCTCATCAGTTCAAGACCACTTGCACATCTATAGAAATTGGGCATGAGGTGTGCTGAAGCATATTAAAATCACTTCTTCTACTATTTTTGTATTGAATGATTTTTCGTGCTCTTACTTTTGTGCCATTTAAATGAGAAAGAAGGCAATTTAGCTGCTATCACGTACAGCCTGAGGCAAAAGTGTCATAGAAGCTTCATTCAGAAAGATCTTTTAAGATACTTATTTATTTTCCTTCAGTACAGATTAAAGACAGCTTTTTAGGAAAATGCATTGTTTTCTACATTTTTTGCTTGTCTATCCTTGACTATTCTCTGTCTAAGATAAATAATATATTACCTATTCAGGAATCAAGTGCCCAGAGATGAAAATTTCCTATTAGGTCTTATAGTTTATCTCTCTCTAAAATCAGGATTATTTATTGCAGCACCTGTTTTTGAGAGGTTACACAAGGGCAGAGTTGACATTTTTGCCCCTTTCAATTTCAGCCAGATTCTCAACTTCTCTGCAGTGTTTCTGACTAGAGGAACACCATTGGCTTCCTAGCAACTTCAACCAGCTTCTGTTCAATTACATTACACTGTCTTTGAAACATGAACACCTGGGAATTCTTTATTTTGCAAGTTGTGGGGAGGATGTTGCTGTCTGTCACTCTGAGGCTTCACCCCTGTTGCCAGAGTCCAGCCGTGCCTGAGATAAAAGACAGTCAGTAAAGGTGGGATTTAATGAAGCTAAATAGTTTTGCTTGACCTACATAGTGAATCTCTCCAACGACCTGTTGTAATACCTGAGCCTGGGAACAACAACCTCAAACAACCAACAGCTGAGACCGAAGATCACCCATTGTGATGCCCTTCTCAAAGCAGGATCATCTAGATCAGGTTGCTCAGGACTGTTTCCCGTCTGTGTTTGAATTTCTTCAAGAACAGAGACTTCACAATCTTTCTAAGAAACCTGTTCATGTTCTTAATCACTCTCAGAGTGAAAAAATATCTCCCAATCTTTGAATTAAATTTTCTGCTGTTCAGTTTGTGGACACCACTGAACGACACCTGGGGCCAGCTTCTTTATTCCCTGCCCCCACCAGGCATACATCCCCTGACAGGTTCCCAGATCCATTTAGCAGCAAGCCCGTGTTTCCCCTCTTTCTCCTTTTTCTACTGGCTGTCCTGCAGAAGCTCTTCCTATCCCTTACACACTCAACTCCAAATTTTCAGCTCCTGTTTAACCAAATGCAATTTGCCCAGTGGGATAACAGGCTGTGCAGATTTTGGGTAAACATGAAAAGACCTATGTCCTTAAGACTCAGTATGCTTCCAAAACAGAAAGCAAAACCAACAATGGTTTTAACTATCACGTATTCTATGCAGGAGACTAGGTAGAACTTTAATTCAAATTGGAACTTTTGTCCTCACCGTTCTATCAGAAATAGACCTACATTGTGTATTGCCCAAGCTGAGGTTCATCAAAGAAGTATGTATAAAATAAAATAAATCAAAAGATAAAATGGTAGAAGAGCTAAAAAGAATGTGCTTACTATTGGGGTTTATTTCTTGGCATTTCTCAGAAAAAAAATAAAAGCAAAAAAAAGCTTTCTCTAGTGAGGCTATTTAAGGATATTACTACATTAAAGGGAGTGCTAGTTACAGAATGATTCCCTCTTTTGAATGCAAAGGCTGTTAAACAGCAAATTCTTAGCCAAGAATGGTATTTCTTATTTTCATTAATTTACTTCTGTTAATAATTCCCTGAAAAGTAGCAGTGAATTATCTTAATTCTATAATTTTCCTGCTTACAATAATTGCACTCTTTAGGAAGGATATTTTAGGAAGAATTTTTTGCCTCAATGCCTTGAGAAAAAAAAAAGATAATTTCACCAAATAAGAGAATAAATATATGTACAGATAGAAGAAACATAGAGTACATATGTACTCTCTCTCTCTTTCTTCCTCCTCTTCTCCCCCCCGTACCATATGCCCTATATATAGCCTCACTGGATCACCCAGTTCAAAACTAGAATTTTCAATCTCAATTCTGCTTGCAGTTTTATGTAATAGCAATTTTTTTTTTTTGTTTTTATGCATTTTTGTATTTTACCTGCTGGAGAGGGATAAGTGTGACAGCAATCACCAAAGCCATTTTACAGCTGTTTACACCAGCAGAAATTTTGGCCCTCATACTGCAAAGTCGTTAATCAAATGGAAAAGCTGACTCAGCAATTCTTAGTTCTGATTACTTTTGTAGCTGCCCCTGAGCAGTGAGTGACAAGAGGGCTCTTTGGGCAAACCTGCATGGACTGTGTTTTTGGATTTCTGTCTTTGGTGCTTCCACAATACTATGACTTTGTGAGACTAATATCAAGTTATTTCCTAGAGTAGCTAATGAGATTAATTGAAACATTTTTTGACATAGAATATTCAAACATGAACTCGTTAAAAATGTAGCTTCACAGTGATGCGATGTAAAGCAAATGGATCTGAATGGAATGTCACGAAAACTGCAAAGTATTGTTTGTGAGCACATCTATCACTTCTGTCTTCATGTTCTATTGCTATTCCCTATCCCAAAAAATTTAGATGTAGAGAGTTTTGTACTTGCTTGAGTATTTCTGGGACGTTGGACTTTTTTGTACTCCTCTAACAGTGCTAACAAGGATGACCACACACGTAAAGGGTTAATAATTTTTGCTATTCATTAGGCACCTGGCTAGAGAAAAATCAGTCATTGCAGCTGGCAATAACTGAGCCTGTGTAATGTGAGCCCGGGACCAACTGGACATTGTGCACAAGGAGGAAATAAAATGAAGCACTGATAAGCTATCTGTCTATAGTTTAAATACTTCTGTACAGCCTCGGTTTTCCCAGTCTTTCTCCTTTTTTGGGCTTGTAATTTGCCTGTCTGTACAGTTTTTGCAAACCACAATTTTGGGTTGCAAATATTCCCAAATGGAAGAGATCTTTTTGCAGACAAATAATATTTGTAAGGTAATTTGATTGTCTTTTTCTTCTATATGTGGGTTTAACTTTTTATACAAGTCATGTATAAACCATAAGAATTAACTTAGGCATGGAGATTCATTCACAAGCCAGTAAATGGTTATGAGAGAAACAGCCTATGGATACGGAGCATGAAAAATTGAAAAAGAAATGAGGAATTAAACTCCATTATTTCTCTTATTCCTCGTGAGCACGAGTTGCAGCTATGCAAATGGTTAGATCAGCAGCATTTAGAGAAGCAAAATGATAATGGATCCACATGGCTGCTACGATAACACTCAGCATACTGAATAATTACAGAGACATTGGTAGCATGTTGAGCTTCCCAGTGAATGTAATTAATATGGTCAGGGTCTCATTTACTCACTGAAGCACACCAAAGCCTAAATCTGGAACAAGGGCTCCTGTTTCTGCAAGGTTCTACAGTGAAAGTCGTGGTGATTGCGCAGCCACTCCAGAACAGAGGAACAAAATGAGAGAAAAGGAATTAGGATGCAAAATCAGTGTTTAGACAAAACACTTTCAAACCCCTCGTTCCATGAAATTGTGCACTTAATGCTTGTAATGAAGGCTTATACTTCCTTTTCACCAAGGCTGCACTGATTTATCTTGGTTATAGTTTGCAGCAGAGCTAAGAAGTAGCAGCAGTATGTGAATCATTGCAACATTTAACATGTGATAAATAGTCAAAGCCAGTGAGTAAATTTGGTGGGTTTTTTGTTTGGTTGTTTTGGTTTTTTTTTTTTAATGTGGTGCCAAAGGTGTGTTTCCTTCTATTAGTGTTTTGTGCCTGATCTCCTTACAGCTGGGGCAAAATTCAGTCCTGGCCATGGACTGAACTCATCTGAGTTCTGAATTATTCAGTTCATCAGTTTATGGACAAAGAACTCCACAACCCTAGGTCTTTTTTTTCTCCCTGATTTCTGTGATTTTCGTTTCCTGTCAGCACAGCTGGCTGCCTTCCCCCCACCCGAGCCTCTCCTGCAGTCCTGAAATCACTTCCTCTCCCAGCAACCTTCTGCCAGTGGATGTTCTTTATTAAACAGACACCAACTTCAATTAGATTAAATAAAACAAGGTTTATTAGACACAAGCAAGAGAAAACAGAGAGAAAATCAAAGTAACTGAATGTAAGCAAAATAAATCATAACCAACATCTAGACAGCCTGGCCAGTTAGACTGAAACTCATAATTGCAAGATATTGATTGAGTAGGACTAAAAATCTTACATATCCTTGATATTTATGTGGCTATTTTCAATAGCCATTTGAATTTGTCAGCTCAAAAGTCCTCTCAACAAAGCTAAGGTATTTCTTTTCCACTGACAGTTATTTCTTCAGGGTTTTCCACCCTCTTTCAATACTCCTGGGCCAGTAACTTTATTTTCTTTCCTAATAATTTTCACTTAAAGCACCACAGACTTTAGATTGAAATTGATATGTTACAATAGATAATATTAATATATTACCTAATATTTTAGTATATATCAATATATTAATATGAAAATATATATAATATACTGCTAATATTTTAGTAATATTTATATCAGTGGCAGGGCTCATGCACAGCTCACAGCAGTACAAAGGTAGCCCATGATGCAAGGGGACATTTGCCCTCCCCAGGGCTCTAGACCATGCACATGCTGCTCTTGAGGTAGAACAGTGTCAGCACATCTCAGAACAAAGCACTGGGAAAACCTCCTGAGGACAAATTTTGTATGTCTTATGTTATATTCTTGGATAGAATGACATGCCCTGTGTTTCCATAGTAGTATTGGACATTTTGGAGGTTAATAAACATGGACTCAGTTCTTCTTCTGCCAATGGTCTCCTGCCTTGTCTGAGAGCAAAGGTGCCATTGTGAAGCCTGACCTGTGGAGCACATGAGAGTATGTGCAGAACTTAGAAAAACAATATAAAAACCTTTCATGAGAGGTGAAATACAACAATGACTATTCTGACTAAGCAACACAAAAAGTTTAATTCATCAGTTATAAGTTTTGGGAACTAAAGGGAGATTTAGGTAATAGACACCAGACGCCCTCTCCCAGTGAGAGAAAATGGAAATATTTAACACAGTATGAATGTATAAAAAGTTTGTTTATTATCAACTAATTCAAGGAGAGCATATCACAATTAAATTTATATTTCTCCTATACCACTTATCTTCTATCCAATTGTTGATTATTTGGATCAGTTAATCCTGGTGTACCATTTGGTTGTAATAAAGCTTCATAACATTTTTTCAATTAAGAAAAATAATCAGTTCTGGTCCTTAATTTTAAATGTTATCTCTCAACAAATATATAATTTATCTTACTCAAAACTAATATGTCACACAGCTTTGGATTCATAGAAATATCAATTCTACATCTGCTACCATTTCCTATTTGATGCTTAGTTCAGAGAAATGAGAGTAAATACCTGCACTTGCAGTTAATTTCAGAATTCTTCTCACAGTTTTCCTTGTTTCTACACTACAGCAAACTGATTGTTTCTCACAGCAAACTGAGTTTACCTTAACTGGGTATGTTAGAGTTGCATTCCAATTCCTGTTCTCATAAGAATCTATATTTTTAGGTTTTTTTCCACAATTTTAACATCACTTGCTGACAATCAGTTCAAGATCTATCAGAAATATTAATCTGGAATAAATTGGGCAGAATAACAGATAGATAAAAATAAGACATAAGGATGTTTTTTTCAAAAATGTCTTAAATCCTGTTCCTATATAACACTGGCATTGAAGTTTGGACAGTCTTTTTGATGAAATTTTTGACCTGTGCAAGGAAGAGGTAATTTTCATAAGAGAGGAGGCAAACTAACATGTATCATAAGTGATAATGGTGGGAAAGGAATTCTGGAGGCAGGTTTAGATTGATAGTTTTAGGGTTAAGCATCCATACTATTTTCTGAGGTCACAATGTACTTCATTTCTGTTTCTGTTACTGGCAGATAGGAGACATGTAATAGAAGCTGTATGTGAAAACACAGCCTCTTGAGCCCACACCTACAAAAGTGTGAAGGTATTTGATGCACCTTCATGTCTAAACATCAGCTACCTGTCTCTGAGGCTCTCTGCCTCTGTCTGCTCTGTTATCTCTTTCTCCAGCCTGCTCTCCTCTCAGGCTGAGCCTCACTGCCCCCTCACAAGGGTAATACTATGAGCCCCCTCTCCTGGGTCTCGCTGCCTGGTATAATCTGAGTTACAGGGATCCATCCATCAGGAATGATTCCTGGCTTATTTTCAGGTTGAAGCTTGACCAAGCTAGAAATGCAAAATGACTAGCTCAGACTGCTTATTAGTTTCTTGTTAGAGGAATATCATCTTCAAGAGTGTAAATATTTATTTTTGTTTGGTGTCTCTGTGGGTTGTTTAAACCACGATAATATCCTATTTACACAGTAGTTCCAAGTTATTAATGACTCAGTGCACTCAAAGGCTGGTGGCAAAGCTAAAGATAATCATTCAAGGAGGTCATTAACATTTTGACAAAAGGGCCAAGATTGTGTGAAACACTTTATCATAGCGAATTTTTTACAAGATAGAGATTATATTCATAAAATATATCCTAGCAATATTACACACCTTTTGAATTGAAAATTGAAAAATTGAAGATATTTTAATGGCTAATATATTGCATTGAGTCTTTTTCTCTTTTTTAACTTAGCAAGAAAACTGACTTTTTATTACAAAAGGGACAATATGATTCTTTTTTTTAAATAAATGAGAGAATCCTGGTCTTACAATGTTACAAGTAAGAGGTAACTTCACTGGATTCAGTGTCTACTTTGGTATAATGTGTCAAAGAATAGTATGACTTTAGGACTCTTGGTGTTCTGGACAGAAGCATTTGAGTTTCTGATCCTGTAGTTAATTTACCACATTAATACAAGCAACAAGTAAAAGAAAAATATCAGCCAACAAGTATATAGGTAACCAACCTCTAATTCATAGGGTCCTCTAAAGAACTCTAAAACCAGAGAAAGTTTCAGTGTCACCTATTGCAGCAGTACAGTGTAGAACTACCTCAGTTTCTAAATGAGGGACATGGAAAGAAATGCATCACAATGTCATGTTTTGGCTCCATGGCATGTGTGGAGCGGCTAGCTCTGACAACAGGTGAAGATGTGGATCTCAGACTCCGGGCAGGAAAGCAAGAGCCACCAAAATTTGGAGGTGAAGTGGTAGAAATCTGATGCTCCTATTTCTTCTGATCTTGCTCCACATCATTAAAATATTACAAATAAGGAAACTGAGAACAAAAAGAGCTTTAAACAGCTTGGAAATCAGAGAATATTTGGCCACATTCAGGCTTAGATGTTAACATAAGTGATTTTTAATGAACCATAAACGCTATTTTTAATTTACATCTTTTAATTATACTCAGTGAATTTCCTTTGTGGTTTCATGATGGGGGGAAGAGAGGCAGAGGGTTATCTTTTATTGATTGAAGTGATGTGTTTGCTCCTCATGCTGAGGAGAAGCCCATCAGAAACAATCTGGCCAGAGAAGTGATTGCTTCCTCTGGCTGCATGTCTACACTATCTTCTCATTAAAGTTGAAATAGGAACATCCTTCAATTTGGATCTGACTTCATGGAGCTTTAAGTTTCATCTAGAGGAGTTTGGTATTCCTTTATCTGCTTCATGGAATTTTCCTGTTTCAGTTTGCATCCGTTGTCTCTTGCCAGTGGGTTCCACTGAGAAGAGTCCAACCCCGTCCTGTTAATCCCACTCCCTTCAGTTACCTACACACTTGAACAAGATTCCCCTGAGCCCTCTCCTCATCAGGCTGAACAGTCCCAGATCTCTCAGCCTTTTCTCATAGCAGAGATGCTCTACTCCCTCAAACATCTTACTGGCCTTTTGTTTGATTCATTCCACATCTCTCCTGCAGCAAGGAGACCTGAACTGGACACAATACTTCACATGTGCCAAAAAAAGAGGAAGGATCCCCTCCGTCAACTTTCAGGAACTCTCTTCCCAGTGCAGCACAGGAGGCTGTTGGCCTTCTTCACCACAAGGGCAGGTTCATGTTCACCTGGTGCACCAGAGCAACCAGATCCTTTTCTGCCTTTCCAGCTTGTTAGCTTCCAGTTCGGGCTGGTGCCTGTGGTTATTCCTCCCTAGGTGCTGGGCTTTTCATCCTCCATCGATGAGCTTGAGTAAGTTCCTCTCAACACATTTCTCCAGCCCACTGTGGTCCCTCTAAATGGCAGCACAGCCATGGGTATTTAGCTCAACTGCTTTCTAATCAGTCCAGTTTAAACTGACTTTGCCCAGTCATTATTTATTACATAACCCCTCAGGCCTTCTTCTTCAGGAACTTCACTAAGAGGATTCTACATATGTTCATTTGTTTTGAAGTTCACTGGTAAAAGTACTGAGCTACACACAGAAAACTTTCAGAAAAGACAGAAGATATAGAGTTTAAAGATGACAAGTCATATGGACAGGTGTTTTATGTTTCATCCTTTCCTCTCAAACTGAGTTTGGAAGAGACAGAAGTTTTCACTTCTGGAAGGACAGAGATTCAAAAAAGGAAAAAGAAATAATGGTATTTTCAAAGATCTGATCATTCAATTGTGAGAAACTGTGTAGCACAAACATAATGGAAGGACAACTAGAAACTGTGGTTACATTATTCTGCTACTGTTTTAAATAGCTAGAATTATTTTAGTTACTAGGTAATCTGGATATTAACACTCAAATAATTTCATGTTTCTTTATGACTTCTGTCAACTTCTTTCCTCATTAGCTCAAGTTATTTTATGCTTCATTCTCCTTCCTAAGGCTATTCTCCTGCATCTCCAGAGAGCATATGGGAATGGGGAGGAAGGATTAACACATGGTACAAGACTTCATGTATACAAAACTTTATGTTTCCACTTTATGTGGATTTTTTTCCCAGGGTATATTTGGTATGGATGCCAAATTAAATAGTTCTTGTAATACTTAGGAAGTTTCGTTGGGTGCTATAACATTATAGTCAGTAATATCCCCTTATATTTATGATCAAAACACAATATGTAAAGTCTAGAAAGGGTACTCAAGGTTATTTCCCTTGACAAGTGAGTTGTTCTCGTATTTTATTTGAATGCAGAGCTAAAACATACAGCTTAAAAGAGATCAATCTTCCTACAGTTTACCTAAATCCTTATTTAATAAAAGTTCTTCTAAAACAGGGATAAAAACCCCTTGTCTATACATCTCTTACCAGTACATGTGGCTAGTTTTCTATTTCCTTTCAAAAGGCATTGCATTGCATACATTGCATATTTCTGTCTGTATACATTTTTTATATATGCATACGAATTTGTGTATGTGTGTTGATATAAAAACAAATAAATATAAATGGACTTTTCAGACTTCACATTTTACTATTTAAAGTCGTTTTTGTTGATATGGATGACTATGGAATAGATGCTGATCATTAATACTATTAGACCATAAGAAGCTTTGTATGTCCAAGAAGCTCTTGCTTCTGATTTTTACAATTGCTTTATTTGGTGCAATTTTAACTTAAAATTAAGCTCATTAGTCTGTCACCTTCATGTGTTTCTTTACTACAGTTTAAATCACTGTCAACCAAGATACTGGACCAAGACCTGTTAAGGGCCCCTGAAATTTAAGACCCAAGAATAATCTCTTCCATCTCTGTGTCACGGCCCTAACCACTTCTCATCACTAATACATAATATTCTTTTTCTCAGCAGCAGAGAGTTTTTTGAGTTCCTTGCCATATACTGATCTGATTTCAAATACAATGATAAAAAATCTGCCCAAAATCTGGTTTACAGCTGGGGGATTGAGGTACTCTTCAGAAAGATATGCTTTATCTTCTGCTGGCTAAGGTGGAAGTATGGTGTATTAAACGGCTTGGGATATAGGAGGGGTAGGGCTAGCAGCATGTCCAGCATTTTTAAAGGAAGAGAGCAAGCTCTTCCCTGATCATTATGAAGGAGAGCTGATTAGTTTACTTACTGAAGATGCATGCAAAAAGGACTCTTCTTTCAGTCCAGAATAAGGTATCTTGTAGGCAGAATTTTTTATGGGTTCAAGTGCACATTCGATTGCATCACTAGCTGCACAGGTTAAATATCTTGGATTCCATTTCTGGATGCTTTATTTTTTATTGAAAATCTAGATGGTCAACAGATGTCTTAGACTGCATTCAAGATTTCATCTTGAATATTTAAGATAATATTTAATATTAAATATGTAAGGAAAAGATTCTTACCAAATATTTAGATGATAGGAAATTTAATCTAAAATGTTCACAGATCTTAGCAAGAAAATATTTTCATCTTTGTATAAATTTTTCACATTATAATTTTTATCAAATATTATCTTGTCATGGTTAGTTTGAACCTAACACAATTATCTCTCTGCTTGGGAAGAAAATCAGATGTTGTTTTAAACAACTTTTTTTCAGTAAAACAATTACATATGAGTGTTTTGCTTGAGAATGTAGAAACCCAATAAACAAATATACTAGCAATTCAAATACACGTTAGAAACTACTTTTGGTTTTAAAATCGGAGCAAAAAAGACTATGTCAATCCAACACAAAATAGTATAAATTGCATTGAATGTTCTCATTTTTCTTCTGGATTTGATTTTATATTTTACCTCTGTATACACTATAAATCATTCTACTTGTGGTATTCATAGCTTTGACACAAATGGGCAATGCATTTGAAAGACAGACAATTCCCCCTGATTAATTCACTGGTCCATTTACTCATTCAAAGGCAAACTTACTACATTCAAACAATTTTATGCTCTTACCATGAAATAATTTGTCACAGGGTCTGTGCTGATTCTAAATGCAGCTTATTTTTTTTATTATTTTTTTTAAATCCATTTGTACTTAACAGGTACAGATGACCTGTACAACTTTTATCTTGTGTCCTTGGAAGTGATGAGCATTCTGGTTCCTACACGGCACAAGTGACAGTGGAAGTACGACTTGCAGATTTTAAGCGAAAACATCTGAAATCACTGAGAGAGCCCCTGACTCAGCTCTGCTGTCTGATCCAGAGCGATCAAGGTGTCACTACCAAAGGGCGATTCAGAGACAAAACAAGCAGGATGCCTCCATGGGCAGTGTTACATGGGAAACAACCTCTGGGGTGAGACGCCTTATTTGCTGAGGGATTTGTTTTGACTAGGGAAGTAAGTCAGATTTACAGATTCACCACTACTCCTCAGCTAGATTTCAGGTGGCAGTGTGTTTTTCGCACCTTTTGTGATGTGAGCGTAAGCACCGTGAAATCTCCTGCTGAGATGACCTCCAGTTGCCGTGAGTCTGAGGGGTCCTGTGATAGTTTTTCACATCCCTATTCACTGAAGCTACAAGAAGTACCACACAAGCTCCTGTACATGGCACTGCTCACACAATTATTGTTCTGTGCTCACTACTGAGCAGTGGGATATGTGTAAGTTGCAGGCTGAATCCCAACGGTGTGCACAGTGTGTTGCTTTAAAAACATGGTGTGTTGAGTGTTTAGCAATGTAAACATATGGTGCTGCAGTTATTGCTGTGCCATACGGGGATGTGTAGGGCTCTCTTTCTCAGCAGATAGTGCCAGGAACACATCTGTACGAACTTGTCATCAGTGGGCATTGTCGGTTCCGTTTATTTACACCTTTCTGGGCACCACTAGTTTCTGAGTTTATTTTTCAGTTTAGATTAAGTAGGAGAAATTCACTGGAGATTTTACAATTTCTAATTACTTAAGATAATTGGAAGAATTTTAGATTTGTCTTAGGTGGCATTTTCTTTACCATGGATAATAGCTTTTCTTTCTCTATGAAAGTTTAAAAAAATCTAGTGCAAGACACAAACAAATCTCTGAGCTGTGACTACCTCCTGTTTGTAATTATTCACAAAATAGAGAAAATCACAGATTCTCTCTTTCCGAAAGTGTTAATAAAGGAACATCACAATCTTTTAAAGAATGGAGAGATTTCCAAAATTTAAAGAAAAATTATAGATAAGACACCAAAATTAGGCATCTTCATGATAGAATTTTATTCAAAAATTATTTTAACTTTGTATTGTTGCAGTGTGATTTTTCACAACTGAACAATGATTAAAACATTTTCCTGAAGCTGTTCTAAAGTGGCTGCAAAGGTCTATGGCAGCTTCTTTAGTACTTTCTGTCTGAGGAACAGAAAAGTGAAAAAAATTACACCTCGTCTACTTTTACTGATTTTAAAAGGTCTTTATGTTTTTGTTTTACTACATGTCTACTGTATGTTAAACATTCCTGATATATTTGTTGCTTTACATGTCTTTTCCTACATATAATTAAACTAACTGGACAATTAATCAATGCAATCTGCAACCCTAAATGACAACTGACCTTAATGAAGGAGGTTGTTCATATTCCAAGCTTGGCAGGTTAAGAAGAGAAGTCTATATTCTGCAGATGGAAAGCCAATTAAAACTGCTAAGTTGGGGTGGTATAAATTGCAATAGAAATGAGCTTTGTGAAAAATATAAATGCATTATTGTCTTTTGAAAGGTACAATGCCACCTGCAGTCTAGAAGTCATAGGAGAAAACATTCCTTTTGTTGTTGCTCCCCACCCCGTTGGGGTTAGATTGCTAAATTCATCAACTCTTTCCTAAATTTCAGAGAAATAAGCTCTCTGGTCAAAATATTAGGAGTAAAGTAAAGCTGAAGAGATGAAATGATTGTGGATATGTGTTTCAACAGTTCCACTGCTGAGAGGCATTCTGTTTTAGGCAATGAACAATATCAAGTTGTAGTAACTATTACTCTAGTTAATAAAACCTAAGTAAATCATATATAGCATATAAAGAGCAAACTGCAGCGACCATTTACCTCTGTCGGTGAAAATTACATCTCCTGTTCCAGTAGGATGCCATCCCTTAGGAGCAGGGGGTGAAGAATTCATTACAAGGGAACGGAGAACACCAACTGTTTTCATCTGTTGTCTCAGTGAGAATTTACAGGGTGGTAGCAAAATATGTGAGTTGGAGCATTCACCCCACCCCAGATCCACTGGTTTTTCAAAGCACTTTTTCTTTTCTCTGTGCTTTGCTTCTATACTTTCTATTATATCTATCTATATCTATATCTATATCTATATCTATATCTATATCTATATCTATATCTATATCTATATCTATATCTATCTATATCTGTCTATATCTATATCTATATCTATATCTATATCTATATCTATATGTAGCCTGACTCAAATGACTCACACATCTACAGCTCTGTCCTTGCTTTACAAACAAGTACCTGATCTCATCTTACTTACCTGTTATCCCTGGTTCTTGTCCTCAACCTGTCCTGTTTTGTGCAGTAACCTTAAAGTAAATAAAAAGGTGGATCTTGTATCTATTAAGTTCTTCATACAAGCCTCCTTGTCCGTCCAAGGAAAGTGTTAATCCACTGTTTCTGCAGAGAATAGATGAGTCTTCACCACTCCCTGGTGAAGAGTCTATGTAAACTGAAATAGTACAGTATTTGTGAGATTTTATCTGCCATTTATACCAGACTGTGCAAAATGTACTGTGTAACCCACATTTGAGCCAAGAGTCTGAGTTTATGGATTTTTTCTAGCATCTGAAGTATCATTTCAGAGTGGTGTTCTTTCAGGTGAGTGAAAGGTTAAAAAAAAAAAAAGAAAAGCAGAAGACCACGCAGTTAAAGTAATTTCCTTTGTCAGCCTGAAGTAAATTTAAATTAAGAAGGATTAGCAAAATACATAAGATTAGGCCAGAGAGTGAAAATTAAGTGGGCTATCCCAGTTCAACTTCGAGCAGAGCTTCCCAGACTTATGGAAGAAGGATTACTTTTCTTCCTGGAAATTCTTGTAATAAAAAGTACTGAGCCATTAGGCACAAAATGCATAATTACCCTGCCCTGTATGATTATTGGTAATGGAAGGACTAGAGAAAAAAAGCTGCTTCCTCTGCAGTTGCAATCTGACAGTTTCCTCCTGGCTTCAGAGTGTTTCTGCTGCTTTGCATTTCCTGACAGTCCAGCTACCACGATTTCCTATGAGTAAAGGTTGAGCAGAACTCTGGCAAAGTAACAAATTCATGTTAAGTTGCTGCTAAGTTACAGGGGAAAGAAACCCCAGACAGTACAGAAACAAGAAGCTTAAATAGGAGGGTGATGGGAATCAGAGGTATATGTGTCAGGAGGCTTAGCATTGTAGTCTATGTCTGTATCACAAGCATCTCATGGCTTCTAGGGACAAACTTTCAGCCTAGGAGCCTCCTGTCTGTGTCCTGGGGTAAACCTGGAGTGAGTATTTTCCCTTACAGTCATAGTGGGGCAAGAACAAAAGCAACTCCTGAGAGGTCCAGTTGGATTTTGCCTGTTGGGAAGGTAATAGCAGGTACAGGCTGATAGATTTGACATAAACTCCTTGCCAAAACACCATTGTGCCCCATGAGCAGGTTTCAATAAAATCTGTGATCTGGAGTCAGGCACCTCTGCGTCCCTCTACTTATATATCAGGACCTGGGCATCTCAGACTAGCACCAAAACTGTGACAAGAGCATTGACCTGGGAAATTGGTACTGAGGGGTTGGAGTAGGCACTGCAAGGGTTAAGCTTTATAGCTCCTGGAGCTTTGCTTAAAATTCACAAATTTGATCTATTTCCTGAAAGTAAGCAGGAAGCTCACACAAAGGAGAAATACAAGGAATTAAAGGGAAAAAAAGTGGGAGAAGATTTGCAGTCTCATTCTGAGTAGGAGTTTTAATGCAGATGTCTGACCTTGCCAGAGACTACACGAAGAATTCCTTTATGGGGTGTTTCAGAGAGTTGGAGGAAGTGCAGCTGAATCTATTTCTCCTTCATTCTGCTACTCTAAATATTAAGAGACAAGTGGGTGGTGATACTGAGCATGGTGATTAGGGCACTGAACACTCTTCCTGCAATATATATGTAAGCATCTGGTACAAACTGCAGCAATACTGCGACAGCCTTTCAGTGGCTGTGGAAAAGCCCATTAAGAGCTTTGAAGTTATAAATTGGGATTAGATGCTTGAATGGAAGGTAGATGCCTAGGCTATTCTTTTGTACCTACTACAACCTTTGACCTGTACCATAGGTAAAAACACATTACGTATGAGCAATTACACCTTTTATTTACAAAATGCTAGAAAGAAGTGAAATTAAAATGGGAAAAGATATATAAAAAGAGAAAGCATGAAAGGAAAAGCAAAGTGATGCTCTTACCGACAGCCAAATTTCATTTCATCTTGTAGTGTGTATCATAAAGTACAGTTAATGTGTTTGGCCCAAACCTTTGCCTTGAGGGGATGCCAGAAAGCTCTTTGTACTGGCAGAATGCTTCACACAGTCACTCCAAAACGTGTTTATTTCCATTGTACATGGGTTTTGATAAATTCTGAGCTTGGCATTCAGATGCCCACTAGGCAAAACAAATTGCTTCCTAGGTCTGGGAAGCATATTATACCAGTTATTGTAAAGCAGTTCATATCATATGCATTCTCAACAGTACTCTGACTACTCCAGAGGAATTCTTTGCATAGTAGTTGCAGTACTATTCAGATACAGCAGCAAAAACCTAAATCTAGCGCTAGTCCTTTGCCAAATTTGGCATATATTGTACTTTCAGCATCACAAAAAAATAGCTAAGGGGGAAGAACATATATGAAAATGTGAATAGATGCAGAAAGTGATAGATCTAAGCATTTTTTAAGATTAAAATTGAAGTGTATTTTATCTTGATTCACATATTTATAATACAAAAACTTCTACACCCTTGTTACATTATAGGTCTGTTATAAGAGACAGAGCTACAGAGAGTTTACAAAACAAACTTTATCACTGATACTGGACCTCTGCCCTAACAGAGACACATGAAAAATAGTGGAGTTCTGTCCTGAAGATAGATCTGCAGGATCAAGTTTAGATCAAGACCATGCTTAACAAGTAAATTACTAGTAAGCATAAAAAGTAGTCAACAATGTCAGAGAAGGGAACAGACAGCAGCTACCAGTTATAGTCAAACTTTTTTAGGTCTGATAATGTAAGTATGGATTTGTATGTAAAAACTCTTAGAACTGAGCTACATGAGATTTCTTACAGTACCTGAGCACTTGCCTAGCCATCTGGCATAGTTTGACTCAGGAAATTTCTCTCTTCCCTTGTCTTCCAAAAGTTTTGCATTGAACTCTATCTTTTTCCTTGGTATTGTGCCTGGTTTAGTCTCAAGCCAGATTACAGTGTACCAAGGAACAAAGAAATATGGATTTTGGTACATGGCAGAAGTTTGACAGAGTCCGTCTCATGTCTTTGACTAATGCATGTGATGAGATGAATAATGGGTGGAAATGGAAAGGAAAAGGAGGGTGAAGAAATACTGACCTAATTCAAGTAAGTTCTGTGTAACACTTGAAAAATATATTAATTCAATTTAAAACTAATTTAATGACTGCAGAGCATCTGAAAATGTAGTCATTTTATTGTAAAGCCATTTTACAATTCCTTATAAACACAGTGCAATGAGTTCAGTTTTCTCAGAGAGCACCAGTATAAATTTTCATCCTGAAAGTTTCTCATTTTTTTGTAAAATTTTTTTCTTAGCCAGTTTTGATCCTTCACAGTACTTTACAGTTTGATTTCCTTGAGAAAATTGGTCAAAAGATTTTAGAACATCCTAATTGCTTCTCCTTCATCCTCTATGCTGTTGTCACACTCAAAAATTTTCAAAAACAGCGAGACACAGGCCCTTCTTATTCCTTATAGGAGCCACTGTAGTTCCATATTTAATTTTTACTCCTCAGTGAATTTCTTAGGTGTATCTTTTAGTATGATTTCACGTGGTTTTCACTCTGGAACTGAATCTAAGTTATGGTAAGAGCAAATGCCAAACACAACTGTTGCAGCTATATTGAAGCTGAGTAAAACCTTTCCTGAATTCCAGACGTCTAGTAGAGAAGCTGACTAAGGCATTATATATTCTTTCCAGAGGCTCATCTGTTTCATTCTTAAATTTCTTCAGAACTCTTAATTTCAGATATTCTTGTTGCAGGGAATAGTTAGCATTTGATTTTCCATTTTGTTTCAGCACCTTTTCTTTTGATACCCAATTTTGGACAGTTTTGATACTGTGAAAATCCAGGACTGTCAATGCCACACACTGGTATGTGCAGTGGCAAAAACCATAAAGAATGAGAGTGACAGGGAGGATGGTTTGCTTTTTCTCCTTTTACCTTGTTGGATAGCTGATTTGGTCTTATTCTGCACAGTGAATGCTATGTTTTAGGTCTGTGTTTAAAAGCCAGAAACTTTCTA
Source organism: Vireo altiloquus (assembly GCA_013396875.1). Lineage (NCBI taxonomy): Eukaryota > Metazoa > Chordata > Aves > Passeriformes > Vireonidae > Vireo > Vireo altiloquus. Next base: position 232,392 of record VZRF01006820.1, on the reverse strand, counting down.
AATCCTTTCTTTCTTGATTAAATTAACATCACCCTTTCCCCTATTTAAAATAATTTTGTTTATATGGACAACCAAAAACATTTTTAGGGAATTAATTTATGAACTACAGAAGCTGGTACCAGAAACAACTTTCATCAATTTATTCATCCAACAAACATAGTTTGGTATAAATTATGGAGATAGATACCTTTGGAGAGGACTGTTAACTTCAGGAAGTGTCCCCTCACTTACTTGCTATGTAAATTAATGATTTCCTTTGAGAGTCTTCATTTATCCTTTATTTAATACTGTTGAAATACTACACAGTTACACCAGGCCCAAATGCCAAGATATCAGTCTCTTGTGCCAGAGAAAAATGAGTTTTTGGAAACGTATTGCAGCATTTATTATAAATGTTATCTATGTTCATGATTTGTTAAGAGTTTTCTAGTTGGATGTATTTTGATTACCATAATTCAAACAAAAAAGTTAGAGCCCAGATAATTAAAACTTAAGAGCGGGAAATAAAATGCAAAAAATTACATTCCCTCTGAAGAGCAAATATTAGCTAAAAGTAAAGCAGAGATTGTATCCTGAAATTTAATTTTGTTACAGAAGGAAAAGTACAAGAATAATTAATGAACCAGGTCACCCTCACTATCTTTTCTTAGGGCTCTTAGAATGTATAAAATATAATAAAAAATATAAAACTTATATTTTACAGATAAGTTAAGAAAACACTCCAGTCCAAATCTATTCTATATTGAAACAGCAACCTAGTTTGGATTGCTGTGTTATGAATGAATCACTTCAAAAGTATAAGTTAGCACAAAAAAGACAATTTAAAGGAAAGAAACTGTTGCTTTCTTTACCTCTTCAGGGATACTACTGAATATATTATTCTTCTCTCTCTCAGATGGTTAGGTTGGCATTGACAGGGATCAAAGATACCGTTTACAAAAGGAGGAGAGATCAGTGAGGTATTTAGCCTAGAAAACTACACTTGTCATAATTCTCAGGCTATTTTTTTGATCAAAAAATTACAGAAATCAATCTGCTACGACCCTTTCAGAGTAGGGTCCTAAAAAAACGTTTTTTAAATCCTCTGTGGTTTGTAGCAGAACAGTAGTACAGCAGTAGTGTCCCTTGTTAACAAAATCCCCCAAACACTGGGCAGCAGTCCAGCAGTGCATACTGATTTATGTCTGTAGTATAAGTACTCTACTTATCACATAATGCTATTATTAGCCCATCCGTGCTTCTATGAGTAAGCAAAAAACACTATTTTTTTCCTTTTCCTTCAAGTGGGTTACAATGACCCAAAAGTCTTCCTAATGCCTGGTCATCTTTTCACTACTTTTATTCCATGTATATATTAGGCGTCTGCCTAATATAAAGAGATTTTTTACACTGCAGTCCTATTAGATTCCTTATATTTCCACTCCCTGGACTGACTTAATCTCTCTTTGAAATAACCTGCTTACAATGTGGACAGTGAAACACAGGCCCTTCTTGTTCCTCTGTTGGAAGCAGTAATTGTATGTATGTCTCTCATTTGAATCTGGTCAAAAGGCAGCTTGTGGTTTGTCTGTCTCTTAAGGTGGAAACCTTATATTAATATATCTGCTGGGAATACTGCAATATAAGATTGCCACTTTTTGATAGACATTAATGCTGTAAACAATACAGAACAAATAACGTTGCTTTTCTTGTATCACTTCTGATTTTGGGAGCAATTGAAAGAATACTTAAAACTCTCAAAAACCTCAATTTATGCTTCATTTTTATAAGTACTAGATAGACAGCTGGAGTTTCGTTGTATAAGGAGATGGTCAGAGGATGTCTAGATCAGCAGGTAGGGCACAGTGTTGCTGTTACATTATAAGACTGTTATTGGGTGAGAACCTGATAGTCACACAGAGTCAGTTTCAAGTCATCTGCTTCAGGCTAGCTTTAGTCTAAGCCCGTGGCCTGAGTGTCCATCAGCAGTTGGAGTATATTATACATGCCATGGAAGAGTGTCTTTCTGGCTTTGTTTTGGTCAAAAGTGATCTCTCCTGCATGCTCTGCACTTGTCCATGATGTGAGCCCAAGGGTGAGACGTGGTACTGACTGATCCACTCCAGTGAGTTCTCTTCCACCAAAAAAAAGATCAGCCCCCTAAGCAGGAGTACAGCTTCATTATATGTTTCCAGTTCCTCCAGATTTTATGTTAAAAAGAAATTTGTGTTAAAAATCTGTTCCCTGGCTCTTCCTGGTAAACAGTTTTCAAATTGTATGTGCTGACATAGGAAAAGTTGCAAACATTTCAGGATTAGTCAATGTGAGGCAAGTTGTGGCAAGAACCACAGTCCTTGACTTTCCTGACTGAGAAACAGAACTATTGTTCTGGGAGTATACAGCTTTAACAATAAAGTCTTGCTACATTTTCATGTTTATTGTTGATGTTTACTCTTTAGAGAAATTTTTTTTTTTAAATTTTGTGGTATTGTATAAAATGTCATGTCAGCATAAAAACCATTATTTTTTTCTCAGAGAAATTTCCAAAATTTTCATGTCCCAAGCTTAGTATCTCAGAGCCACTTAGCTAGAAAATTAAACTGAAAAAGGATTAGAAAAGATTAGTCAGATGTGTATAGTGAACTGGTATTAATACTGATCTTTCCTTCTTGTTGTGTGCCATGACAAGGTGATGAAATTCACAACTTCTTCATACTCTTTTCTCTGCATGCTAAAGAAAACTGCAATCAATATTTTCCTATATGTCATTATAAGGAGACAAGTCATTCAAAGAATGCAATTAGCCTGTAATTATCAGGTGATAATGAATACCACATCCAATATCTTGCCTCCTTTGAAAGTTACAGTTATGCTGTGAAAGAAAATGAGAAAAGAATCAGTGTTTAGTGCTGTGCTGTCAAAATGGGTGACTAAGATTCTAAATACTTTATGAAATAATTGTTGACAGCTAAAAATAATTGACAGGTATTGAATTATCAATTCATTGAAAGGTCTTCTAAGCAGAGGAATGAAGAATATTAGTAATTACTTAATTACAAATCCAAAAAGCAGATGAGATAAAGGGAGAAATTCGTTAGAGGGATTAATAAGGAATGAAAATACAGATTTAAGTGATGAGAGAATATACTGGGTCTTAAAAATGAGAAAATTCGGGGAAAGCTCTAACCTTTTGAAATCAGTTGGTCTTTTGCACATAAAGCATGTATTCATGCAGTGCAAATTATGGCCAGAGGAAGTAACCGAGGCCAGGAATTAATAGGATTTGAACGCAATTTGACAGGTCTGTTGATATGACGAATATCCCATTATCCTTGTTAATGCTAATTAAATTATGCGGAAGTGTTATTAAACCTCACGCTTGAAGCCCACCTTTAATTATTTTTGATCAGGAGAAGACTTGTGCAGCAGCAAATTAACCTTAAACTGGGCTTACTTAGAGGTCTTTGAAGTCTTTGCAACATCTTCTTGCAGTGTCCTTTCAGAGTAGAATTTGAATTCTGAGCCAGAGGGTGATTCTGGTGATTCTTGTTCTTTCTACTGATTCTTCTTCACAGGTTTAGGATGAAGTCCTTGAGAAACCATATGTGCTAGGATGGATTTTTAAGATTGGTATTAGATAAAGTATGCCCTGGTCCTCTCACAAAGATGGAGCATGTTAATTACCTGCTACATGAATGGAATGCTTCACATTTTAACAGGTGTTGCCAGAGGTCTAAGCTATTCATCAAAGTACCTAATAAGAAGATAGAAAGTGCCATGATCTTATTGCACCAGGTACTATGAGCATTAGAATTAATGTCATTAAAGCTGTTATTATGATTGCTACACAGCAGCCAATACAAACTGAAACTAAAGTGGTTTTAAAAGCGGGGGAAGAGTCTTCCTCCTAATACCTGGTTTCCTATGTTCCTTTGCTCTAAAAATACATCAGTCTCTGTTTACTTAGTATTTTCTATGCTTAGTCTTATATTTTGAATGTTGAGACTTTTAGGCAAAGACTATTAAGTTGTCTCAGGAGAAAATAAATGTGTGCGTTTTGGAAAACACAATAAAAGTTCACTGTTAAATTGGCTATTCCTTACAATCTGTAGTTTTTCAAGCTCTCTGTGTTTTTCTGAGAGAATAACAACTGATTTTAATTTTAACATCAAATTCTTATGCAATCTTTTTTCCTTACTGAATTTTGCATGAAATCTTCTGATTTGTAACATTTATTAACTTGTTTGAAAACAAGACTATAAAATGCATGCATTAGCATAATTTAAAATATAATTTCTACATGCACATAGCATCTATTTGTGATATTTTGGCTGTATGTCACAATGCTGGTGATGTCAGTTAGTATTTAAATAGCGGCGTGGAAAGTATTTGACTAGGGATGACTTTGTCCAGAGGAAAATATGACAGAAACACACTCCTTCTTGCTGTACTTTTTCTTCCACTCTATTCTGTATCATAAAATAGAATCATGGGATAGTTTAGGTCAGAAAAGACCTCTAAGAGCATCAAGTCCAACTGTTAACATGGCACTGTCATGTTCACTGCTGAACTATGCCCCTAAGTGCCACATCTAGATGTTTTATGAACATTTCCAGGGATTGTGACTTGAACACTTTCCTGCACAGCCTGTTCAAATGCTTGAGAAACTTTCATAGAGAAATTTTTCCTAGTATTTAATATAAACCTCTTCTGGCCTGGTGCCATTTTCACTTGTCCTATTGCTTGTTACCCAGGATAAGAGACTGACACACACCTGGCTACAACCTAATTTCAGGGAGTTTTGGAGGATAAGGTCTTCTTGACCCTCCTTTTCTCCAGACTAAACAACCTCAGCTCCCTCAGCTGCTCCCCACTAGATTTTTGCTTTCACCAGCTTTGTTGCCCTTCTCTGGGTACACTCCAGCACCTCAATATCTTTTTTGTTGTGACAGGCCCAAAACTGAACACAGAATTCAAAGTGGGGCCAGCAGTACCAAGTACAGGGGAACAATCACTGCTATTAGACACCACACGGTCTACTGGCCGCATTATTGGTGACACAATCCCAGATGCCATTGGCTTTCTTGGCCACCTGAGCACACTGTTGGATTATGTTCAGCTGCTGATAATCAGCACCTCAGGCCCTTTTTTGCAGAGCAGCTTCCCAGTTTCTCTGCCCCCCAGCCTGTAGGGCTGCCTGGGATTTTTGTGACACAAGTGTAGGACCTGGCACTTGGCCTTGTTGAACGTCATGTTGTTGCCTGAGCCCATTGATCCAGTCTGTCCAGATCCCTCTCCTACCCTCCATCAGATCAACCCTCCCACCCATCTTACTGTCATCTGTGAAATTACTGAAGGTGCACTTGATCACTTTGTCAAGATCATCAGTTAAGATGGTAAACAGGGCTGACAACACTGAGCCCTGAGGAACACTTCTAGTAACAGGTCACCTGCTGGGTGTATCTCAATTCACCACCAGTCTCTAGGCCCAGCTGGCCAGCCATTCAGCCAGTTTTTTACCCAGTGAACAGAGCGCCTGTCAAAATCATGAGCAGCCAGTTTCTCAGGAGAATGCTGTGGGAAAAGGTGTCAAAAGCCCAAATTGACATCCACACCTTTTTCCTCATCCATTCTGTGAGTCACCTTGTCATAGAGGGAGATCAAGCAAGTCAAGAAGGATCTGCTTTTCAAACACCCATCCTGGCTGCCCCTGACCCCCTGGTTGTCCTGTATGTTACATGTGATGGCACTCAAGATGATCTGCTCCATGACCTTCTTCGGCACTGAGGTCAGGCTGACACACCTGTAGTTCTGGGGATCCTTCTTTTGGTCCTTCTAGAAGATGGACATCACATTTGTGAACGTCCAGGCAGCTTTGACCTCCCTGGATAGCCAGGGCTGCTGTTTAATGATTGAGTACCTTGATGAGCACCTCTACCAGCTCTCTTGTTTCCCAAAGGGTGCCTTTGGTTATCCCATTGCTGCAAAAAGCAGATGGAACCGTAGAGACCCTTTGGATGTGCTGCACTCCTGAAGGAGGAGCAGAAGTAATTAGTCTCTCTCTGCTCCTTGTGAAACCACAGGCAATCTTCAGCGGCTGATGTAGTGTGACTTGACTTCATCCCCAGTGTACAGAGGGACCTAATAGATCCAAATGAACTGTAAATGATAGTGGTAGACAACAACAGTTACTCCCTTTATCGGAGTAATTACTCCTATGTGTGAAAATATAAATTGGGAACCAAACCCTTAATAGCAGCTCAGCTGTGCAAACTTCAGCACAGAAGAAGTAAAAATATTACCTCAAACCACTTGTATTTTCTCTGAGTTCAGGGCCATTCGTATTCTTGTTAGGCATCACAATCAGAATTGTATTCAATGAAATTTACGAACGCAGCTTGATTTTTTTGACAATGAATCATGTCAGCAAGCTTTTCAGCCACAATCTGTGGACTTAATGCTATCTCTGTGTATATAATGGCTTCTTTTGGTGAATATTTCATTTTTAAAAACAAGTCTAAACTTGCCTATGGACAGGAACAAGTATAATAGAATGAATTTTCATTAACTGATCACTGTGAATATGTCTTCTATCTTAGTTGTGTTAGATGTATTTTCTCATAAGGCAGTATGTTTTTTATTTACTCACAGATATAACATATATACCTCTACAAATCATTTGTGGATGCAGTCTGGAAATGTCTGTGCTTAGAGCATTCACACTATAACATAGCAGTTAGGAAGACATATTGGAAACTTACCCGGATCCCTTCCTGGTGCTTGTAAGATCATGTACCCATCTTAAGACTTAATCATGGAATCATAGAATGGTTTGAGTTATAAGGGTCCTTAATGATCACTTAGTTCCAATCCCTCTACCATGGGCAGAGGCAACTTTCCTTTGACCAGGTTGCTCAGACTCCCATCCAGCCTGGCCTTGAACACTTCCAGGAATGGGGCAGACACAACTTCTGTGGGCTATATGTTCTAGTACCTCACCAACCTCATAGTGAAGAATTTCTTACTGATATATAATCTAAACCTACTCTTGTTAAGTTTGAAACCATTCCTCCTTTTCCCCCTTTACCTGCCCTTGTAAATAGTCTCTCTCCATCTTTCTTGTGGGCTCCCTTCAGGGAGGTGTTGGAAGGCCACAATTAGGTGTCTCCAAAGGCTTCTCTTTTCCAGGCTGAACAATCCCAACTCTATAAGCCTTTCCTCAAGGAGAGGTGTTCCATCCCTCTAATCATCTTGGTGGCCCTCCTCCAGACTGGCTCCAACAATTCACTCCACAGATCCTTCCTGTGTTGAGGACCTCAGAGCTGGATGCAGGGCTCCACCTGCATAAAGCAGGTTTGCCTACAGCAGGTTGTACAGGATTGTGTCCAGGTGGGTTTTGAATATCTCCAGAGAGGGAGACTCAATAACATCTCTGGACAGCCTGTTCCAGAAGCTTTTCCTTGTATTCAGATGGATTTTCTTGTGTTTCAGTTTGTGCTCATTGGCCCTTGTTTTTTTGCTGGGCACCATTGAAAATAGTATGGCCCCATTCTCTTAACATCCATCCTTATGATAACTCGTTTATCCCTTCAAATAAAATGCTCCATTTTGTAATCTTTTACGAGAACTCCTACAAATCTTCAAATTTTGACTGTAACAAAAATACCAGAAAGGACTGTTAATTAATTAGAAAGCAGTGGAGACCCTATGTAGCACTCATATCACAACTGTTCACATAGATTGTCCTGCTGCTCAGGGCTTTTATACTGTGTATAAATACCTTACAGTGTTATACTATCTTTTTTCTCTGAAAAAAACCCTCAGCTAAGGTATTATTTCAATTTCCTTTTTTCTGGAAACGAGTTACTTAAAAAAAGAAGATAAACATTCTATGTATTCTATCATATTTTTTATTTGGAAATATTAGGACAAATTACTAGGATTTTCTCTCAAATAAAGCGTTTATTCTTGAAAATTTATCTGTACATATGCTGTTGTTAGCTCAATATATTAATTGATGGAGTGTCAGAAGATTGTCCACCCCCACCTAGCTCATCTCATGAGAGAGTATTCCTTTAGTCTTGTATCATTGGGATGCTATGCAGGAGTGAGAAGCTGAAAAGAGTATCTCCTTTTGCAAGTGGAGCAGTAGCCATGCCTGTACCTACTACACAATTTAGATGTAAACGTGTGGCTGCCCAGTGGGCCCTGGGCCTTTCAAATGGGGGCAACTGAGGTTGCCAGCACAGTGTGCATGAATAGGGGAGACTCCTCCTTACATGCAGGCTAGACCTACATGGTGAATTGGCTTGAATTTAAATCTACTGACAGATATAACATATTGGCCTATATTTCTCTAAGATTCTTTCTTTTGTGGTATTTCTTGCAACACAGCCTGAGTGAAAATTAGCATGAGAAGAAAGTCCTCGGTTTCCTTCAGGCCAAATAAAAGTCTAAAGGGTCACATCCATATATGAGAAAATCTCATAAAGTAATACAACAAAAATGAACATCTTTACTCCGCTGTTGTTCTTCTGATAAATATTTAAAGGAAAATTTTGAACAAAACCCCCCCTATGTATATATTTTTTACTTTCAATTTATTTTTGAATTTCAAGTTTGAAATAGCTTTCCATTTCAAAAGCAGCAAGAAGTTTAAAAAAGAAATCAGAAATAGCTGGAAGACCTACAGACAGTCTTAGATAATTAATTTAAGATTGTCTTCCAATGTGATACCATGTCTAAGAGGAAGAATCATTTATTTCTTTTGTAGAGTCCTTTAGACTGACAGATGAAAAAAAAAGGTTATGAAAAAATATTTTGCATTAAAAGTACAAGAATATCTAGCAGGGAGACTCAGCCTCTTTTACAGTACTATGCAACTGATTTTTAAAAAACTATGATGGGATAAAGATGACCTTCCAAGAAGATCTGAGAAATGTATAATACAATGAATATTTCAATAATCTCAGTCTACTATTTCACTTCTTCCTGAGGAGACTAATAGGTGACTTGATCACTGTTCAGAGATATTTATCTGGGCAACAATATTCTTACAGTTACCTTCTGTAATGCAATAAAAGCATTGTTTGAAGTCTGAAACTAGGTGAATTATGCCTAAAACTATGGCAATTGACATATTTATCTTTTAAAAAAGGAGGTAATCATTGCATGAATATTTTCCTGAAGTTATTCTGTTGTGTTGCTTTTTGGTTTTCCTTTTGGTTTTTTATTGAAAATCCTTGTATAGAGGTTTCTACCAGTTTTTCCATTCAGGGCACAACACTTAAGAATAAGGTGTAAAGTTCATCTCAGGTTCTCTTCTATGCAATGCAAATAAACCATCAAGATCATTCTCGAAAAGACTTAAATATCTTGCAGATATTTCACTTGAAAGATTGAAAAGACAAGAATAATTCAGTTATAAACCCTTATAGGAACCAAATCACTTGGGGCCTCTTGCTTTGTTAAGTGTGTTTATTACATTTTATCGCCAGAACTGGCTATCAAATCATGAAGCTATCTTTGTCATCTTCCAGTGCTGATGGAGCAACCCCAGAAATATCAGGTGTCCTGATATTTGAATGACATGTGGATTGTGGAATTTTTGAGTATTAAACTTTACCGTGATGTCCACAAAAGAAATGGCTAAACAGAAATTTCTCTTATAATTAGAAAAGTTGACACAAGTCCATTATCTAACACTGGAAATAGAGAGTTATTTTCCTAACAGTACAGGGTTATGGTAGTTCCTGAGCAGATTGCTGGGACTTAAATATCGATTCTATTTTCTTTATACCTTGATTTGTGTTTAAACTAATTTTTATATTAAACAGTCATGAAGAAAATATTTGCCTCAGAAAGCACAGGGGTATGCAGCACAACAAAGACTGTGTATGTTCTGGACTTGTAAAATTAACCATCAGAAATACTAATTACTGATGATGTTACAATGTTTGCTAAAGTGAATATGTCCCTTTTATCTGTATATATTTTTTTTCACTGTGGAAAAAAAGCAGTTACAAATGTGCGAGAATTCATACTTGCCGCTGATTGCAGAAAATTATGTCTTTCATTAATAAAACTCAGTAAATTCTGTTGAGAAACACATCAGTGATACAACTAGACTTTCATCCTTTCAATCTGTAATGGTGTGTAAAATTATTCATTTAACTTCAGCTTTTTTTTTATCTTAATAAAAATTGAGAAGGAAAGCTGTTATTCTTTTTAAAAGGATGGAACTTAATATTTTCATATCATGGTGAAACAAGGTGTAAATTGTTTTTACTCAGCGTTACAGATGAACAGCTATAATCCTTAATACTTTTTAAAGAAAACAGACACAATATGGAACAATTTTATGTATCACATATGAAACACCTACCACTCAATGTATGGATGGGTCTTTTGTCTTTTGTGCAATACCATTTTAAGGAAACTTAAATGTTTCGCCTCAACCCAAGGTGAAAAATTCTTAACAATTCTAACAGGAAATTTTTAGAGAACTCAAAATTACCTATGGAAGAACTTACACTTTGCTGAAAGGCTCTTTTGACCACAATTCCTGTTAAGGCATAGATCAAAATTCATCTCCCTGGAAATATCAGAATTTAGTAATGTGTAAAGAAAATTAAATTGCTGTTTCTTCTATCTGACTTCAATTACATGTCATTATCTTTACTTTCCTCCTTCTGAATCACCTATGCCCTCAAATTTGACAGTGGAAAAGAAGAGACAAGTTGATCTCTTCAACTTGGATCAAAGAATGCCCTTCCAGTAGAGAGCTGAAGGAGGATATCAATGGTTCTCTTCCATTCTCCTAACACGCAAAATGAGGCTGTCAATTTCGAGAACATATTTATAAATTTTCTATGATCTGTTACATAGTGTCTGTAAAAGCAAATTTACTAAAATGTTATAATGCATTTCTAATTATAGCTTAATCCTTCAAAGTGGAAGATTGGAAGGCACTTCCAGGACAAAGAGCTAATTGACATCAAATGCAGAAGAGTCTGCAGAAAGTACACAGTATGCCTCTTCATAGTTTCCTAAGTTTTTGCACAGATAACATAAAAAATAGCACAGTGTCTTGAAAAGAGGTTGCAGTCTACCTGGCAGTAGGAACAAATATACTGGAAGCAGAAATCCTCACATTCCTACCCACAGCTAAAATACTTACACCAACTGTGATTGCAATTTAATTGGGAATCAAACTGCATCCATAAAAAAGGAGAACAATTAAGGGTAATCTGGCCCTGTAGGCAAACAGAAATCAAGCACAATGATGTTGTCTTCTGATGTCTCTACCCAGTCATTTAATTCAGAATGGACAAAGAAAATGAATTTTTGTAACAACTTTATGGGAAAGATTATTTCAGCAAAACCATGTGGGGTCCGCTGTCTTTAAAAAATCTTTTTTCTTAAGAATCTTTAATAGATAAAAACAGTTTCTCCAGCTATCTTCTTGGCTTCAGTTCATCTAAGATACACAATAAAACAACTCTTGAAGAACTTGGACACTCAGTATTCCTCTGTCATTTTGACTCCTTCATTTCAGTCCGGAAGAGCCATGGACAGGGTTTTATGAGCAATGAATAAAACAAAAGGTGGGGTGAAATTCCACACTGAGATATCTGACTCTAGATGTCTAGATGTAGATTAGGTGTTCAGGCTTTCCTTATAGTCACTGAAGACTCGTGTCATTATTCAGGTGGTGATGTACAGGCATCTAATGCTGTTTGTGAAGTTCTGAAAGACATAAGGTGTCTGTATATGGCTGACAGACAAGAAGCAGGAACCATAGTACCCCAAAGCCCTTGTGGACTTGCAACATGAGGCAGGCTCATATAGACCAGGGAACCTTCAGATACACTGAGGCTCGCTAGTGGAGACCTGAATGGAGCCAATGTCAGCTGATAAAATCAAAAGCCTCTATAAAGCTGCTTTTCAAACCTTTATGTAGACCTACATCTAATTAAATTGGGCATAATCCACAGGTCCATACAGACAATTTTGAGTGGATTAATACAAATACAGTTCACAAACAAATGAATTAGCTGTCTGATTTTCCTACAGAAAGCAGCACCAAATTCTGTGGTTAGATTCTTTTGCTAAGTTATTTTAGGAGATGGCAGATAGAATAGGAAAAAATCTGCCCTACTTTAGGTGACTGCACCAATGGAGAGTACTGTCTTCATTATGTTTAATAGAGAGCCAGGATTTCAGTACAGGAATTCTTTACCTCAGTATCAGACCCTGCTGCCATATGGGACCAGGCAAGTTGTCTGAGAGGTCTAAAGGACTTCCAAGAAGCTTGTGTCCTTTTAGACTGGCAGGTGAGTCTGGGTGGAATGTCCTAATCAATCTGACACAGTGCTAAGTGCCTATTTGTGAGCAACCTAATTATCCTTCTAGCTGACCCATGAAATGTTTGCCCTGAGATGGGTTATTTTAGATAGACACATCTGGTAAAATGTAGTCTTGCAGCCGTTATTTGGTTTTGCTGTAAAAAGCATGACTGTGCACTGAAATACCAGTGTCGCACAGTGGCCCTCTTTGAATTCTTGGCTTTTGATTTTGACTTTGGTGACATTATCATTCAAACAGAATGGACAAGAAAATCATGAAGGTTAATGCTGTTTGTAAGCTCTAGTTGAGCTCTAAAATAATAATCAATCAGTTTTGGCATGCCCTGTGTGTGCAATACTCACACTTCAGTGAGTGTTGCTCCTTTTTACACTGAGTTGGTCATTAGACATGTTTGATTATGCTCTTATTTATCTTCAATCAACAACAGTTGGAAGTCCCAGCTTTGGGACCCAACTGTGCTTCTGGAGGCAGAGAGTACCATTCTTTTCTCTAAGGTGTTTTAAGTCTAAATACACAGGACAGAAAAAAGAGGGCAGAGGAGGAGCATATGCAAAATGAGTCTCCTTCTTCAAGGCATAGATGTGAAAGGCTTTGCTTTAAGAAACTGCTTTAAGAAATAGGTTGATAGCCAAACCAAACACTCCTCCCACTGCTTGGGGTACATTACAGAAGCAGCAGGAGGAAAGATTTCCCCAAATCCTCCTGTAACATAGTTCTGCTTGTTAGGAGTCTTACAACTGCTAAGGAGTACATCATATGGTTGGTGTCTAATCCTAATGGAAAAACAAATAAAAAAATGTTAATCCTAATAGAAAACTTTACATTGTACCTTAAAAGAGGTGGCGTAAACTTCAATTTTTCTAGAGCTCAAAGGATGACTCTGTTTATGCAGCTGTAACAAGAACTCTGCTCAGATGAGAGTAAGCAATGCTTCCTATTCTGAAATAATAAAGTTATGATGCATCCAGATCCACCGTGAAATATTTATGGAAAAAATTCCATTAAATTTCTTGGAAGTATGATATATGAATATTTATTTTTAATGTTTACTATTTACCATTTTATTATTTTTATTATTTTTCCTGATATTAAATAAATAAATAGAACTAAATGGAAAGAATAACAAACAACTAGATAAAATATTTTCATTACATAATCACCAATTCCTAGTAAATATTTTTTATTAACTTCATAAACTTTTAAGAAAAAATGTAAGAAAAATGTTTGTTTTTTCCATGCTGTGCCATCATCATTGCCTACAGTGCCCCTTTATGCTGGGTCTAAGTGTAGGACAAGCTATCTTGAATCTAAAAGATGAAATTTCAACAACATTCAACTGTTTTGTGTACCTTACTAATCCTGCTACGTTGTGTCAGCATTTCTGTGATAGTCTCTATTTTCCAGGGGTTTACAACATATGAAATTTTGTTCTGTGTTGGACACATGAAGATTTATTCTGTGCTGAAAACATATTTTATCATTTCATACAGACTGGCATTTTATGTACTTAAAGGTTACTATATGTTTTATGCTGTATGAAAAATGCAGTATAAATTCAATATAAAACAAAATATTTATTCTTAAGTGTAGATTTTGAAAAGTCTTATTAGAATCAAAAAGTGCACACTTACACAAAAAAATTTATAAACATTTAAACCAGGTGTATAAAATGGATATTTGAACTATAGTCAAAAACTTCAGTTTTTAAGAGGATTTTGGACTGCAGTTTATGCTTTGTAAACTAATAACTCAAACTGACTGAGCTCGGGCTAGTCTGAGAGCAGCAGTGTGTGTGCGTGTGTGTGTGTGTGTGTGGTGGTGAGTGAAGATAAGAAATAAGACAAAGGAGTGTAAATAGCATCATGTTCTATGTTGTTTACTCCCACTGCAAGTCACGAGGCTGTCCTTGGGAGTAGTCTCAGGTCTCCAAGATTTAGCCAAGAATTTTTCATGCCAAAAAGAGAACAAAATATTGAAGCTACCAAATAGGGACTGGATTTTGTTTTCTCTGCACACTCAGAGTCAACATTATATCTTTGCTTTAATTGTGCAAAGAATGCAAGATTTATGTCCTAAAAGCAGACATTTAATTTAACGTAGGGAGCACTATATTCCAGCATCACAGTAGGCAGATGGAACCTTGTGTATGGAAGAGATTTTCAGAAGAAAATTCAGATGAGCCAATTATCAGAAAATAACAGAGGAACTGATTTGATTCACCAAGGTGACTTCCTATTGTAAGGATGCAAAGAGGAGAAAAAATGACCTATCTAAACTGCTGAGAAAGTATATTTTAGTTCTTTGCATATAGACAGCATTATCAAAAAAAGAGGAGGTGGGCATGGAAAGAGAGCCACAGCGGATTTGACAATAGGTCTCTTCTATGTGTACCTTCAATAGAGACTCAATTCAGCCTGTCAAGTATATTATCCTATGTGCCAGTTCCTTCCATAATATAATTAAAAATACTTCTCATTGACATTGAAGATTGTAAGAACAGGGGAAAGACAGTAATATGAAGGGGAGATAAGTCCTCCAATAACAATAGTCAAGGAGAAATAAAAAAAATCCTCACATTCATTCTTTCTAGAAAAAAATGTCTGAAATTGGACATTCCAAGTGATATATCCCAAGAAGTTTTCCTTTTCTGCTTCTTTGACAGCTGCAAAGTTCAGCTTTACACAAGTAAATTTCACTGAATTAATTATCAGAAAGAAAAGAAAGGTACAAACCCCTCAGTTGTTGCTCTTCATATTCATTTGCAGTTGATGGTAACTAGATTCTGTTACTGGGAATATGTCAAGTTCTGAATTGTAAAATAACAAAAACCTCCCAATAGAGAGTACTGTTGAGTTTGTTGCTCACATTCCTCAATCAAGAGTTGCCTAGAAGCATCTTAAAACACAACAAGATGAGAGATTGCTATAATGTTTATTCTTGTGTATGCGTTATCTTGGAATTGTGTTTTCACTTTTGCAAAGACAGTTACTATTTGTTTAAGGAAAATACTAACCATAATCCTTTAAAAAAATACTGTTGGGTTTTTATAGTATAAAAGAGTTTCAAGACATCCAGTCCATGATTTTCTTTACCCTCTTTGGAAGAATTCAAATAAATGCGGAGTAGAAATGGAAGCCTAGAATTCTTGCAAAAGACGATACATTTCGGAAATCCTAAAACTGAGGTATTTTTATTATAGCAAGCTATATATGTCCACATAGGGTATTCTAGCACAAGACTTGTCAGTGGAGAGACAGACCACAGCATCATTAATAATATTGTATTGACGAAGTTTAATTCTGTCCCAATGTTCCAGGAGTTGCAGGAGAACACACTGTCAGAGGCTTTGTGTGTGCGAACACCCTCTAAATGGAAAAAACAAAATCATCAGGTATATGTTATACTGTTAGACAAAAGCAGCAAAATAATCACCTCAGGTCTCAGCTTCCCAGCGATTAGTTTTACAAACATCCATTGACGGATCACTGTTCTTCATCTGTCACTTTTCATCACCCATGCATTGTGAATGCAGTCTCATATCTGCTAAAGGGCCAAAAGATGGTTTCAGCCATCTTGTCTAACTGGGATATTCTCAGTAATATGGTATTTTTCAAAACATGTAACTTCCAGGAGGATTTCTGTGTATTTTAAACTGGCATGCTGCAGGTTATAGGGAATGAGGTAACATCAGACTGTGACCTGTCACTAGTGGTGTTCTGCAGGGCTCCATCTTAGGCCTTGTACTCTTCAACATCTTCATAAACGACCTGGGACTGGAAGGGACACTGAGCAAGTTTGCAGATTATACAAATCTGGGAGGAGCTGCTGTCTCCCTTCAAGGCAGGGAGGCCCTGCAGAGAGACCTTGACAAATCAGAGGGCTGGGCAATAGCAACCCCATGAAGTTTAACACAGGAAAGTGCTGAATCTGCTCCTGGGATGGGACAATCCTGGATGTAAGGACAGACTGGGGAATGAGATGCTGGAGAGCAGTGCCATGGAGAGGGACCTGGGGGTCCTGGTCTATGGCAAGTTGAACGTGAGTCAGCAGTGCCCTGGCAGCCAGGAGGGGCAACCCTGTCCTGGGGGCATCAGGGATGGCATCAGCAGCTGGGCGGGGGAGGAGATTGTCCTGCTCTGCCCTGCACTGGGGCAGCCTCACCTTGAGCGCTTGGGGCAGTTTTGGGTGCCATGATTTAAGAAAGATATAAAATCATTATATATGTTCAAAGTGTGGGCAACAAAGACGGTGAAGGGCCATAAGTGGAAGCCTCATGAGGAGCAGCTGAGGTCACTTGTTTTGTTCAGCCTGGAGGAGACTGAGGGAGACTCATTGCATCTACAGCTTCCTCATGAGAGGAGAAGGCACTAATTTCTTCTCCGTGGTGACCAGTGACAGGACCTGAGGGAATGGCCTGAAGCTTTGCTGGGGGAGCTTTAGGTTGAATATTAGGGAAAGATTCTTCATCCAAAGGGGGGTTGGGCACTGGAACAGGCTCCCCAGGGAAGTGGTCACAGCACAAAGCCTGAGAGAGGTCAAAAAGCATTTGTACAGTACTCTTGAGCACATGGGAATAGTGCTCTGTGAAGCTGGGAGTTGGTTAATGATCCTCATGTGTCCCTCCTAAGTCAACTTATTCTGTGATTCACTCACAGGGAAGTGCTCTGCTGGCTTTACAATCCGTTTCTATTCAAATAACCTCCCTGGGGTAAGGACCTACTTTCGCACCAGTTTGTTTTGTCAAAATGCAAAATAAATGTCAATAAAAATAGTGGTGTTTAGGTGGCTATTTTATTAAAGTTTTCATTGTAGGTCAGATCTGCATCAGAATGGTGAGAAAAACATTGCATTGACTATTTTCCAAGAGGAAGAAATGTGGTGAGAAATTATTTCTTACTGATGGAAGAGAAACAGCAGATTTGCAACCTGTATTTTGACAAAATGAGTGAAATGTACTCATTTGGCTTTGAGCAAGAGGTAGTGCCAGTGTAATTTTCAAACTGTCACTTTTATTCTATTCTGATTGGTGTTTTTTGAGTTTCTGTCATGTAAGCTTTCCTACTGACAGTTTGTCACGGGAAAAAAGTAGAGAGCGTAGACTTCCGCTATGTCTGAATGTGTCTGATCTGGAAATTGAACGCATTTGTGAATTATATGAGAAAAAGATGGTCCAGGAATATTAACTCTGTCTTTTCAATATGTATCTTTTTAGATGTTATGTATTTCTGATAATGTGAAATTTCAGTGCATTATAAATTTAGTTTGCTAAGGTTATTTTTTTAAAATTCTTGCAATTCATTTTTATAAAACAGAAGCAGTAGGAACTCAGTCAGATATTTGGATGCTAAAAATTGACAAAGACCTGCTGAATTCAGTGGTGATAAGCTTATTTACCTCATCAGAAATGCTGGCCACAATTGATGGCAGGAAAAGCTGGAAGACCACGCTCCCTTTGGATTTCATGGGGAAAAACATACAGTTCAAGCAATCAGTGATTTGCTGAAAGCAATGCTACAGG
This sequence comes from Vireo altiloquus, assembly GCA_013396875.1. Taxonomy (NCBI): domain Eukaryota; kingdom Metazoa; phylum Chordata; class Aves; order Passeriformes; family Vireonidae; genus Vireo; species Vireo altiloquus. The sequence goes on along the minus strand of VZRF01006820.1, from coordinate 214,526 downwards.
CTGTGTCTTTGACATGTGTGAGCTGTGAGGTCACAGGGATGGTGGAACCTGCAGGCAGTGCCAAGCTTCCTTTGTGGAAAGTTTCCACCTTCCATAATACTTGGTGGCATAGATCTTGCCCCTCACTTTTTTTGTGTTCTGTACTAAGATGTTTTCTAGACTGTGACAGTTTGTGAGAAATGCAGGCAGTGCCAACTAACCATAATATCTGTGGAATTCTGAGAAGATGCACCATAGGTATGGAAGATGTTGTTGCAAAACCACTGTTTAAATCTTCTCAAAGGATAACCTTACTTGCTCCTCTTGGAATTTTACAGTATATCAGAACCAGCCTTTCACCTGAGTAGTACCTCAGAAGATTATTTATAACAATACTCTAATCAAAGGAATGTCAACTACAGCAGGCTGCTTAGAGCTGTTTCCAGCTGGGTTTGGGGTATTTCTAAGCATTGACATGTCACAGACTCTCGGTAACCTGTTGTCAGAATGAAAAACCATTACCATGTTTAAATGGAATTTTGTATAATTCAGTTTATGCCCACTACCTCTTGTGCTGGTACTGGGTGCCTCTGAGAGGAGTCTGATGCTGCCCTCTTTACTTCCCCCCTCCACCCAGTTATTTAAAAACATCAAAGAGATCTGTCTAGGTTTTCTTCTCTTCAGGCTGAACAGTTCCTAATATCTCAGTCTTTTCTCATAAAACAGATGTTCCAGTCCGTTAAACATCTTGCTCGCCTTTTGTTTGACTCATTCCATGTCTTTCGTGCATCAAGGAGACCAGAACTGGACACAATACTTCACATGTGGCTTCACAAGTGCCAAAAAAATGGGGAAGGATCCCATCCATCAACTTAGGGGAACTCTCTTCCCAATGCAGTGCAGGAGGCTGTTGGCCTTGCTCACCACAAGGGCAGGTTCATGTTCAGCTGGGGCACCAGAACAACCAGAACCCTTTCTGCCAAGCTGCTTTTCAGCTGGTCATTCCTCAGTTCAGGCTGGTGCCTGTGGTTATTCCTCCCTAGGTGCAGGGATTTGTGTTTCCCATTGATGAACTTCATGATGTTCCTGTTGACCCATTCCTTCAACCTGTCTTAAAATGGCAACACAGCTATCTAGTGCTTTAGCCGCCGCTACCAGTTTTGTCTAGGTTTCAAGTTTACAGTGTCCTGTTCACTAATGAAGGTGTTATTTTTAAACTATTGGACCCAGTGCTGATATTGGAGGGCACTACTGGCAGGTGGCTGCCAGCTAGTTTTCATGCCACTGGCCCAGAAGTTCATCCAGTTTTCTGTTCACCTCACTGTCCGCTTCTCTAGTCTGTGCTTCATCAGATTCAAGAAAATATCATAGAAATCATACCCCTTTCTAGGAAAAGAGACCTCCAGTTTTGAAAGATGTCAAACATGTATTACACCATGATTATCTGTCGATCACTGTAATAGTATTTCTATGAAAATGAGAATATTAAGCTTACTTATTTTTCTATCCAATCTTATTTTTTCATACTCAATTAATCAAAAAAACCATATCTACTCATACTTAAAGGAAATATTTTAAAAGCTGTGGAGAACTTGGGAGGCCAGAAATAGCACTGTAAATTGTTAAGATAATTTCCCCATTCAGGATCACTGCTTGTCAAATGACAAATGTATTCATACCCTGGTATTAAAGAACTTCACTTGCAATCGTGGCAAAAGAATGAAACCAAATTTAATAACATTTTTCTTTTCCATTATTTCTAATTATGGTGTGATAACATGGCTATTTCAAACCAATCTTATGCACATCTTCTCTAAAAAAAAATCATCTCAGAAGAGGTCACTTTGTGTTCTTAAGAGAAGCCTGGGTAAAAATGAGAGCAAGTGCAGAATTCCATAAAGGAAGTTATTGCATCATTAAGTATACAGCAACACCTCAGAATGCCAAGGATGTTTATTAGGCCTCTTATAATTAGTTATCTAAGCAACTCTGGAGTGCACCCTCACAATGTGGTTGTATTATTCTGCTCATTAAAAAAAAGCCTATGTAATGCCATAACCGTGATGGACCACTGTCCTAATAGGACAATTATTTCAGTCAGCATCGCAAAGCATCATAACCTTGCTGCTGGCTTTTGTAGGAATATACACACATTTCCAGACTACACTAAATTATAACATCTCACCCATTCCCATAGAAATAGAAATTGCCTCCATTTGGCTACTGTGAAAGTTGATGATTCATTTGTCAAATTTCATTGCTCCATGTCTCCAGAATGTTAGTTTTATCACAGAATCATTGAGGTTGGAAAAGACCTTTAAGATATCAAATTTTGCTACTTCTGCACAGTGATGCTAGAGGTGTTAGTACTAGGAAGTAAAATCTGTACACAATTAACTTCTAAGCTACTCAAGCTGCGCTTCCAAGCATTCAGACATCCTTACAAGTGCCCTAAATTCCCTGAGTGACACTGCTCAGTATTACACTGGGGGCAAAAGCAACATATAAGATAAAAGCCAATTAAAATTGTGTTTATTAACATGGAAACATACTCTTTTAACATGAAGTGCTTTCAAATCTGTTTAAAATGAAAATAATCCTAAAGCAGTAACAAACGAATGAAAGAAGTGCATTGCAAAATAAAGTCTTACACTATAAACAGCAAACCGAAAAAAAAAGCCACAAGAGAATTTCAATAATTCCAGTTCTTGAGAAAAAACACCAGGAGTATGAAATTGAAATTAGTCATTCATCGATGAGAGAGTTGGTATTAAAAAAATAAAAAAAAAAAGCAACTTTTTTTTAAAATGTAATATTTAGGCTCATGTATTTTGCTGTGATACAAATAGGACTTCAGAGAAGAATTTCTGTCTCAGTGACTAGCGAGGCAAGATTTGAGGATTCAACTAATTTAATTTAAATTTATTAAATGTAAGTTAATTTTGTGAGTCTTTGCTATCAGAAATAAAAAAACCACAATAGAATAGAGTGGAATGGAATAGAATAGAATAGAATAGAATAGAATAGAATAGAATAGAATAGAATAGAATAGAATAGAATAGAATAGAATAGAATAGAATGCTATAGATGTCTGTGTGTCCACTGAGGGAGTGGCCAGAACAGGTTAAACAGCAGATATCTAGCATCATGTGAGATGGATTCTTACATATCATTACTTTCTGCAGATATATTCTTGGTTCCTTTTATTCATTTTGGCGTTTTGTTTGGTCAATCTGTTTGTCAGACAGAAGCAGTCCTCACTCACCGAGAATCCCAAAGAGAAACTAGCTCTTTGAGGTTAATTAAAGTGAAAGGTGATCTTTTCTCACCGTGACAGAAGATCTCTGCATCTAATAATCCTCTAATGAGAATTAAACAGACTATTGAATTAACCTAAACTTCTTCAGTAAAGTCAAATTAATTATATATTATATGCTCAAAATTACATATGAAGGATACCTATACACAATCTGAAGGTGTTGTTTCAATTAGTTCTTGCAATCTAGCTCCAAAGAAAATCTAATAATTACATTCTCATTAAAATTATAAATTTAATATATAAGTTCTTCCTTCAAGAATCTATTTTTTTTTTCAGTTAAAGCTGAAGAGTAGCTGCTAATTGTCTATCATTCCAAAAATAATCTATTGAGGAGCTCAAAGAAAAAAACAGTAATATTATGGCATTATTTTCTGATCTGCTGTCCAATTACATATACTAGTATGTGTATTCATGTCACTGTTTCAGGATGATTTTGACCAGTCTTCTCCTAAATATATATTGCAATTTCTGACTCTGGACATCCATGCTCTGGTGTTGTCCAATGTTCGTCTTTATGATCCTTGACAAAATGTTATGCTTCTGATTCTTCTGAAATTTCCAGAATTTTTGTTCAATTGAATTGACAGCTTCTGATCTAAGTTCTTTTCTCTGAAAATGGATATCTGGCCTTTATTTCTAGTTTCTTAGTTTCATTGCTAATGAGCAGCAAAAAATACAGGGATCATTTATTTAAAATTTTTTCCTACTTCTGTTTGAAAACCTCATTTTTAAAAGTCAAAGGTGGAACTTTTCTGCAGTCTTTCAATCCTCTTGAGGTCCTATGTTCTCTCTATAGTACATTGACAAGGGAACTCTATGCCAAGTAAATCTAATTTTCTCTTCTCAAATGTTCTTCTAAATGGTTACAATATTCCTTTCACATCTTTTTAATTGATTTACCTCCAAAAAGATCAGTTGAAGGCTATGTGGGGCTCTACTGCATTACTAGTTTCTTCTTTAAGAATGTAAGAATGCATTCATTCTGTTTGTACTTTTTCAAGCTTTTTTTCCTGCCTATCTTTCTACCAGACTATTTTTCTTACTATAGTGTTTTGTTTGAGATGATGCTATCAACCTATCACTGCAGAGAAAAGAAGCATTTGAAAACTCCTGAAATAACTTTGTAGCAAGAGACCTACTTAGTAGCAAGAAATGCATCTTTTCATTATGTAACGTCATTCAGATTATTGCTTTCATTTCAATTATTCTCATATCCAGAAAAAGGATGATGTCATTAAAAAAGAAAAAAGAAACTTCCCATTATGAACAATGTGCATTCAAAGTTAGTGGCAAGCCTGCTTCAGAATAAGATAAAGCCAAGAGGAAAGAGATGGATGAAAATGACATCGATATTATGTGGTTACCATATCCTATCTTTGCTAGAGATAGTCTATCAGGGCTGGGATGGACAAGAGGAGAGGAGAGAATTGTGGAAATTCTTTTGGTTTTTTTATAGCATTCATGGGAATTGTTTTCTTGTTTTTTTTAATTTCTAGGAATTGTCTTCATTCTTATCACAAGCCACAGGTTCTGTAATTTTTAGCAGCAGATTCTGGACATCCATGACAAAATTCCTGACTTCTTATTAGAGCACACATCACTATTTGTTATTACTCTGAAAGAGAGAAAAACTGCCCGTCAATGTCATTTCATCTCTGGCTCCCCTAGTTCAAGTTAACCTTGACGGCTTTCCAGGTGGTGCGACAGCTCAGGGAGACTTTTCAGTGTTAAAATTAGCCTAAAACCCATTGTTCCCAGAAGAAAAATATATTCTAAATTCAGTCCCTGTATTTGTTAGAAATATCCAGCCAAGGTAAAACTGAGTAGTTTCTGCAGCAGATTCCTGAAACAGATTCAGCCCTGGTGAAATGCCAGCTGTTTCCCTGAGCAGATGTGTTGGACTTACAGGCTTCCAACTATGGGACAATTCAACCTGGACCTCTTCCCTAGGGCTGGACCCTCGTGATGGTTCCCAGTTGCCAGTCTCTGTGTGGACCTGCCAGAAATCCAGTCATCAGACTATATCATCTGCTTTAGACCTGTCTAAATCTTATTTAATTAAAATTTTCAAGCCTAACCAGCCAGCATTCAAAAAAAACCCAATCAACCAAAAAACTATAAAACCAAACAACAAACAAAGAAACCAAAAAGAACTTTACCAACGCTGTCAACAGACTCTCAGAGAGGAAGTATGGAATCTAAAAACTAAATTACTTTTCTGTTGGTTTTGACACTGGTGTACAAAAATTGCAGAAAGGACTCTAATGTTTTCCAAAGAAGTGGAAAGCTACATGTCTAACATACTACAAAACTTACAAAAATAGACTTATTATTTTCAAGGATACAACCTCTACTCTCACAACAATGTCAGGATAAAAAAATAGGAGATTGTAATATGAATGGACGGAGTCAGCCCAAGGAAGTCATGGATATCCAAATATAAAAATAAACTTATAAGACACCTATGAAATTACAAAAAAGGTCATACGCTTGCAAGGTCCCCAATCTTCTCTTGATGTCATCCAGCTCCCTTGAGTTCTTCACTTTTTAATTGTACCAGATATGTTATCACTACAGTCCAGGTAGTGGAAATACAATTTTTTTTTCCTGAGTTTCTATCATCATAGAAATCCAGTTTAATTAAAAAAAACCCACCCTGAAATATAGTTGTGTTTTCTTAATTTTATGAAACTAAAATTCAAAATGTTTTATTTAGAACAACCTCTGACATATAGAAAAGAGGACTTGATTTGCACTTGTCGTCTTTCATGTCCTTTGTACAAATATTGTGGTAGAACAATGTGACACCCGAAAATTCATAGATATTTTGTAATTCTCTAAGCAAATTATTTATAAGAAGCTCATTATCCCTAAACCCATTTTAAAAACAAACACCAAGAAACAAAACTAATTGAGAAGTTTCTCATGGAGTAATAAATCAGCTGAGACCAGGATAACCAGTAGCTTGGTGGCTGTGGTTATCTGGAAGCAACGACTTCTGTTTCCCTCACATTTGTTGGAGTGACAGCTGAAATTGACAGTCAGCAGTCTTAGTGCACCAAAGACTCAAAATGCTGCTGAACTCATAAAGGTACAAATATTGCCTTATAACTCTTAATTACTAAAGACTGTCCAAAGTAGACTTCAGAAAATTATTTAGGAAAAAAAAAAGGAAAAAGTCCCGGAAGGACTATGACTAAACATTAAGGCTAAGGTAAAAGAAATTGTAACAGAACTAAGGGGTACTTTGAAGGCACAAGCCATAGAATTATAGAATCATGCTTACCTGAGTTGTAATGGACCCACAACGTGAGTTGTAATGGACCCACAAGGATTATTGAAGTCCAGCTCCTGGCTTTGCACGAGATCACCCCAAGAGTCAGACCACGTGTCTGAGAGTTGTCCAAGCTCTTGACCTCTGGCAGACTTGGTGCCACGATGGATTCCCTGGAGAGGCTGGGAAGTAACCTTCTACACTACAAGAGAGATTTAGCCATATTTGAAATAAGAATTAAAAATGGAGAAACAAAAGGCAGCTCAAACTGATCACAGACATTTATAAAACAAAGTAACCACATCTATTAATTACATGGATGAAGGGGGAGATGCCTCCTCAATAAGTTTGCTAACTATAAAGCTGGGAGGAGTGGCTGATCCCCCAGAGGGCTGGGCAGCCCTTCAGAAGGACCTTGACATGTTGGAGAGATGGGCAGAGAAGAACCTTCTGAAATTCAACAAAGACAAATGCAGGGTCCTTCCCCTGGGGAAGAATAAAACCATGAATCAATTCAGGCTGGGGCCTGACCTGCTGGAAAGCAGCTCTGTGGAATAAGACATGGGGGTCTGCTGGACAATGAGCTGCTCATGAGCCAGGAGTTAGTCCTTGTGGCCAAGAAGACCAATAGTGTCCTGGGTTGTATTAGGAAGAGCACTGCCAGTAGGTGGAGGGAGGTGATCCTATCCCTCTGCTAAGCCCTGGCGAGGCACATCTGGAGTGCTGTGTCCATTTCTAGGCAGAGAGACATGGAGCTCCTGGAACAGGTCCAGCGAAGGGTTAAAAAGATGATTAGGGGACTGGAGCATCTCTCTTAGGAGGAGAGACTGAGGGAGCTGGGCTTGTTCAACCTCGAAAGCAGATGGTTGAGAAGGAACCTCACCAATGCCTGTCGGTATCTGAAGGGAAGGTGTCAGAGGAGGTTTCCAGGCTTTGCTCACTGGTGACAAGCAATAGGACAAGAGGCAACAGGAAGGAACCGATGCACAGAAAGTTCCACCTGAATATGAGGGAGAACTTCTTTACTGTGTGAGTGACTGAGCACTGCAACAGGTTGCCCAGAGAGGTTGTGGAGTCTTCCTCACTGCAGATATTCAGGAACTGGATGCAATCCTGTGCCATGTGCTCTGGGATGACCCTGCTTGAGCAGCGGGGCTGGACAGGCTGACCCACTGTGGTCCCTTCCAACCTGACCCCTTCTGTTATTCTGTGTGTTTAGAAGGATAGGCATGAAACACTGCCTACTATGGCCAGACTGTTACTGTTACATGCCTTGAGTAGGTCTGCTTTGATTTTATGAAAAAATAAATATCCACAGTTAAGATGTATTTCCTGTGCGTTGCTTCTTTGAATTCAACAGGGCTACTCACTATAGCACACAGTACACCGCTGAGGACATCCTGGTGTATTGGCAGATCTGAGGTTTCTAGTGTAAACAGCTACTTGGATTTCAGTAAAGCCAAACTTGAATTAAAAATCTATTGAGTAAAATCAGAAAAAAAAAATCTCTAAATATGGAATTCAGCCCTAAGGATAGCTATTCTGTTTTACTATGTGAGTACAAGCTTGTAAGATAATGTGTGCCAGAAGATTCTCCAGCCTTATGGTGCTGCAGATGGAATAACTCTGAAGTTCTCCTAGCTGTGGAGCTGAACCTGCAGATCCTCTGGGGCATCTCTTCTGTGATTCAGTGGGGCTTGGAACAGTATTTACTTCCTGCAGAATGGCTCTGTGTGATGGAAACGGTGCAGACAGGAGTAAACCCCATTTCTGAGAAGCTAGCACAATGGTTATGAGATTCTGTTACTCTCCAGACTCCTGAGGGTAAGGGAAGTTGTCCTTCCGATATCCTTGTGCTGAAAGACAACATTTTCCTCTGAAGTATCCACAAGTAGGATGACAATCTAAAGATTTTCAGCAGTCTGGTGGAGTCAGAACAGACCTGCTTTTTCCTTCGCCAGGTCTTTCCTCTGATATCAGTGATTTTGCATGCTACATCTCCTAGCTAAAAGCCTAGACTTTTAGCCAGTATTAAGCACAGAATTCAGTAAATGCATGAGGGAGCTGCGGCTTGTTCCTAGATGTCCTTTATTCCTAGTGACTCCAGTGAGGGCTCTGCCAGGAATTGTGAAGGAACAACAAAGCTATTTCTTTTTCATAGGCATTAATAGGGGGTGGCTAAGAGTGTGCTGCTTTTTATGTTTTGTACTTTAATGAATTGTTCAGTAATGGCTCACACACATCTAAAAATTCAAGTTGATGGTTTTCTAATTCAGAAAAGTAATTTTAAATCTCATTTGGAGCTTTTCATAATGTCTATCATTGGTGAATTGTAATAATTCAATGCATTCAAAGTATTGGAAATTAGTATTTTCTTCCAGGTATCTTCTAATAGAGGCACAATCAAGGTTCCTGATACATAATACATGTTTGGTTTTTCTCTGAGGTAATCTGAGTTACTCTTCTTCTACCAGATAATTTCCACTAAATGACATGACGTGAAGCATAAATCAATTGATTTTCAAATGCGTGAACCTAAGGTGATTTCTTTTCAAACACATCTTTTCTCACAGCTCCTGATCCTTTGAAGAAGACTTTGTATATTTTATCCCAGTAGTGCTGTGAGGGAAAAGAGTGTCTAACTTTGTTTCTAGTAAAATAAATACTTGACTGCAAGTGGAATTTTGTAGCATTAGTAGTGAAAGAGGTTAGGGCATCTGGAGCCTGAGAATTCTAAATAGGAGGAAAGGAAGAAAAGTAGTCTAAGTCCTAGAGGTACTATTGACTAAAGCTTAATATTATGCATGTTTATTCCATTAGGTTCATTACTTCTGCAATGTAAATCCAAGACTACTATAAAGAATTTGGAGTCCCTCATTCATCATTTATTTTAGCCAGCTGATACTTTTTATAATATTTCTGACTACATCTACTGGGAAAGAAGACACATCTTATCAGAGTGTGAACTTATGACCAGACTTAGGAAAAAAAAACCCTCTTTTTTCGATTTGGACTTAATAATTAACTTGTCTCAGCTGAACGACCGATTTTCTCTAGTACTTGATTGGCTAAAATCCCTTTCCCAGCCTTTTGAAAGTCAGAAATGTGCATTATCCTAACTAGCTCGACATTTTCCATGTGTAATTAAACACTCCTTTGATACATGTAGAGAAAATGTCATAACTATACTTAGGATTATAGGTTAACAGCCTGTACAATTTAATTTTAAAAAATGAAGGTGTATTACTTTGTCTAAAATATTGGTCCCAGATTGGAACTTTATATATACCAACTTTCATGCCAGAGTGATTTTTTTTTTTAAAGAGGCAAGAGAACAGCCCCTCAGAAACATTGTTTAAAACTGAACTCCTTTCACAGCTTTGAAATTCTGGCTGACTTGCAAATACAGCTGTAGGGAAGAGTGTCTGTTGTGCACTCTATTAAATCTGTTACAGCTCCTTGTATGTTCAAATGTACACACATATCAGCACTTTCATGTTAAACCGTCCCCTCCCAGGACATCTTTCCCCAGGAAATAAACATCTAAACCAAAATTGATACATTAAATGCTTATTAAATGAAAAAAAATAAAGCCTTCCTCCAAACCTTCCATTCATCTTGCATTTCAAAGTAAAATTGTACTTTGAACATTTTATTCTGCTTCAGTTTTTTAGTACAAATTTTCTAAAGGTTGAAATTTAAACAGTGAGTACATGGAAAATACAGATATGGGTCAATGAAGAGCTAAATCCAGAACATGCTACTTTTGTTCTGCTTTTTTTTGTGCAGCTAAGGAGACATAGCAACCTAAGCAAACTCCAAAGGTCACAGTGAGTGGCATACAGAACCATGATGCTACCTGAGATTAGAAGGAATTTTATGTGTCTGAACTGCCATAACACAGGGTCTTGGATGTATGAACAGAAGACCCACTAGCTATTGTATTCTGAGTTAAGTGCTGAAGCCCATCTGTCTTAGTGTGTTATGTGTTTCTCAGCATTTTTAAGTCCCTACCTTTGGCACCTAGCTGAAAAGGAAAAACTGAGGAGTTGCAATCTCTCATTAAAAGCCTAAAAAAGGCTCTCATTAACCATTCCCCCATTGTTGAACAGGGTAATTCACAAATGATGAGATAAAACCAAGATACTGGTTTGTCCCAAACATCTGAAACCAAGAACAATTTTCCTTCATCTTCCCTGGTGGCCTCTGTGTTTTCAGTGCATATGAAGAACAAGATAAGCAAGAAAATAGAATCACTTTAAGAAAATATCAATTTCTTAAAAAAAAATATTTCTAAATAATAATTAAGTCAAAGAGCATGCTGCAACATGTGTGAATAATTTGTAAACAGGCAGGCCAGTTTTATACAGAATCACTGGAAAATGAATTACTGTGATGGACAGTGATTCCTGTGCAGTATGCACTGGAGTCCTCTCTATCCCTCTCCCTGCTAATACTGATATTCAGAAAATACAGACAGTTAAAAACAATTGCTACTGTAATTGACAGATACTGCTAGATTGGGAAGTCTTGCTACTAACAGGCTTGCATTTGTTTAACACACAGCTGGATCGTGTCAAGAAGCAACCCATCAACTGACAAGCATTGTCTTACTGCAAAGCATTCTGTGCTTTGTAATTATTTAACAGAACAGGAAGAAATTTGATGATGATAATATATTGTATTGCATAATGGCATGACAGTCAGCTCACTTACAAGTAAAGAAAAATTTCAGGCTACTTGCACTCTTATGCTATCAATTAGAAATATTAATTATGTTCTGCTGTTAATGTTAGGTATGCATGCATGCGTGTATGTATGGCTCATTGTAAAACATGTATTTTCATTTTTATTCTGCTATGATTGTGTGAAATCAATTTGGATCAGGTACCAATAAATAATCATATAGAACTATAACCTTCTTTCTTCACTGCAGAAGAGAGGAAGCCTCATAATTAAAATCTATAAAGATTTTGAAGATGGATAAAATTAATGTCATTTATAATTTTCTTGCAATCATTACTATGCTATGTCATTTTCAAGACTTATAGCAATTTTTAATGTGAAAATTAGGTGTTGAGGTTTTTTGCTGTTTTGTTTTTCTAATCCTGGCTATACTTCAAAGAGCTCGTGATAGAAATTAGATTTCCACAACCATCCCGTTATTCATACAAACACATAAATTTAAAAATAATAATTAAAAATCTAATGAAGTAGATCAGCCTTGTGAGAGAAAGCAGAGGCTTGCTAAGACTGAAGTACTGATAATCAATTCAGTACAACTGCCTGAAATCATCTGAGAAGAGAGTGCTTCTTGAACAAAACTGTAGGAGTCAGTATTCCAAATATGACAAAGAATGTTCTGCCCTAAAACTAGAAATATGAGAGAGGTTTAAGATAATGGGATGCAATTAAAGTTCACCCTTTGCAATGAATAAGTATGGATATCTAGGGGATTGGTGTGTGTTGACAAGGCAAAGAGAAGACAAAGTTTCAAAAGAGCCTTCAATGACGGAAGAAAGGCACAGTTTTGATTCAGGATCCTGTCATAAATTGTAGTTTGGGGCTTTATTCAGAATGATACATGAAGAGAATCACAGAATCACAGAAGGGGTCAGGTTGCAAAAGGACCACAGTGGGTCAGCTGGTCCAGCCCCGCTGCTCAAGCAGGGTCATCCCAGAGCACATGGCACAGGATTGCATCCAGTTCCTGAATATCTGCAGTGAGGAAGATTCCACAACCTCTCTGGGCAACTTGTTGCAGTGCTCAGTCACTCACACAGTAAAGAAGTTCTCCCTCATATTCAGGTGGAAATTTCTGTGCATCAGTTCCTTCCTGTTGCCTCTTGTCCTATTGCTTGTCACCAGTGAGCAAAGCCTGGAAACCTCCTCTGACACCTTCCCTTCAGGTACCGACAGGCATTGGTGAGGTTCCCTCTCAACCATCTGCTTTTGAGGCTGAACAAGCCCAGCTCCCTCAGTCTCTCCTCCTAAGAGAGATGCTCCAGTCCCCTAATCATCTTTGTTGGCCTTATGCTGGACCCACTCCTGTCTTTCTGTGCTGAAGAGCCCACAACTGGACACAGCACTCCAGATGTGGCCTTGCTATGGCTGAGTATAGGCGCAGGAACAACTCCCTCAACCTACTGGCAGTGCTCTTCTTACTGTACTTTCTAAGGCTATCAGGTATCAGAACAATGTACTGAAAGAAATCTACTATCAGTCATGGCCAATGGCACATAATGAATGGGATTTCTCTTTTCACATCACAGAAACTCTCACAGGGGTAGTATACTGAATTGTTTTCTTTCCTGCAATATCTCAATTATACTGGTGGGCTGTTTGGTCAAAACTGGCTTTATAACAAATATGTGTGAATATCAACACAGATTGGATAGACATTTTTACAGCCAGTAATGTTCTGTGACTGACTAATTGCATGATAATGAATATGACGAATTCCTGTGACAGTATCATTAAAAAAGGCTCTTGACTATCTAATTTGATAAGTAAATATGTAATTAATCTACTTGGGGAAAATTATCCTTTTTAAAATTTTTATTTCCTACTGAAGGTACTTAAAGTTCAGGAAATTAGGAAAGTTTATTTTTTAACAGGAAAGCAGCATTTATGTTGTTCAGAATTTCAGCCCTAGAACCTCCATAGTCTGATGAAATACTCTCTTTTCTCAGAGTTGTCTAGAACACCTCTTTTGCAAATGCAGTCCTTTTCTCATAAAATTTTTTGGCTGCAACTACTTCGACACCACCACTAAGGCAGCGGTCAGTGGTGGTGTTTTTATCTTCCCAGGCACCGCAAAGCAGCCGACAGGAAGAAAGTTCTGCAAAGCACTCTTCTGCATGCTTGACAGAGCCTGGAGCGAGAAATGTTCCCTGTGAGAGAGGGAGTCTCTTCCTGCTCAGACCAAAGGACCACTGAACCCTCAAGTCTCTTGTCTGAGAACAGCCCATAACAAATGCCTGGGCAAGAGTAGCAAGACAGAGCAAATACACAGCAGGAACTGCACTGTATGTCCTCTGACCAAAGGGGGGACTTCTCGAGTCAGGAGTGACATTTCTGTACCTAGCAGCCCTCAAGCAGGTTTAATGGGTCTGCAGATTATAAAATAGCTGCATTGGCCATGTGATCAATATTCTAGGCAAACTCACAGAATGTTTTCCATAATCCACTGCTTATTACTTCTCTAACATCAGAACTTTCTTATACTCTTTGTTTATAAGAAAAAAAATTGTTTAAAATAAATATAATTTAAAAATAATTTCCCTATAATAGATATTTTTTTAAATCTGTCCAAAATACTGCGTAGTGATATTTCATAGGCATGCCTTAGAGATGAAGGTAAAATATTTTTCTATCCATATCACTGAACTGAAAGTGAGTTTATTGATCTTATTTTGGGCTGTTGAATCTTCTGGGTAAGATACTTTTTTAAGATGTGTATGAACAGACAGGTCCAGTATAAAAAGTGAAAAATGAAGAAGGAAAAGAAAAGTCACTCTAAGGATTTCAGGTAGAACTCAGAAGAGCTTAATAAAAAATCACAGATTTGTCTACTTTTTTCTGTTACTCGAGATTTTTATTTTTTCTTTCAATTAATTTATAACATAGCTCATAATTTTCTTTGACAAAATTGAATTCCTAAGTTTTGAGTGTTTTGGGTTATTTTTCTGCTGAGGAGCTCTGAGTCTGAAACAGGAATCTTTCTTTGTTCCATAACAGCAAGGCTTTGCACTGCTGGATTTCAGGACAATACTGTTAGTGAAGTCCCTGTTGACATCTTGTATTACAGTTGAATTCTCTTTTGTCTCTATGACAGCTCTTGACATTACAGCATCAGTAAATTTCAAGAGGGTACTCTAGTTTTGGTGACAAGCAAATGAATGAAGACTTTTAAAAGTTCTCTCTTGATATCTGGATGGAACTTTTCTTTAAAGGTTAATAGATTGTAACAAATACTATATGTGCCCTTTACTGTACTTGAAGAGAAAAAGAGAAGAAATGAATGCTTGGGATGACTGAAAATATTGTCCCTACTCTCCTATTGTATACATGGTTCATCAGAGAATCTTCATTTTAAACGTACAGTATAGTGCTGGCCCTTAAACTTGTTCTTGGTCTATAGAATTTTGTGCATTACCACAGGAAGTGAACTCAGGGTATTACATGTACTATGCCCTTCTAGGAAGAATGCATTTTTTCAAAGGAGGATAGGTTGTTTTGGGAAAGTCTGAAAAAGCAATAATTTTCACTGCATAAATGATCACTTGGAGTACTAGTGAAATTTGTAAAACAGTTCCCATTATACAAAATTTGACCAGGTGTCAAATTTTTCTTACCTGGGTTTATCTTCAGATGTGCTGTTATATCCCTCAAAATATATATGGAAATTCCTCATTAAATGTTCAATGTTCAAATGTTAGCTGACCCAGCTTTTGACTTTCGCAGTACTATTCAATGGGGATGTTGTTCATGAGGGGGTTAGAGAGGAATTTGGCCTCACAACTCCCACGAGTATTAGAGATCCATCAAATATTCTGTGAGTAATGTCGCAGTGTGTCTCGATTAAAAGAGCATGCCCAAAGTTCAAATCAGCTGGAGCCAGCTCTGCTCTGAGATGTTTTGGTTTTGTCCCCTTTACATTTCACAGGGCCTGTGCCTCATTTGTGATATGCAGAGTATCTCTTTTGGTGTAATGCTATCTCCCAGCTGTCTGTTTGGGAGATGTATTCTTTCCAACTGACAGAGAAACCTCTTTTTAGTGGGGTTGTAACTAGTCACGAGAGGAGTAGCTGTACACAGCAGGACAAGAGGATGGCAAATTATCAACCCTGTCCTGCATTTAGTGAAACAAACCCAAGTATAAGCACGAAAAGTTTCTACATTCAGAAATATATAGAGAATTTCCTTTCATTTTTGGCCCATTGTTAAGACTGGTCATAGAGTTTGTGCTCCTCAGTGTTAACCTTGGCTAGCAGGGAATTTTTCTAGATATCAAGGAATTTGTCCAATTTCTGACATAAATAGGAACTGTTTAATTTATTCCTGCTTAAATTATTTAGCTTCCTGCAGCCCTATCCTGCCTTGATTCTGAGCTTTCCTTGGGCAGGAGAGACTGCCAGCAGCAACTGAGCTGCAGCCTGTTATTGAATATCCAGTATTAAGAGAAAGGGAAACAAATGATTTCTCATATAAAAAAAAATCTCCTCTTCCCTTTGATGTTGGTTCAGCTACACGAGTCAGTGGGGCCTACTGAATGCCTGCATTTTTCCCCTTGGTATCCTGTGTCCCAAAACACACTCACTTGCATCCATGGTGCAGCACTACCATTCCTCTGAGTACAGTCTACTGACCCACACCAGCAAAAAGAGACTCAACATTGCAGCACTGGTCATTGTAATAAGACAATTATTACAATCATGTGGAATCTCTATGCAGCCTTGTTTCAGGAACCAGCATTTTACTTCTTGAAGATAAGTGAAATAATTAACAGAACAACATTTTTATATTGGGCTCAAGGCAAAAAATAGGTTTAATTAGTCCCTGAAAGCTAGGTCTAATTCTGCAAACCCTTTGTCCTCCAAGAGAGTGACTACTAACAATTGTTTTATTGCCTACATTGTCTCAGTTGACAGTACAATGACTGGGTCATGAGGGTTTTATGCAATTAAATACATATTTAAATTGCTACCTGTTGCTTTGGTACTTCATGAGCAGGCAAAAAGCAACACTGACTCCAATTCAGGATCCTTCAACATTTTATTCTTAATACTAAAAAATCTCAGCGTATGCTTCATGTATATATACTGTTATTCACTAGCTCTTGAGCTATTGGTTAAAATGAAAGGCACTCCTTTCAAAACATCTTTTCAGAACATCAGTAACAAACAGCAGGTGCAAGTTATTTTCCAAGTTTGTTTATCTTTCTTTCTGCCAGGGAAAATTGTCTTTCTCACAGCCTCTCTCTTTGACCTTGGTGCTGCAGGAGAACAGTTTCTCTCACAGACACAGAAATGTCCACATTTCCTTTTCTGAACAGAAAGTCAACATTCACAGCTACCCATTCAGATTAGCAAGTAGATTTTCTTACTAAATAAAACTCCTCTGTCAAAACAAAAAACTCAAACAACGTATCTTGGTACAGTGTTGTAGAGTCTTACGGATGAGGAGTAGGAAAACCAATAAAGACAAGTAAAAGGTAGCTTTAGTAACCCCATTAGCTTTTACACATGTCAAAGTTTAACAAAAAAGTTTAAGAAAGCCCTTCCTTCTGCAGAGTTACAATTCTCCTGGAGCAAGAGTCAGTAGTGTGTTCTGATCAACACATGAGCCTGGGATATCCATGCCAGCTGTAACGTGCTGCTTTGCAGAGAGTCAAGTCAAAGGGATCAGACTTATGTAGCTTTAAACACCTACACAGCAGACACAAAACCAGGATTAGTCATCAAATTGTCAACTGCAGGCAATGGAGAGTGGTGGGTACACGTTGGAAATGTAAAAGGTGAGAAGGCTTTTAGTTTGAGTGAGAAAAGCAGGTTTCAGAAATAAAGCAAAGATTTTAGGTTCAGTTGCTGCTGTAAAAACCAGAATGTAGAAGATGCAATAATTTAGGCTGCAAGGACGTTAGACCAAGGGTTAGTGTTCCTAGGCTTGGCTCAGAGAAGTCTTGGAGCTGCAGAAAATGTGCTTAGCAAAGATACTGAAGTTTTAAGCTTAATGGAATATTGTGCATTATTACAAGACATACAAGTGAGTATTGTTTTTAACAGGTATACATGTGCTTTTTAGTGACTGGCTAGAACACTTGTCTGTAAACTCTAGAAGCATGCTATTGGCTGAAAAGCTTTTAAGAATGTTCTGTAACTAAGAAATCTTGGGTTGTCAGCAGTCGTGAGCCATGTACAATCTCTGTGTACATGAGACTGATGCCTGAATAAAATAATTAAAAGCTCGTGGAATGTCTGCCTGTTCCCCCATCCCGTTGATGACTGTACTCCGACAGGTACATTTAGAAAACAGTTTATCTGGACTATTTTAGGTGTTTAGCTTAGGATAAAATTAATTATTCCTTAAATATCCATATATCTTGTCACTGACTATAAAGTGAAATGAGTCACACTCATCATGCCTGCTTATTTGAAGTTCATTACCGCTTTCTTGGTTTACAAAACTTTAAAAATCCTTCACTCTGCCACTGCATTATAAAAATGATGGCCTGAACAATCAACTCACTGAAATAATTTATCAATACTGATAAAATAAGGTATCAATATCAATAATGAATGTTAGAAACATGTCTAAGTCTCAAAATTTCCTTTTGCTTTCTTCCCTATATTTTATAATTCTCAGTGAATATTCACTGAAACATCTATAATTGTAACAAACATAACACCTTGCCTCTCAAAATAAAGCAATATTTACAAAGGAACACTGAAGCATTATGCTTATTACTATCATTAAAATCCAGATTCAAGATATTCATAGAATCACAGAATCATAGAGTGGTTTGGGTGGGAAAGGTACCTAAAAGTTCTAGATGTAGTTCCATCTTCCCTGCCTTGGGCAGGGACACTTTCCACTTTATGAGTTTGCTCAAAGCCCCATCCAACCTGACTTTGAACACCTCATAGAGAGGGGGCATCCACCACTTCCCTGAGCAACCTCTTCCAGTGCCTCACCACTCTCAGAGTAAAAAATTTTTCCTAATGTCTAACCTAAACCTACTGTCTTTCAGTTCAAATCCATTCTCCCTTGTCCTGTCACTGCATGGTCTTGTATATAGTCTTGCTCCACTCTCCTGTAAGTTTCCTTTAAGTACTGCAAGGCTGCAGTTACGTCACCCCAAAGCCTTCTGTTTTCAAGGCTGAACAAATTGGACATAGTATTTTTGGAGGTGAAAATAACCTACCAAGTATCTACTGCCAGCCTCTTGAATGAGCTACAAGAAAGCTGTTGGATAAGACACGATTTCTGTCCTATTGCCCAAACTATCACAATAGCGTCTATTCAGAGAGAGAAACAAATTGATTTTACTTCATACAAAAGGATTTATGACCTGGAGTGGTAGTTTGGCTTGGTTAAGGGGAGTATCCAGTCTAATGAACACACTGCCATGCTATTTACACACAGAGAGGTCGTTCTTCAGGCACTGCACTGATGTAAAAGACCACTGCAAGAGAAGACTGGAGGTTGATTTGCTTATATTGCAGATGAAGGTCTTTGAAGGTGCCCTTCACATAATTACAATGTCAAAATGTCATTCAGCCTTGGATCAAAGAGATTCAAATACTTTTTTTGATAGTTGCATCGGCCTAAATTTTACTCTCACAAACTGTGTGTGTTTAGTTACGGTTGACTTCTGTGTCTAAGGCAAAACAACCAGTTTGTGGCTATGGAGCTGCATATGGCACTTAAGCAGATGAAATATGACTTATATGCTGGAACTATATCCTGCAACTGCAGCAGTCTGTACTGGCATGCAGTCTGCTGCTTGCTCTGCAGCCTGGCTGGAGGAGGCAGCGAGCCAGCAAGGTCTCTCCAGAAGTCACTGTTAGGTTCCCTAGGACCTCTCACACTCAGGCCGCATCCATGCCAGCTGCAGCAGTGGGAAACTACTGTCTGAGGAGAGATCCTCCCTCAGGTCTCCTTTTCCCCTCAGAGTACCAAAATCAGAAGCTGCTGCAGTTAAGAGTTAGGATGTGGAGTGATGTTTTAATCTGATTATGGCCATGATAGCTGTTGTTAATATTTTTAGAAAATAATTTCATAAAAAGATGCCATGAAAAAAAAAAAAGTCAAAAATTATAACATTTATTTAAAAGCTGGAACAAGTTAGTGGGAATGTTGTCACTTTTCCAGTTTTTTTTGAGGAAAAAATTAAATTAATTTTTTCTTCTGTTCTAATTCTAGAAATCTGTGGAAGATATACAATTATAAATGAGCCAAGGAAGTAGCTAGAATCTGATTCCAGAGTCTTATCATCCCTGCTTCCTACACTATAATTTTTAATACATGATGATAATTAGTGTTTCTGTTGATCGTCAGCTCACTGAACAACAGATGCACTTTTTGTTTATAAAATTAGAGTGCAGAAGATAATGAGGAAAATATCTTTAAGAACTGTATCTCTGTTCAAAATAGAGATAAGCTCACCTTTGCAAGTTAAAATCAATAGGTTTTCTAACGCTAGAAATATTTCTGTATATTTAATTCTTACAAATGTACGAGTATTTCAACTGCCCATTAACTGCCCATCCCAAGCTGTTTTCAGAGAGATTCAAAGACAAGGCAGTTAGCCTTTAATTTCTTTGCACTGAATGGACTTTCTTACCTACCCAGATCCAGTAAAATAAAAAACTACTTTACTCATCTCTTTTACCTATATATACCACTGTGTAATTGCTACGTAGTGTTTTTGAGAAGATGGTCTTTAAATTTCAGTTCCAGGGTTTTAATTACTGAGAGTCTGCAGATTCTCACAGTCCAATACAGATGCATTAGACTTGCCTAAATTTTATTGGTATGGCTCACATTATAACTAAAATATTTCTGTTCCACCTGCGTTCCCCTTATTTATGTGATATTCCAAAATATTTTTAAAGTATTTGGTTTTTATCACTTCAATTTGCTGAACAGTGTCAAACGAAGATAAAAATGAGGACCAAAAATAAAAGATCATGCAGAACAAAAAGCCTCATTTATCAAGTCAGAAAATCCAGCCCTCCTAAAGCTGGTATTATCCCATTTCTAAGCTAGTTCTCATACTTAAGTACCAAAAGGTCATTTTCTTGAGTACTATCCGAAGTCTCATCTTTTAATCTTGACTGTAAATTTTTATGGGTATTTAACCTGTGCCAAGAATGTGACATTCAAATGAGCAGAGGTTTCTTATTTTGATCCCCTTCTTGTACAGCTTTTACAAGTACCTTAAAGCATAAGTGTCACACATTCCTCATGTGAGAGAGAGACTGGCAAATTTATGAGGACATATACACTCTCAGTAAGCAATTGATTGCGATTAAAATGGTTAAAGTATGTTCACACAGATGTGGAATTCAGACTAAGCAGACTGTACAGCTGAACTGCTCTACCAGATAGTTCATTTTAAAGCTGTTATTATACATTCTTTCCCTGATTTCAAAGCATTTGATGTACAGCATCAAATTTATTGTGTTTAGTGGTTTTGTAAATCTTACACGTGTAGAAGCTCCATGTGCAGCCCTATTTTAATGTAGCTAAGAAGAAAAATATACGAAAAAAATCCCTCTGGTTTTTTTTTTATAATTTTCTTATTTCCAAATATCTTCAAGCGTTTTATACACATAAAACAACACTGAGAAAAATGCTTGAAGGCTGACAGATTTTAACTATTCTACTGACAGAGAAATGCAGACCCAGGAAACTTCATCATTTTTGTCAGGAGTGGAGAAGACGCAGCAGCTCATATTTCACTACAGTCTCGCAAGTTGAGAGTACACCTCTTCTCTGGCATGCCTGAGAAGTAAATGACAAAGCCAAGAAAGGCTCTGGCTTTTTTTCATGCCTACAGCTGCTAGTTCAAGCTACATTAACACCCCCTCCTGTACGTGTATATCCATATGTGGACAAACCACCCTCCAAACCCCATATAAACAGCTACATAGAAGGATGCACAGGGGAGGATTTGGGAGTAGTCAGCTTCACAAAGCAGAATAACTTCTACTATATGATGAGCTTATGTCTTTCCTTTCTACACAGATTCCCAGATTTTAAACTAGCAGGTGCCATGTGATAATCTGGACTGATTATTTACTGAGATGTTCCAGCTCATCAATAGGAATTTTAGGGCTGGAGTAATGATCTAAGCTGGAACTGGAATACTCCTAAACCATCTGTGTCAGAGACTGCTGGACCAGAACATAACACTTAGAGATCTGATGAATGCATGAACATGTCATCCCACAATATGGCACCCTGAAGAACCATACGGAGTACCCAGTGATTAGGCAAAAGAAACCATTCTGGCTTAAAAATCCCTCTGTGTTGTTGTTGCTGTGTTTTGTTCTGACGTGTTCCCTCCGGTCCACCTGGCACCATGATTGCTGAGTGCCCTGCAAGGAGAAATCTCCATACTTGAATCAAGAAACTTAAGGTAAGATTCATTGTACGCATCTATACCTGGGCATGTCCCCTAATCTCCCTTTATAATCAGTGAAGAAATATAAGCACTTGCATGATCTGACTGATTACAGCATGAAGATGATATCTGAAATATGTCAGATGAATCGTTGCTTTTTTCTTTACCCTGATTATAAAAGGAGCATAAAATGAGTCACCTAGATTCAGACATCTGCATTGGAGATTTTTGGTTAGGTGGATGGAATCCCACTCACAGCTTCTTCTGAGGCTGTCAGACTTGTTTCTCACAAATTTACTGCCTGAAGATGAGTAGAATTGTCACCTTCCATGTATTAGAAGAACAGAGGAACAGTCAACAGACACGGGCAGTTGTCTTTTGCATTTAGTGAAGATGTTTGACAGGTCAAAGTAAAAAATTTGGAAAGCCTGTTCTCCCAAGGTTGCTGTAACAAGGACAAAATAGCCTGTATTTTAACTCTGAAGAAAGACACATGTCGACACTCATTCATCCACAAAAATAAGAATCACACAAAAATGTTTCCATATATGACAGAAAGAAACCCCCTAAATAGCTACAGAAAAAGAATCCTAATTTTGTTGAGATCTAAGCAAAAAAATATTTAAATTAACTGTACAAAATGGAACTCCTAAAAAAAAGTAAACTTTCTTTTACCATAAATTGATACCTATATAAATTACACATGTATTCATGACTTAATGCTTCTGTGGAATTCACTAGATTTTTTTGTACTTATCACAGCACTCTAGTTAGTAGAAATATTTTCCAATATCACAAACATTTCAGCACTGACTTTGCTGGCTTACCTCCCATTTGTTTACATTCCTGTGTTTTGTCACAAATTTATAGCATCTGTATGACTATAAATTTTTCATCGCTGGGTAATATGAAGTTGCTTTTAGCACATCTATTAATTTTCTGCCATCTACTTCATTTCCTATATTTTATTTGACTTATTAGATTATTTATGAACTGCTTCTTATCGACATTTAGTTTAATCTTGTTTATTTCTCTGTTTAATTTTGGAAAGAGCTCAGCTGGTCAGGTCTAAAGGTATGTCTGCCAAATCGTTATGAACATACATCAATGTAAAGACAGCTGCTTTTCAGTCACTGAGTAATAGATGTGAGTAAATGGATCACAACAAATAATCTACTCAATACGGTAGATTCCCTTTTTCCTCACCTTTATTGAACAAATACCATGTCAAAACCATAATGTCCTGCAGATTGATGGGTTTGGAAATTTGAACAGTGCTGCTTGACCATGTTAAGTTATTCCTGTTCCTTCACTCAATAAGCAAGCTCACTTTTCCATAAGCCTGCATTTCCCCTCCTGTCCCCAATGTGCAGGGAGCGAGGCTGCACTTTAATTCGGACAGATGGCTGCAGCACAGGTTGCTGTAGTTCATAACTTTAGCCCCAGACATGTTCATTCAATAACTGAGTGCTGTTTTTATATAAACACAATGAGGACAGAGGCTTCTAAGTGCAAAGCTGGGGCTTGATTTCAATGGTTCCTCTGAGATGCAACTCTGAAAACTGTTTTCCATGTACTTTTCTGGAAATAAAGTGGAGCCTTTTTGAAGAGACAGTGCAGTACAGGAGGAAAATAGCTAAAGTAAATGAACTTCTTGTTTAAAAAAATCATCACAGCCAATTTTTGCATAATTGGAGTAATTCCAATATGGGTGTTGTTATTCTACAATGGAATTAATTTCTTCAAAAAGCCCTAAATATCTGTTTTATAAAAAAAAATAATTAAAATTCTAGATTTCTTTGTAAGGATTAAAATACAGCCACCACCCAAATTTCTGTGTTAATTGATAAGGCTGATTGAAGGGTGTCTTGAAGCCACTTTGCAAAGACTGTGCCTGCCTTTGAAAAGGCTGATGTTTTCTGTCAGACCTCCAGATGGGTTACAAAAAGAAAGAATTATGTATGATGCAAGAGTTTTGATGGTCCATGTTTCAGTGTTGTGTCCTACGAATTGTGCTAACAAAGGGACTGGCAGTGAGAGTTTCAGCAGTTTGGGTTCAGATGACCATGGTCATGATATTTGAAAATAGGGTACTACGTGTGGTTGTATGTTTGTAAAAGGAAGGGAAGGACATATGACGTTTATCTAGTTCAGTGTGCATCTGGTGGAATAAGCGTTGTCACTGATGGACTGACAAAGGTGTAGGTACTCCAGTTAAAACCTGTTCAAAGACAAAAGGATTGAATACTTGGTACTGGGGTTTTACAGCACAGATCAAAGAAGGCATACATTTCACACCTTTCAGTGATCTGAACACTGCTGCACTCTGCAATTCTACATTCATATAAATGAAGATTTTGCCATTTAATTTCTAGGTTCCTTTTTTTTTCAATATTCTTTCTTTTCCAAAAAGAAAAAGAGGAAGAAATAGTAAAAAGACTTTTCTACTCTCATTATTTACTTTCTAACTTTCAGTTTTGATATTTGTTCCATTGGGAGTGGTGTTGTGGCCAAACAAATGATGTTGTCTGAGTGGGCATTTTCCTGGTTATATAGCCTCATTACCTTTCTGTTCATTACCTTCTTTCACAACAAGCAGCACTTGATTCCCTGCAGTAGCCAGGCTTCTCCAGCTTTGTGCCTGCCTGCTCAGCCACAGCCCTGGTATGCCATAATCCCATACTACCCTGTCCTCAAGACTCAGATCTTCATTCTGATTTTTAATCCCAGATAATAAATATCAACCTTGAAACAAAAGTTTGGTTCTTTTCTTGTCACGGATATTCTCATCTTCTATCTGGTGTGCCAGTGCCTGAAAATATGTACCATGTGCACTAATCTACAGCAGAAACGATTTTTGGAGCCCATATCTTTTACAAGATGGAAAGCAAAACTCAGATAACAGCGGAACTGCAGCTCTTACAAGTGCTTTTTAAGTACAAATATTGATTTGATCCGCACTTTTCAGGTTCTCTTGCAAAGGCTGCAGCATCTGTCACGGAATGAAAACTTATCTCAGGGAAACCCTATTTATATGACATCAGAATCTGAGCTGAAAACCTTCCAGGTGATTGATCCTCTCAAAGTTACCAAATTTCATGGGAAGCCAGTAAGTATTTTGGAATGTATAAAACATCAGCCTTTAAACAAAGGGGACTTGCTAATGTAGCTGGCTTTGCCAAAATTTCAGCTGGCCCATATCCAGCTGACTCATCCCTCTGGGCAAACATACCCTAGTAATGATTATCTGTTTCAATATTGTAATGTTGTGGACACCTACCTAGGGTATTTAGCTGAGGTTGTTCACAGCAGTATCTACAGCTGTTGAAAATTTAGAGGCATGTCATAAGAAATAATGTGTCATCCTGTGCCTCTACAACCTAAAAGGGAAGGTTTTGCACTCATGAACAATTCTTTAGTAGTGAAGTCTTTATTATCCTTTGAACATGTTCCATGTTTAGGCCCACAGAACCCTTTCCTGAAATGAGGGCCATAGAAATGCCATCACCTTTGTGCTTGGGTTGTAACTGTCATTGCTCATTGGTGAAAGCTTCAATTAGCTTTATGCCACATCTGTAATGGAACCAGTAGCATTCTGTTCTATTCTCGATTGATCTATAGAAAAATTGACTTCTAAAATAATTTAATAATATAGAAATTATGGTAAAACTAATTGAATAATATAGACAACTGATAAAATCTGATTAAACATATCTTATTCAGCTAATTTTTCTGTTCCTATGTCAGTCTCATTTAGAATACTTGTATTGTATTCCATTTTTGCTATTATTTGCTATCTAATTATATAGTTCTTTATGATCATCAAGAAACTTCAGTTGTAAAAAGCTGTTCACTAATTCACCACTTTTATGAATATCAATTTATTCAAAGAATCACATAATTTCTTATTAAATCACTTAGGTAATGACTTTCCTTTCATTTTTTACCATTTATCAAAAGACTACAGCAACATCTTGCTGGATAAAGTAAATTTCTTCAAGAAATGCTCCTAATTAGCTTGCAGAAAAGTAAAAAGATCACGCCAGTTTTCAGAGACTGAGGTTAACGTAACTGAAACTTGAAACAAAGTTCTTAACATCTCTGAGTAATTTTCTACCCAATGTTTCTACCCATGTTTTCCATTTCTACTCCAAGAAAGACTCCAAAAATACAGGTAGGATACGAATGCAAGCCATCCTCTTGTTTTTCTAACATTGGGAGAAATGAATCCTCCACAGCCTCCAGTGTGAGTGAAATGAGAAAGGGATGGCAAAAAGTGCAGGAACTGCACTATCAAATGTTTTATTTCTTTGACACCAGAGTAGCTCTATGATCTTTGCACCTCATCTGGAGGGTTGAGTGCTACCAAAGAGACTGAAGGGTTTTGGTTACTGGAATTTTTTTTGAGAAAACAATTTCTGTTTCAAGGTTATCTAAATTTCCATTAACATTAATCAAAGCAAATGAGTTCTGGGAAAGAAGAGGCTCAAACTTACATCCCTGAACTAACAGCTGTAGCCAGAGCCAAAATTAGTGTTAAAGTCTCCTACAGTTTTCTTGTGTGTGTCTCTCCCTGCACTTGCTAAAGAGTAGAATCCAAATCTTGACAGAGGCATGAGCACACAGTGCCTGGCAGACACCATGTGTAGATAAAAATGTGTGGATATGAAATTCAGAACTAACCAACATACTGAACAGCACCTTAAACTACCATATGCACAGCCAAGGAGGCTGGCTGGAGCTAGCCAGCAGGAAATACTGAGCAAAAGCAGACTTGAAGTTGTCCTTGCTTTCAGACATCAGGAAAGAAATGCAATAGATTTTGGATACTTGTAGGACTGTTTGCTCCCTGGCTGAGTGAGAAATCATTATTGTATTTTAATCATGGTTGAGAGAAACATTTGATCAATTGGAGAGCCAGGGCCAGTTTCAGCCTATGAATAAAGCAAAGCTTGTGTGTTTTCCCATGCCACCAACAAGTTCCTTAAGCATTGCTGTGCAGGGAAGGGATCAAGAATGTTTCAGGTGCATTACTGCACCTTCCAGTCCAGCTGGTGTGCTGTGGTGCAGAAAAGTGGCCTAGGTGATTTATAGCCAGAGAAAGAAAAATATCAAGAGGATGATTTCTGCACATCTGCTGGTTAAGGTGTGTTAATGGAAGGTGCAGTACTGGGTCTGGGCTCTCCAAGAAGCGTTTAAGCATTTTTCACTGACTTGCCATGCTTAGACAGTAATTTAGAAACTCATTTCAGTGAAACCAGAACACCAGTCTTCCAGCTCTCAACCAAGTGTCCTACTTTCCAAAACAAGCAGGGTCTGAGTTTTACGTTCAGGGTAGGACAAAGCATCTCTAACAGGACACTGAAGTCAGCTGAGAGCAAAACAAGGGGTTCAGAAGCATCGTGCACCGCAGCTTCCTCATCCGCTTGTGAATCATTTAATGAATGGTAACATTGTCTCCAATGGGCAGACTTGACAGTGGGACATTTTCTCCACCGCGTGGGATCGGCCCCTAACTGCGACAGGGCATGTAAGGCATTTTCCTGTTTGCACCTGACTCCAGCATCGAGTAGATTAGTCAGGTAAATGTTTTTTGGATAACATCTTTTTTGCATTAGCACCTTAATGACCCTCTGAGAAGCCCAAGTTTAGAAAAACTCATCTTTAGCCCAACTCTGGACCTGGTTCTTAAAGGTACACTTGCATCTAAATAGAGTGCCCTAGTTTTTAAAAAACTGAATAGGTTTTGGTTAATAGTTGCTAGCTGGATTTTGAGAGAGCTTGTGTACAAGTCTAAGTAGAAGACATGTGAATTTATTAGTACTTTAAGTAAAACAATCTGCAAAAGCTGAGATATTGTGGTCAAAGCCATCCACATTAAATGTTTCCTCTGCCAACTTGGTAAATATTCATCCAGGTAAATGGCTTGCAAAAATTAATTGGCCCTTGAGGAGTTGTCATGTAAAATTTGTATGCTAGATTCAGAGTTAGAAACTGTGAAATAGAGAGTTTTCTATTCCTTTTTAAGGGCAAATCTGTTGTATACAGGAGTCAGTGAAGTGCCAGAATAATAAACCAGTTGTCAAAGAAATAATATTACTTATTTAGATTGAAAAGCTGCAGGTTATTTGTCTTAATCTAAAATTCCTCACAGTACCTGACCATTAATTGAGGACATGGAACATGCACAAGTTTAAATGAAATATATTTGCTATATATTAAACACTTGCACAAACGTATGCTACTGTTGAAAGTGGAGCTGAGTGAATGATCGGCTCTTTGTCAATGAATGAAAAGAATGCAAAAATGAGATCCATTTAGATCAACAAGATACTGATCCTTGTAATCACATAGTATTTTTGTCTCACTAGAAGGATTAAAAAGGGAAGCTCAGTTTCACTGCCATCTTAGTACAAACATTTGGGAAATCTCACTAAAATGAATACACTATTTAAAAGAAATAGGAATAGTATCAGAAGCAGAGGTTATTATAATTTGAAAATAATCCATAATATGTCAATAGTTACTTTCCAGAGCAGGGCTGAATAGCAATATTAGGAAGGGGAGGGAGCCAACCACCTATTGTGCCTATGGTTCCTCTTCCACTTAAGGGGATATCTACTCACAGATTTTGACTGGGAACAAATTCTTTCATAAAAAGAAAAATAAAAATTTTAAAAAACCCTCAGAAAACTATAATGAAAACTAAAAGCTATTAGATATCTCCCAGAGAAAGAAAATCTGATAATACTGGAAAGTGAGTCTGGCATGCTCAGACAAGGTCCTTTAAAAGGTCTCAGAGCACATTTCTGGATACACTGATCCCATAGTCCAGAAATTTGGTTCACAGTTTGGCCCAAACTTTGATTTCCTCCTATTTTATAGCTTGTCAGAACCTTGGCAAACATGACAGCTAGGAGCTATTTTCCTTGCTTTTTTAAAGAAATAAGATGTGACAGTTCCTTTTATCACATTGATTATATTTTTCTCCTTTTCTGTAACAAAAGGAAATGCTTTTACTTTCAGACCTGATGGTGTCAAAATAATCTTGGATGTTTTAGTTATTTCAAAGATAAAAAGGTGCAAAGATGAGCACATAATATCCCTAGGAAAAGTTTTTTAAAATCTTTGCAGATATCCCTCATTAAATATTACAGTAAAAACTCTTTCACACTATAAATTATACAGACTCACAGACTCTCATAATGTATGTTACTCAGTTAGGTACCTGTATCTAATTTTAAAATTATTTGAATGACAGCAGAAATAATTTGCTAATACTCATTTAAGTTTTAATAGAGTTTTTATTAAAATAGATCTGCAAATTCTGTCATTTTATAAGAAGCTTAAATCAAGACCAGCGAAGGAGAGGGAGAATATTGCATTGCTCTGGGATATATGCTGCTTTGGGAGATGATTTGCTCTCTAGCGATATCTTATTCTTGTCTCACTGCACACAGTCAGCTACTGCACTTCATCCCCTGAGGATGCCAGAGTTACTCATTCACATCCATCCAACGTCCTCTGAGATCTGATACTGATCACCAACAGTAACTAATGGTAGTTCCTTCACTGAAGCATATAGGTTGCCATAATCAGTCTATCTAGGTATTCATCAGAAATTTATCTGACCAGATCTTCTAGTTAACAAGGATATGTAAAATGAAGGCTTCTAATTGCTGTTAGCTATAGAAGCTAACTCCCGGACAGATACTATCAGATACCAAAATAAGCAGGTTCAAAAAGAAATCTCTTGAAAGTGACTATTGAAATTGTTCTGCTTTATGCTTTAAATAAGGGAAATATATTAATGCTTCTAAATAAGTAATATTTAGTCCTTATAAGTACCGTGTTCCTGTATCCACAAAGGAAAAAAAAAAATCTTGTCCCATTTCCTGGTACTATCCAGGAAAAGCCCTAGCTACTGCTTGAATGTATATTTAAGTAAAACATTCGTCTTTCTGGGAAAATTTGGACAACCCTGTTCTGCGGGTTAAAACATTTAATGCTTTGAATTCTTATTCTATATCATTCTCACTTCTTGTTCACTGTCTGACGCTGGTACTCAGGAGATGTCACAAGATCTAGAGCTGCATTTTGACAGAGATGCTTCTAGTATTATCAGAAGTACCAATGGATTTCAGTTTGTTTATTCCTCTGAAAAATTTACTAATTTTGGCTTTCATTAGTAAATAGATAAAAATAATCTCTTTAGAGCTTACTATAGTTTAAATCACTGCTGTCACAGGCTGTTCATAAAATGATGAGAAGTGGCTGAGAGAGCTGGGGGTGTTTAGTCTGCAGAAAAGTAAGCTATGGGAGAATTTATTGCTCTCTGCAACTACTTCACACAAGGTTCTAGCCAGGTGGGGGTCAGGCATTCTGATAAATATCGAGACGAATGGACCTCAATTTATACCATGGGAGGTTTAGATAAATTCTTAAGAAAAATTTCCTCACTGAAAGGGTGATCAAGCATTGGAATGGACTGCCCAGGGAAGTGGTTGAGTCACCATCCCTGGAGATATTTAAAATATGTGTAGATATGGCACTTAGGGACACGGTTTAGTAGTGGATTTGGCTGCTAATTTTTAGACTAAATGTCATCTGGGGGTTACTATATTTCTCGGAAAAGGCTTTTTAAAGGAATTAAAAAAAAAAATTAAAAGTCTGGAAAAAATTATGAATAATTCCTACTTTGTCTATTTATAACATTTTATTAACTCTTAAACATAGTTTAATAGGCAAGGTGAAATTTGTTGTTAAAATATACACTGATTTTTGCTATTAAAACAAAGAACATTTGAGCCCTACATCTAGCTTGCTTCCGGCTAGCCATAACCTCCACCCTTTTCCTACATCTTCTTTGTACTCTCTTTTCTGGCTCCTTAGAGCATGTAGTTCACTATGGGAATGTTTGCTCTGGTAGCACTGCTTACTGCAATAGTTGGGGAAATGCCAGAAGGAGTGAGGGGAGAAAGCATTAGGCAGCTTGCTGAACCAAATAGCATGGCAAGGGAAATTGCCAAGATGAGGAGAAAGGTCTGGTCTCAGAGAAAGTTATAATGGTTCCATAATTAGATCTAACTGTCCTGTTTTGACTAATTTCTGATTTTTTGTTTTACCTCTAAAGTCTTTTTTCCTCCTATTATTGTGTTTTGGAAAATTTAAACCAGTAGTTTTTTAGATGATTATGTATCTTCTATTTTCAAACTTTTGCAAAAAGTTTTAAGCAAAATCTTTCCAACCCATGCACTAAATAATCTCTACGGCCAATAGTAAGTTACATAAATAAACTATAGAACATTTTCTTCATTAGGAGTCATTGTGGAAGCCTTTTCTGTGCTAGAATACAGTTCTTATATAATCTGACCTTTGCACATTAGAAGTCCAAGTTGTCATTTCAAACTGCAGTGGATTATATATAGTGAATTAGAATCAATAAAACATAAGTCCTCTGGTACATTATATCCCTTTAATGATTTTCCTCAAGTCAATTTGGATAAAATAAGCAGAATATCTTAACTGCTTATGTTTCTAGTTTTTTTATTGCCTAGATTAAAAAATATCAATAGATAGAAGAGTAATTTTTGCATTTTGTACTACTTTTTCTCTTTACTCACTTTGTTTAAGACATTATGGACATTTTAATCAGGCAATATCACTCCTGCTACTCACTTGCAAGGATAAAATTATTTCAGCTTGAACTTTATGCAAACCTAGACACATGAATCAGGAGATTGTATTCAAGGTTAAAAATATAAGTATGGAATTCATAATTATCTCCAGAGATATAATTATGTGATGAGAAGAGGTGTTTTAATTGCTGTCCTAAATATGGATTGCATATAACTACTATGTTCAAAGCTGCAGGTAGAACAATGAAATTGTACAAACTAAAGAAAAGGAACTACCCAGATCCCTGAACAATTTCAGAAATTCCTTTTATATACACAGCACATGATTCTCTGTCACTGCCTTTGGCTTAAAAGTAATTCCTAGAAAATGCCTTGTGCCACCAACATTTAATTTTGTTGTTTATGTTTCCAAGCTGAACAACTCTTACAGGGTAACACATTGTTGAGTCCTCACAAAACTGGAATTCAATACAGGGAATTTTGTTACATGAAAAATATAATTTGCTTTAAAGGTTTTCCTATTTTAAATCTTGTCTGCATGAGCATATTTTTGCTTTCTCAGTATGTTCTGTTCAGTGGGATATCCAGGGAAGTGCTCTCTAGAATGAAAAGAAGAATTCAGATTTTTTTTTTCTTTTAATAAATTTCCTCACCTAAAACTATGAAAACCATACTTTTGAAAGGCCCATTGTCGAGGTTTAGCACAGCTTGAGTTTTAGTTAAGGAGAAATCCACCATCCACGAAACTGATTCTTTTGAGAGGGGCTGCTTACAGCTTCCTCCAGATCCGATAAAACCAATCAGTTAATTAATTTTAATATTGACAACTCTGACAATTTCCGAGGCAAAACCTCGGTAATATTAGCTCTTTCAGCTCTGTAAGATTCCCTAGAACAGATGAAGCCTACAGATATCAACCCTCTCCCAAGTAAGAAAAAAGAGAAAGGTGAAGGCACATGAACAAAACACCATAAAGACACCAAAGTCAGTGAAGAAAGAAGAGCAAAAACCCAAAGAAGAGACAGAAGAAATGCTTCAAACCTAAGAGCTGACATTCTTTTGTAAGGCTATGGTAATGGACTATAATACACCAGAATACCCTGTAATTCATAGAAAAAGCATAAAAGAATGGTACATTCAACGTGCAAATATGAGTGAAGACCCTCGTGCTGAAACAAATGTTGGAGAAGCTGTGATCCCATGAGAAACTTAAACAGAGAGAGATGTGAGTAATAAATACCCTTGCCTCAAAGAAGAAGACCTCTGTTCCCAAAGATGAAGATGATCCCAGAGACAGATGAAGAGAACCTTTGCTTCTGAACCGCTCATCCTTAAAATAATACCCCATTAGCTAAAAATTAAATGCTCAAAAACAATTGTGAAAACACCTGTAAGTTGAAGGAAGAGACTTCCACATTATGATCAAATCTCCATTCCCAGGCGGCTGATTTGCTGTGACACTAAACCCACAAAAAAACCTGTTTCTTGTAGAAAAGCCCATGGCCAGCAAAAAAGACTCCTCTCCCTAAGTGAACCAAAAGAAGATTATTGCAGAGGTAGTAAACTGACTGAAAATTCCTAGTTTTGTCTTCTTACATTGTCAGTGGAAAAGAAAGAAGAGGTTAGGGGGAAGAAAAGTGTTCTGAAAGTTTATTCTAACCCTTATTTTTTTTTTTCCTTTTAGTCTTGTTAATAAAGCTTTCTTTATATTCTTAAAAGTTTTAAGCCTGATTTGCATTTCTCCTAATCCTTATCTCATAGAAGAAAATGAGTAAGTAACAGATGCAAATAAATCCACTATACTTAAGTAGTGTTTCTGCCTGGTTTCGAACTGAACCCACTATACCCATGCATTCTGGAAACAATAGAAGTGCTCCTGTTTTTGCAAAGAGTTTTAAAATTACAAAATAGTGAGTCTTGTGAAAACTTCCTCTCCCTCTGCTTCAACAGTCACCATAGAACATAATAATTTGATACCAATATTTTCAGTTGTTTACAATCTTTTTGCAGACTAGTAGTGAAATGCCCAGCCAAACAAAAAGGGTGACTAAAGGGAGGACTACAGAAAATGTGTATAAAAATCAATGGTATGTTTAACTTAGTTTTTCTCTATCCTGTTTTTATCTGCCTTTTTCCTACATCCAAAGTACATTGATAAAGCCCTTTGTATCTATTTCCTTAGATAAACCATTTCATTAATCAGCATACCCAATTATATATGTTAGCTTCAGTGAATGATGAATGGGTGGTGCCAAGGAATAGGACAAGAGGCAACAGCCAGAAAGTGATGCACAGGAAGTTCCACCTGAACTGGAACAGATCGGCCAGAGAGGTTGCAGACTCTCCCTCACATTCAAGAGCCATCCAGACATAATCCTGTGCCATGTGCACTGGGATGACCCTACTTGAGCAGGGGGTTTGGACCACCTGACTCCCAATACGACATCCAAATTTTTCATAAATTAATGAATGAAAAATTTAAAATAAAGGATTGTTTTTCCTACACATCATTACCAATTTTTCTATCACAAATAAAGATAGTGATCAGAGTGCCATGGTGTGCCAGTCAATTACATCATTTAGCTGTATATTTACTAGTTTTACATTTTCCCCTTCAATTTAATTTCTCTTTATTCTTTTCATTTGGAAAAGGGAGAATAGAAATTTTTTGTTTTGTTTTCCTGGAACAATATTTAGTAGTTTATTACAGTTCTTACAGTCTCAGTCTTTCAAAATTTCTTAACATTTTATGCAACAATAAAGAATATGTAGCTTCAGTTCCAACTGAAAAAATTACAATGAAAAAATATCTTCTCTATCTTTGTTTTACTGTGTTACCTTCTAACACTGTTTCTTGATTTGTTATTCTTTTAAAATCCTTGAAAATATCATTGTGTGCACCTATGGTCAGGTGTGCTTTATCTATAATGCTGAATAGGAAGGGTTCAGGGGTTGATCTCTGCCCTCAACACCAAGTGGAATGCTTTAGCTGATACCCAAGAGCCTTACAGACTTGTCGCATCCATAGCATATTCATATTGTAGTGAAATATGGAGAGGGGTCCAAAACTCAATGAAAGTAGGAGCTAAAAATTAGACAGTGCAGATAATTATGGGTTCCATAGGCATACTCAATTCTAGGATGTGATATTTATCTTACAGTCATTGCCACTGGAATGGAGAGCTTGTAGTGTACATCTGGGAGCCTACATGCTGAAAGATTAATACTGAATGTCAATCTGAGGTGGAAAGCACTTGAAAAAGAGACAGAAAGTAAATGAAGATTTGTCTTTATAAAGCCATTTCCAGCAGAGATCTTTATAGCTAATCCACTATTGCCCACAATAAATACCTAAACAGGAGGATAACTAGGAACTTAGAAGGTACACTACTACACCACAAGATGGATAATAATTATATTGTTCAATAAATTATTAAAAACAATTGCATAATTAAATCAAACCCACAATTTAAATGACTGTAAATGTAGGTTGGCTCAAGGGAATGGATGAAATCCAACTATTTCAAGGAATTTTACACAGTAGTTAAATCATTATGTACTTGGAAACAGTGGACCTGAATACCAGAATAATACTATATGCATATTGTGTGTTAATGTGTATGTGATAGGAATATGGGAAGAGTGTGAAGGATTTTTTTCACTGCTCAAGATTTTGAATAGCTTCATTGTAAAACCTGCAAAGCTCAAGATAGAAAGACAAGTAACATGTAAAAGTAACCCTTAGGAAATTATTCATTACAGGGCTTCTCTGTCCGGGGTGTTTATGATAATGAAAACACAACAGTGACAATTAATCGTGAAAGCTACAACTGAGATGTCACCACTGGATATAGAAACAAACAAAGAAAAGAAAAAGCAAGCTTGAAGTTAATCAAGAGAGGACAGAAAATAAATGAAGTGTGAGACATATTTAAGTATCATAAACATTTTCCATAGTGTTGATTTGCTACAAAAACTTAATCATTACTGGGGCTACACCCCAGGCATACACTTGAGACTAAATAATGAGCACATTTAGTCAATGAAACAAGCGCAAATAAGGTTTCCCCAAGAGAAGAGACAGGAAATCTATTCCTTCCCAGAAAAATGATAAATAATCTACCATTAATGTCCCAATGGAAAATGCTACTGAAAGGTCATAATGTAATAGCTTATTCCTGGATTTCCAATGAAGGGCAAAAGAAAAATTATTTGTATATATATATATATATATATAAAATATATAGACATAGATATTTAAAGAACTTGGAACAAAACAAGCTAAAAAAACAGAAAACCAGACAGGAAAGAGAAAAGCTGTGTATACAAGATTTTATAATAATCTCTTGCCATAAAAGCATGGCACCTCAGTGAAATTGTTGGCACTGCCATTTTGCCCTCTGTGAAAGTACAATTGCTTCTTATATCAAAAAGAAATGGTTATCACTTCAATAAAACTAGGCTGAAAATTACAAGTCTTTCCTGTACCTTAAAACAAGTTTGATTATACAATAGCCTTCCCCAAAAAGCAATGAGTAGAGCCAGCTTCATTTTTTTCCAGAGGTATGCAATCATTTTTCTGAACAGGATTGGTTCCAGAGTTCCTCAACCCAGGGGATACTGTCTCTCTTTTGAAGAATTTTTCACACCAGTGGTTGGGCCATCAGCCACACTGATGTCTGCAGCCATTCCTCCTATGAACTAAAACTCCCTGTCAGCAGCTTTAAAATACAGTCCCCTGTATGAAGAGAGAAAATGGAGAAGGCAGAAGGTCTTGAGTTCAGCTTTACAAAAATGTAGATGGTACAGGTAGTCGCTAGAGAACTCACATCTTCAGATTTGAAAGGGAGAAGGAAGACATCGTTACTAGGGGGGCAGAAGACAGTACAAGGAGTTCAATTTTCGGAGAAGTGTGGCAGTGATTTTAATGGCCAGAATATGGTGAAGCTGACCTCATAGACAATGCCCTTGCTAGCACTGCTAATTATATCACTTGCGACAGTGTTACAAGAACAATGATAATTCACCCAGCATGATGCATTCAAGAGGATTTTTTTTCTAACTTTACATTATACCAGCTTTAACCTGAGGAAAAAGGACATTTTTGCAATTTAAGTGAACTGCCCACTGAAACGGGAATGTCTAATTTCTCTATAATTATCAACAAAAGTCTCTTCTAAAAGATTTTGTTATTTTAATTTGGGCAGACATAGGTCTAGACACGTGGCTTCTACAAAGAGAGTTTCCCAATAATTGCAGGCATTTAACAGCATACTTTCACAAGAGATGTCGGTGATGGCTTTAATGCAAAATGGAAATTAGCCATTTATCTAGGAACAAGCAAGCAAAAAGAAGGGAATGTTTCCTTCACATAAAAAGTTGACATTCCTGTATCATCATTGGTGCACATGGACAAGCTGACAACCATTTGTTTTCCAAAGTATCATCAGCCGTTTTTGTTTCCCAGAAATGTTCTGAAATATGTAAAGGCTGTCCAGTTATCATAGGAACACTGAAAATTTATTTTATCTACTGAAGACCTTTATTCCCACCATATATTCAAAGAACCCTACTGAGAGCGACTAAAAGCTCACATAATCTTAAGGTAGATGCTTTTGAAAAGAAAGTAAGACTAAGCTAAAGCAGAACAGCATTTCACAAAATATTTGCTCTCAGCTTTCAGCTATCAGCTTACCTACTTGAGACAGAGTTTGTACTTTTGTCCTTGCCTGGGTGTGATTAGTAGCTCTTGAAAAACATTTCCTCCATGAGGGACATTTTCTAGTAGTTTATGAAATTATTTACTCTTGTGTTACATAAAGCATTGAATGGAAATGAACTCCCAAATTAAATTTGCCATGTATGAAAAATTCTGAATCAATTGCCTATTTTTTTTACCGTGAGGAAAACCTACCAATATTTTCTAATACCTTCTCTGTGTCATACATGGTTTTATATCCTTCTTCAGTGTCCCTCTCCTCAACTTGCTCATCTTCAACTGATGAGTCCTTATCAAACTGATCTCTTCTCCTGCAGAAGTGTCTCTATCTGTGCTCCTCTTCTCCTTATTTCATACTTTTCTGTAACTAGTTGCAACAGGCTGTGATAGAGGAGGACTCAAATAATAGAACCATGTAAAAGAAAGTAGCAGAAAAGCAATATTTATTATATGTCCAGAAGGTAAACTGCTATGCTAGCAGTTTTTTAGATGCAACTTTTCTACCCACTCATAATGTATCAACAGAAACCACACCTTGTATATCATTGCATTATTTGTCCATGGAGAACACTCTGTATTATCTAGCCAAATTAAAATAACAGAAGTATTTGTGGTCAGGGAGAAACTACAGTATTACGACATTTTGTTTCAATTGAGTGGAAATAAAAGTAGGAATTTAAGTAAATGTTTTCTGATCAAGAAATTTCCTTTTACATTTTTTCAGAACTCTCAAGGAGTTTTATGGTTGTGCTCCACTTTGATAAGATTAAAGCACTTTGATGCGATGCAGCACTTCCTTTTGACTGCAACACTTCAGCTTTTATTTATCTTCATCTCATTATGCATAACAACATTAAGATCAAAATGTGAAAAGGGAAATTACTTTGACCTTGTCAGAATGAAATTTTTCAATGTTATCTAATAAAATTATCAAAAGTTTCTTAAAATTTTCCATTAAAATTAATTTCCACAAGACACTTGGTCTTCTATGATTCGATGCACTTTTGAAGAATGCTGTTCTCACATCAAATGTTTGACCAAGAATAATTATTATTCTCTCTTTCTTTCTCATAGGTGTCAAGAAAAAGCATATTTACTATTAAATGAGATGCAAAGAGACTGAAGCACTTGAGCAGCCCTCAAGGACCTTATGCTCATAATATAGATGCTAAAATTTTCATCCCACCATCTGTCCAAAGTGCCTGAAAACTCCAAGAGGCAAGCATAAGAAAACTTTGTTTACAAGTTTTAGATACTATATTATTAGTATTTAATTTCACCCCTAACCAGCAGTGATTACTGTACAATGAAACTGATAGAAGGCAGATCCTTAACTACTTAAATTTTCCATTATTTATATTAAACTGATACAGGAAAAGAGCCTGAATGAACAGGAGTATTTAATGTTACATTGCTTTTAACACAGGGCCAGTGTTCGCCATTCCAGTCTGCCCTTGATCCGTTTGTAAGCTCAGCTTATTGCTGAATCTCACATCTTGCCCCAAACTACGCAGAATATTAGCTCTTTGAAACTGGACTGGAAAATAGATGACCTAAACTATCTCTTGGAAATTAAAAGTAGCAGACTGCGACAGTGGGAGGCCTAGCAAAATCTGGCACTCATATAACTTTATCCTACAACACCATACTGAGAAATCCATGGCTGTAGGGACTATTTTTAACCATGGTCTCTATGTGCAAAGCTGCACAGACTGCTTGTAGCAGCACACCTGATGTGACAACTTTTGAATCTCTAACAGATTTGTTTGAGTAGGAAGGGACTTCAAAGATCATCTAGATCATCTAGATCTAACCACCCCACAATGGACAGGGATGTCACCCAATAGATCAGGTTGCCCAGGGCCTCATTCAGTCTGACCTTGGGGATACTTCCAGGGATAAGGCATCCACAACTTCTCTGGAAAACTGGTTCTAGTGCCTCACCATCCTCTGAGTAAAGATTTTTCTCCTAACTTCTAATCTAAATGTTCCCTCTTTTAGTTTAAAACCATTTCCCCTTGTCCTATCACTATTCACCCATATAAAAAGTCACCCTCCTTCTTTTTTATAAGCTCCTTTTAGTTACTGGAAGGCTGATAACAGTTTCCTTGGAGTCTTTTCTTCTCCAGGATGAAAACCCCAAACTCTTTAAGCCTGGGTTCATAGGAGAGGTGCCAAAAAAACTAAGATGACAGAAAAAAAGGTGAGGCAGATTTTTAGGATACAAAAAGCTCAGGCAAACTCAGCGTAGAAAGGATAGGCAAGGAGGTGTGGGTTGGACCCTCCTTGCCAGCCCCACAGGCTGACCAGAAACTACCTAGTCTGCAGAATGGCTCATAGTTTGTGGGCAACATACTCTACAAAGCATATCTGAAAATGCCATGACTCAATCTGTTCAGTTGCTTCATCTCCAAGTCTGTCATTGCCCAGACCAGAGATTTGAAGAAGGATCAGCCTAGAGGTGGTAGGATGACCACACTGCCTTTTTTATAGCCAAGTGGGAGAGGGTTTCTTGTAGCCTAGATAGAATATGGTAATGCTTTTATCCCAGTGTAACATGATAGTATAACATAAAATAGCTGAAAACCAAGGCTCTAGATGATGTTGATAACAATTTTTTATTTTCTTAATTAACTTTTCCTGCTGTATTACATAGCAAGAAAGAACACATGTTCTGTAAGCTCCAACTGTTCTTCACCTACGTTCTTTCCCAAAACAAAAACAAAAGAGGAAGAAAGTAGAGCTGTTTCACTTATGCATACCACGTATTTTGGATAATTGACCTAATCTTAGTCCCAAGGTGAAGTGTTGAAGTTTTTGTTGAATTCTGGAACTTTTAGTGAATGACTCCTTTCTGAGGTTATCTGGTGCATTCATCTTGCTCCATTTTATTCATAAAAGAGCAGAATGTTCTAAGTGTAATCTGAGCACCAAAACATTATGTATTTCTGAGGTAACTAAAGGTCTCCTAATGATATTAAAAAAGGTGGAGATATACCAGAGATTATTCCGATTGCTGTTGCTTTACTAGCAGCTTTGCCAAATATGGTTTCACTAAGGTTGATAGCTTTATTCTATGGTGACAGAGGACTGAGTCTTCTCTAATGTTGGCTGGTGCAAAAGAAGAAAAGAGTTAGTGCTTTGGGACTTTACTGGACTTCACACATTATTTATAACCTGTGTGCATATAACTGTGTCTGCACAGTTGGATAAATTTTCACATAGAGAGTAGATTTGCATTCTCCTGCTCAGACATGACTAGAACAGATTTTTCAGAATCATTCTTGTTTCAATCATGTTGTGATTATTACTTTCAGTCAGTGGAAACTTCCAGGGCAAAAAGTCTAGCTAGAACAATCCCTAAAAAATTATTAACCCTTAAAATTTGAATTCTTCTTAATTGGGAAAAAAAAAAAAGGAAGAGAATAACACAATATAAAAAGTTCATTAAGTTGTACATTAAGTATTAAGTCTTGAAAATTAGAAAGAAACTCTTCCCTGTTTAGAGACAATAATTTTCACATGGAGGGAAATCTGTCTTACAGACATTCAAGCAGGCATATATGCAGAGAGAAAGACAAGCTTTCCTCGTGGTTGGTGAGATCCTTGAGAGTCTGCATTCTACTGCAGTTCTCATTTTGCACTGACACAGTCACTGACACATATTTTTCCAAGGAAATGATACACATAATGAATCTCTTTAGAAGAAAAATATATATCTTGATACTTCACATATCATCTCTAATTCTTTCAAGTTTGTTGCATGTGTTTGCTTTCTAAGTTGCATAAAAATAAATTGAAATATTTGTCGATTCTTTTAGTACCATCTAGCAGTTTTTCTCAACTATCTCGTCTCTACATGCATGTTGTACATCACCTGTCTCTGCACATAACTGTACCACAACATTCACCACAACATTTAGGTTCTT
Organism: Vireo altiloquus; assembly: GCA_013396875.1. NCBI lineage: Eukaryota > Metazoa > Chordata > Aves > Passeriformes > Vireonidae > Vireo > Vireo altiloquus. The sequence goes on along the minus strand of VZRF01006820.1, from coordinate 173,535 downwards.
TAATAACGTCTTAGAGTAATGGTCTGAATTATTTTTCTTTATATTTCTCTGGCTCCACTTTGACTGCTAAGACACGTTTATGGTGTTTGCTTGCATTGCTTTTGTAATTTTTTGTCTACAGTTTTGAATGCACCTCTTTTTCATGTTATGAAATGTTCTTTTCATTAGAAAATGCCTTTGATGCTTATGTTATCATTAATGATAATCTAAAGTTGGAAAAGGCTTTTGTGTCTAAGTTGGTAGGTGTATCGAAAAAAACCTCTTGTTAGTCAAGTTGAAGTCAGTAAAAGACAATTTCTAAACACTTGTTATACTTTAGGATTATTCAAAAAATATTAATATAAAATGTGCAAAACTTCCAAATTTACATGTCTTGTCTTTCAAATAGAAAGTTATTTGATACCTACTTAATAGACAATAAAATTTAAAAGTCCCCCAAAACAAAGTAATTGTTCATCTTTTATTGGATTTTATCAATATGGCACAAATATATTTCAATTAAGGGAGTATATTTATGTGAGTAAGCATATGTAAGATACTGTACTGCTAGAAATATCTGATGCTGGGCATTTAGGCTTGTCTGTATTATAATGAATATGTCTTGTCATTACAAAGTGTTCAATGGATACCTTTATGCATTATGATTATAGCTTTACATTCTCATTGGACAGCTCACATAGAAGTGATTCCTGGTTATAAGAGGCTCCTAGATTAAAGTGAAATGCAGGCGCAATTCAGAAATAGCAAGACTTATAGGAGGCGATGGTGAAGTTACAGCCATATTACGTTTTTTAATTCTTTGGTCACCTTCTACATAATTGTGTCTTTATGACACTTGTTTGCAGTAGCCTATTAGTGATTGAAAAATGTGATGAAGTTTCCTGCTCATGTTGGCAATTTTCCATCTGGGAAATAGATGAAAATAGCCAATCGCAATAGATTTTTCTATGCAGTTTTATGTCAAAACCATTACTTTTTAATCATCTTTATCCTTGCTCTTCATTGACAGCAACTGTGAAACATCCAACTAGTTACAGTGTAAACCAAAAAACATTACTGTACTATGTGTGTTTTATAGTCTTATTCTTAACATTTTTTCCCTACATATTTTTAGACAGCTTTTAACTGAACAGTAGTCACTAATTATCTCATCCAGTATTTGGGGATATCAAGGAGCAAGATTCATAGGGGTTTAGAAAAACACCCTTATAGCAGAAGCCATTCATTTATTAATGTCAGTAATAATTATTGGGATATTTTTATGAGATCTATGTACTTGGAAAGTTTTAGGATGAGGCCTCTTACATTGCAAAGGCTACCTCCTTTATGCTGAAACTGCTGATTTCATGTGGTTAGGTGTTTCCCTTTATGTAACATTTACATATTCTCCATTTCTGTGTAGGATAAAGAAATTTCTGTACTTGGCAATATATAAACAGCTTTTATGTCTGTCCAATAATGTCTCACTGCTTCTGACAATATGTACTTTCAGCTTCATGGAACCATACAATAATATTTGATGGCCAATTCAGTTCAATTCTATTGAAGGTGTCATTGTCATTTTTGTAGTCTCCTTCCCCTATCTCCTCCTCTTCTTCGGACAAAACAGAAGTACTCAATGTCCTTAGTCAATGTTGTTTTAGCTTTTACTAAAGGCAAAAACATTTTTCCTTTGGTACTAAATCTATACTAAAAGCTCCACAGTTTTAGAGTTTGATTTTTAAAAACAGAATCTGTTTGGTTGAAAATAGTACACAGGCTCCCCATCTAATGTATGGGAAAGGTTAAATATCTACTGTTGCATACAGTTGAAAAAAACCCCAAATAACAACAATCCCACAGCAAATAGAATAAGCATCCCACTATGTTAGGCAGCTGAGAAATGTGAAGACAGTAGGACATTTTAAATCACACAGTTCTCTGTGTTTCTCAGTGCTGCTTGGTAGGGAGTCACTGCAATTGAGGTATGTACCTTGAGCCTCTTCCCCAAAGTACCCTCTGTTTGTACCCTCTGCTTTTCATCCTCAAATTTAGCTGGATTTTTTTCTTCCTAAGTACATCTGATAAAAGAGAAACTAATCAGGTTAAGAGCAATATTCAGGAATAGAAGAAGTTCAGTTCCCTTTTGCCTAGATCTGGCTTTAAATCTCTTAGGCAAATGGAATGGAAATAAGTTTCTTAAACTGTGGTTGGAAACTTGGAAACATATTTCTTTTTAAATTGGTGCTAGATCTTTGGGCAGTATTTACATGCTTAAGATCATTGAGCCTATCTACAAAGGTTTCACAGCTCATAATTCAATATTAATCTTAATGACATTTCATTTCCTACCTTGTTTAATGTTAATAAAAAGCCACAACACATTATGTTCTCAATTCAGTGGAATGAATAACCTCTAATATATGTTCATGTCTCCTGCTGACCCTTATGGTTAGTATCCTAAAACAATTATAAGCTTGATAATGCTAGATATAACAAAAAATATTAGTCTTCATCTTATTTAATACATTTACAACTTTTTCTTTCATTCCCTTTAGACTTGTTGAGTCTCTCTTTCCATATGAAGGTGAATGACTTCTCATGCAGCACACTTCTCTGTACTTTTCTGAATATTTCTCTGGCATAATTTTAGAAATATTAAACCTCATAGACATTTCCATATACTTTCCTATTAGTTCCAATAGAAGAGGAAGATACTTTCTAAAATTATTAGGAGTTCATCTAGATGTTAATTCATCCGAGTATAGTAGTCCTCTTAAGAGTCTCCATCTAATAAGAAAATCTAGCATATCTACTAGTAAAAGATTCTGGAATTAAAGTAAACAGTCCTGATGTCCCAAAGCCCTAGATGGCATAACAACTTTCAGAAAAGAGGAAAGCAAAGAAAAACTAATAAAGAGATATTTCCTGCAGGGGAAATAATATTCTGATTCCTTACTGCAATGTAATTAAGTGCTCCTATAGACCTGTGATATCTTAAAGATTAATTACTAGGACTATTTTATTGTTGGCTGCCAGGGCTCACTGCTGATCCATGTTGATCCCACTGCTGGCCAGCACTGCCATGCTTTTGTTCATTTCTGCAGACTTGCTCCCCGGCCACTCCTCTTCCAGCTTGCACCTGGCATTACCCTGCCCTAGGTGCAGAATCAGGCATTTGGACTTTAATTTCATGCCATTGATGATTGCCCAACTCTCCAATTTATGCAAATCCCTCTGCAAGGTCTCTCATCCCTTGAGAGAGTCAGCAGAGCCTACCTGTTTGGTACTGTCAGCAAACTTGCTATGAGCGCTTTCAACTCCTACATCCAAATCACTGATAAAAACACTGACCAGACTGAACCCTGAGGGACATTGCTGATGTTGTCAGCCAGGTGTAACTCCATTCACTGCAACCATTGGAGCCCTATCATGCACAGTTTTTTCCCTGTGAACCTAATCATCCCGCACTCTGAGGGCTTGTCCAGAACAATGTTGTGAGGGACAGCATTGAAAGTGTTACGACAAACAAAGTAATTTGGGCTCTCTGTGAATGGAACATACAAAACAGACACGATAAGAACCCCCAGTGTTTGCCTACATATCCACCAGCAGGAGGGAACAAAGACAGCAGCTGCAGGTAGCTGGGCATGCCAGTTGATAGCATAGAACAAAGAGCCCTAATCTGCTCTGTGCTGGGCTGCTTCACAGTCACTTCTTGTGGGCATACTATGTCAACAAACTTGATTATGGATGTTAGGTAAAAAATAAATTCTGAACAAACAAACAAACCAACCAACAACAAACAAAAAACTGCCACAATAAAATAGACAAAAAAGACCAAGAACCCTCCCCCTGGCCTACACTAATGAAATGGAGGAGGATTTCTTTTTTTGTTTTTAATGTAGAACAATAAATTTAGTCTCAGTGGAAATACAGCTTCTGATGGAAAACATGAAATGTCTTTTTTTTCGTGTTTTTCAAATTGCAAAATCATTAGCTTGGATATATTCAATAACAACATATTTTTCTGAATGCCTTGCAAGCCAAGACTTTGTTCCTGTTTACACTTCATATTCATGAAAGCCTAAATAAAAACATGAAGCTATTATATTGATAAGGTTATAACATGAACACTTAATTCCATGGTATTATGCAATTTATAGATTTGTAAAAATTCAAAAATGATAACACAAGTGAACTGGAAAATATGTGTTTCAAATATAAGATTTGTTGCAGGTAATATTCTCCTTTCCTGAAAATACCAATTCAAATTCAACTCAAATCACTGGTGGCTAATCAGCTTCAATACTATTTTTCCTTTATCAAACCTTTAATATTTATGTAAAGTCATTAATATTTAGCATAAATTACAGCAGGATTTTTAAAAAGTAACTAATCATTCAGAAGTCCATTATAATCTAAGTGAAACTACCTAACTGCCCCCTCTGCATTTGCAATACTATAAAGAAACAGATCCTGTGTAGCAATATTTAAGAATTCTTTCTTTGTCTTTTATTCCTTCAAAGTAAAGGCACTTGAGAAATGAAGTCATGACTGCCATTTCATGGGTCATTCTAGCTGGTTACCTTCCTGTTGGGAAAATGTCTTTAATAGTCTACTCCTAAAGTAGTAATCCCTATCTCTTTTTATAGTCAGTGGGGAGAAGCAGATACTTCTAAGTAAAAATTCGCCTCATCTTAAGGCAGACATCTAAGGTAAGTAAGGTCAATCACATACTTTTAGGGTCTATTTCTTTCCACTGACACTAAAGAGATCTTATGCTACCCCTTTCAGAGGTTAATGTAGATACTGTGTAATAGTTCAAAGAGTTTCTGTCTGATTTGCTGCTTTATCTTTCCATTTCCACTTCAGTTTATACACTGATACAATCTCATCAGTTGTTGTTTTGTCACTTCTGTTCACCTATAACTTCACACTAACAACCAGAACTTAATTCTGTAGGTTTTTCTATTCTTAGAGCTAGGATTCCTGGAATTTGAAGAATTTTACCTCCAATTGAAAGGATTCCTGTCAAAAGCAAAATTGATGGGTTAAATTTTAGGACGCAACATTAAATGAAGTACCAATAAAACCCATTTAATTAAATGGGCCCACCTTTATATTCATTTAACTGTAGTTCTGCATTGTAACTGAGATTTGATTAACGTAGTAAGAGTGGTAGTTTCTTAGACTGATTGTTAAACTGAATGGTCTATTTTAGATTTATGGTATGGTAAGATGCTAACTTAATTCATAGCAATTATTTAACTTTCAGAAGACCTTCCTAAAATGAGGCTTAGACTGAACTCACTAAACAACTTACCTTTATTCTGTGTCTCAAATTAGCCCAGGATTATACTGCTTATAATACCACTCCAGTTACACTAAAAATAAGCATTAAAAAGAAATGGATGTTTGTCAACTTTGTGGATGGCTTAATAAGACTGATTTCAGAATTTATAAAAGGACTGGTTACAACTTTGGCTTTAGCAAAATATATTGGTGATGCAGTATTTTTTAAATTTACTTTTTATTTCATTTAAACTGCTTAATTTTCATGAAAGAAGGCAATTCAGTACTTTCCCCAGAAATAAAAGGACACGCAGACATTAGCTCTCAGTTGCAGAAAGGTCAGTTCAAACATCTAAAAGCTTTGCAAATTCCACTTCCATAACATATATTCCACAGTGACCTAATTCTGAAACTCTCTTATTAATCTTTGAATCACTGAAGTGTCCATTTAAGATAGTGGTCTAAGCATCGTTTTTAGTCAATAAGAGAGTGAGATGTCTCTAGACAGCTGGTAATCTTAGATACCATGCTTAAAATAAGATGCATTACCCCTCTTAGCAGTGTGTCCACTGCCTGCCAAGGAAACTTATGCTAAACACCTAAATCTCTGTGAGATGGAAGCAGTGTTTCAGTTCTGTGAATACATGTGTGCAACCAATGGCAGCTGAGGCAGCTTTAGGTGTATGGGATGACTGCCTGCAGCTGGCAGGTTCAATATTGACTCCCACAGTCTGCACCCTTTTAGAGTGGTACTCTAAAGACTGATGCAGATGTCTAAATCTGATGATCATATTTGACCGTATGGACTTATAGCCTGTGAAGAGAAACATTTTATTTTTTTAAATATTTCTTAAAGTGCAATCAGTCCCAAAGGAAAGGAGACTCATTTTTTTCTGGATGTAATTATCTTTTGTCAATGAAAGATACAAAAGTCCACATCCATGTGTGGGCGACTACACAGAAAATGCATACAGGTAGGTGAAACTCTGGGTAATTACTTTAGCTGTAGACGGTATTGTGTGAGACAGAACTTGGCTAAGATGATCTGAGGCATAAACTTGAGTCTATATATTCAGAGAATTAAGTGTTCAAAAAACAAGTAGATATGCTGCTTAGGGACATGGTTTAGTGGTGGACCTGGCAGTGTTGGGTAAACCCTTGATCTGAGAGGTCTTCTCCAACCCTAATGATTCCAAAATTCCAATTTGCTTCACAGAATAATTAATTATTCTGAATAACAGGCTACAAAAAATTAATTACCCTTATCACTCACATCTGAAATAAGTGTATTTGCACTCTATGGCGTAGGAAAGCATCTGGGTTCTGTTTGTTTATGTATTAGGTTACTACTACATATTTATATGAAAAAAAAAAGTAGAAATAGTCTTTGCATTGGACCAGAAGCTGTAGGTTGTAGTCAGGTTTGGGACTTGGTGTGATTTGAGAAAGTTCCAGTGTGCTTGAGAAATGTAGTTATTTATTACAGTTTTCTATCTGGAGCATTAGGTGGTATGTTGCATTTATAACAGCCAGGCCACTGAACAAAAAGGAAAGCGAGAATTTTGAGCTTAGTTTATATATTTTATAGAAGGCAGGGGAGTAAGTAGAATGACAGGTCTAACATTTCCCAGGTTGTTTCCCACCTTATGGAGAGCACACCATTCAGAGTTCTGCCCCAGTCCCAATTTTGTAAAGGGCGATGCTTCACAGACACAGACAAGCTAGAAAGGAGCTAACAAGAAGATTTAGAAATAACAGTGTATAGATGCTAGGCTGTAGTCAGTCAAGTTAGAAAAAATGTATGTAGAACACTGTTCTCAGTTAAATTAATTTCAATTCTATAATGATAAGTCTTCCTGATGTTTTCCTGAGACAGGTGTTGGTGTTAGTAGGAATAGATTAGATTACTCATTTTAAAAATTGTAGAAATTTATTAATATATGGAAGATAACATCACATTCCCAGTGACTAAGCACAGGCAAATAAAACAAAGACAACATGTCAGTGTTGTAACTTATTAGAAAACTGTGCTGTATAATTAGCATTTTAATAACTAGCTAACCCAACGTTCATTCTTTTAATAAATATAAACCAATAGAAGTAAGCGGGTGGAATCCATTTTACCTAGTTTAAACACACAATTTATAGCAAACTTTTAGAGGGCTGTTAGGTCATTCACAATAAACCAAAATTTTTCAATTATCAGGAGGAAAATGTATGTCTAATGCAGACATAAATGCTGGCAAACACATCTACCTCTGGAGACCCTCAAGAAATCTCATGATTATGAACATAAAAGTTGGGAATCTTATATAAAAGTTCTGAACTTTAAAAGTGTTTTGTGTTGTGAAGATGAAGGGAAAGATGCTATGTATAAGGTATTTATATTTATTCCCTTCCAAAGGGAGAGCAAGAAGGATAAATGATAACAACCCAAAAATGTTTTGATGGCTGTTGGCGTTCAAGGAGTGTTGTGGCTCAGTTTCCTCCTTGAGCTGTTTCCTTGGTGGTGTTCATGAAGGTAGTTCATTACTCAAGGCAGCATCCTTTAGTCACTACTCCATAGTGATTACATTTATAGAAACCCAGTACAGAAATATGTGAAATACCTCTCTGGAGAAAGTATACACCAGCAAGTTCCTGTGAAAGACTCATATAGAATAATTACTGCTGCTATCAGTAAATATTACATATAGAATTTCAGTAAATATTGCACATAGAATTTAATAATATTTGGAAATGAGAGAAATTGTTCAAAGATCATTTAAAAAATCAATATTTTTATTGATTTTAGTTTTGTTCACTGTGGAGAACCATTATATATGTATCATGAAGAAAAGATTTAATAATTTGATTAATGTTGTACTGAATGGGTTTGGATAGCTAAAAGTTCAACATTTTCGTATTGATGAAAACTTGCTACAAGTTTTAGATGATTCTGAAATTCTAAAACCTCTTACTCTGGAAAAAAATATTAACATAGTGAAGGCATTCAATAAAAAGAAGGAGGCTGAGTCACTGGTGGTTTTTAAATCTGATTTTCAGGCATAATTGCAAAGACAGCTCAAAAGAAAGAAATACAATATCCTTGGATAGTGCTTACTATTTTAGAGACTCTTTATTTTTTCCCCTTATTTGAATGGAACCAACTTTAGCTTTAAGTTAGTTAACCTAAACATTATAGTAGAACTTTACAAATCCCCTAGAGCCCCATTTAAAACAAATCTTGATATTACAGAACGAAAATTATTAAAATTATAAATAGTGTAGCACAATAACATTTAGGATGCTTTATGTTACATTCTTAAAGCAGTAGGTGGAAAAATGAGATAGGAATTCCAAAAGAATTTGAATAAGAGAGAAAATGTTCATGTTTCATTCTATGAGAATCTATTGAAATTTAATGCATTGCAGACACAATCAGAGGAAAACTGATACACAGAAGAGTGTATTCTGTTTGTGCTCACTTTTCAATTAACTCCCCATGGATGTGCTGAAATCAGCCTCCCTTAATTCTGTCTACCTTCTACGTCAAAGACATTATTGCATAGCCCTTCTGCTTCTTTGCAGAGTTTTCATTTCTAATAGAACTACAACAAGTATGATTCAAGTAGTAAGTTTTTTATATATCTGCCTTTTCTTTTGTATTTTGCCTTATTCTGATTTCACTGAAAACATTGGTGGTCTTTAAATCATTCAGCCTTTTGTCAGTAGGGTTCTTTACCCATACCCACTTTTCTTTTCCTGCAAAACTGATTTTTAGACATCATTTTTTGTGCATATTGCAGTGCATCGAGTTTGCAGGCATCTCATATTGCTACTCAGCTTGTGGACTCTTCTCACCAAGATCAGTCCTTTCAGTTCATTATGTTGAAATCAAGTATTTAATTGGGATACTAAAAATAACGTCTTCAAAATACACACGAAGGAAATTAAATTTCTATGTCTAAAGGACTTTGTTTCTCTGATTAATGATCAAAAATTAGGGTAGAGTGCAATGAAAATGCACTTGCACCATGAATGCAATTCTATTTTCAGAGTATAGTAATAGAAAATATGGAAATAAATTTTAGTGACAAGGGTCTGTCAGTAATGGATCCAATTTTCTGAATTATGCAGTCATGTCAACGGTACAGCAAGTGTAACTGAATACAGCACTTTTGTTCCCACGGCCAGGCCTGATTATGGGACCAGAGAGTGAGATGAAGGTCATAATATAACAAGGTCCTGATGAAATAGGAGACATACCTAATGGACCTGTGTGTGTAACTCAGTTGGGATTCTTTCTGCATATGGTTCTGGACTTTATGGTTCTTAGTCTTTCATCATGTTTGGACACCCCTTTTCTGAAGTATTACCTCTTTGTATCAGAGGCATATTTGCTTCTTACTCCTGGAACTGATTTCAAACACTACATTTGAAAGCAGTATCAGCTATAAGTGTCTCCCAACAAACAAAATGTGCACCTGGGCAGTCTCCTGTAGTGCAACTCCTCATAGTTGCTAACAGTGATCCTACCGCGTCAGAAATTGCTTTGGCAATAATTTCCTCTTGTTTGGACAAGGGCTTTCTCCTGCATGTCATCTGCACATGTCAACTAGCTTGTAACCTCTTCAGAAGGCTGCCTCTTTCTGTCACACACGCACACACATATCTGACCCCTGGAACAGCAGCCAAGAACTTGCATTCACACGTCCTCCAATGGTTTAGCCACATGAAATATCAGTCACTGCCTAAAGTCCTGGATTCCTAGTCCACAAGGTTCCACAGCTGACATCCTCAAGAGGTCTGAATTTCTACTCCCTTGTTTGGTTTATTCCTATGTCAAATGTGGTTTTATAAGAGACAGTTCTCTGCTATAGTAACACCTCTGCATATATGGAAGATACTGCATTTCCATCCATGAAGAATCTAACATTCTTTGAATTTTCCACCTCCTGTCTATTTCCCCATCCTTCCTCAACTTCAGCTCTACTCTACTCCAGAGAGAGACAAATAAGAGACATAAACCAGAAGATTTTCATTGTAAAATAAAGCACAATAACTTTTGTCAGTAAATATGTTGTCCCACCTTACCTTAGCAGCTCACTAAATCTCCTTGTTTTAGTGATTCTTGAGCATTTTTATTCTAATATCATCTTAACTGATCTAAAGGCAGAAGGATTTTCTTTAAAAGACATAGCAGTAGCACAATTTTATTAGCTTTTTCTATTGCCTACTCGCCTATTTGAAGCTAGGATTCAAAATTTTAAATGGTTTATGCACTTTTTGTTTATACTTAGATAAAAGTCACACAGTGGTGATTATTCTTGATTTGGGTTTAATTGTCTTATGATTATTTCACCTGAAATAAGGAAACAATTCATAGATCAATTTGCTTCTTACCAAGTAGTTTTTGACTCAGTAAGATGGTGACATTTTCTCAGCAGTCATCCTTTGAAATCACAACTTTCATATTCCTTATTCATCAGCCAAATTTCAAGAGGACATATGACACGTGCTTCCATTTTATCTGTCCTCTAGCTGGATAGAAAGGTAGCTTTCAGTAGATTTGAAGCTGTAGATTCAAATTCCCTTTAGAAGACAACTGAAGTCCTCAACTCCTTTTATGAAAGAAGCAGTCTCCCTCCATGATTTGGGTAGCAGGATTCCGCAAATAAATTTGGTATTGCTTCTCTGCAGCAGATGGGATATCAGGCACTATGGAATGCTCTAGGCTGGCTTTCAGCTGCTACCCTAAAATAGTGTACATAAATTCTGTATTATACCTGTCATCCCTGTATGAATGTCTCAGATATCCTAAAGATTTTCAGATAGACACAGCTGAAAGCTGAGGTATTTGGCTTAGCAAAGAAAGGGATTCAGCTGGTCATGGACATCAGTAAAACACTTGTAGACAAGGAGCTTTAGCATGTCTTGTGCACGAAACAATGTGGGTTATTTCTCTTGGCATTGGAGCCTTAAATTTTGTATAAATATCCTTTTTGACACTTTATGTTTATTATGTGTCTGCCTTGACTTTCAGCCACATGCCCTTGGTGAGAGAAGCATATCTGCAAAAGAAAACCATAGATTTGAAAACATTGACCCCTGAATTGACTGTTCCTTTGTGTTTTGGAATACATTCTTCTAGCTTTCAGAGCCAGATAACTTTTTTTTCTTCCTACTCTCATATATGTCAAAGAAGAAGACCTCTAATTTTCTATTAATAAAGCTGAATTATGACTATTTCAGCATCAGATTTTTTTGTTTTAAACCATGGGTCTTCTGTGACTGATATGAAACTATTGGGACATGGATAATTAGGGTGCTATATTAATCACTGTTAGCAAACTGGAGGAATGATTAAGGCAAAAAATGGCTAATTTCACAGTTTATCTGTGACATAAAATTCTCAAAAGAGTCATTTACATTTCTGGAAATATTCCTAGCTACTTTATTTTATTTTTCCTGTGGAACAAAGTAATAAGAAAGATTAATGATGGGTCTCAGATGGCCTATAATTTATTATTTTAATCAAAAAGTAAATATGGAATATTATATAACTCAATTATTTAAAAATCCCTAACATTTTACAGAATGAAAAGCAGATATAAATAGAATTCTTGCTCTCTGCTACTACCCTTGTACATGAAAAACAAACCCTTAATGTTTAATGGACCCAATGCAGGAAACAAAGACTGTGTCTGACTTTTCTATTGTTTTTCTCCCTGCAGTAGAAACAAACCCTAAACAACCTGTTTCTGCTAAACAATGCTGGACTCCCATGGTGGAACTCACAGAATCCTGCGGGTCCTCCTCTGTTTTTACCACATATTTTATACATACTTTATGAAGCCAGCTGTTTAATGCAATCTTAGCTCTATGTGACATAAGGAGTTCTTCTGCCCCCTGCCACTGCTGCCCAGAAGAACCATTTATTTTTGTTAACATTTACTGCAATTTTCTTGTTTATTATAGCATCCTTCAAGAAGAGAAGCATTACAACTCAATTTAGGAGAAGACGTCCAATAATAGCCATAGGAAGGGCCTGAACTGATTAATATCTCCTGCAAAAAAACCCAATTCTATTGTCAGGGAGGTTCAGTCTGAAGGGCTGTTCATGTCCAGACCACAGGAAAAAATACAGGTCTCAAATCAGCTGCCCATGCACAGGAGAGCATTCAGCAGTTTGGGCACCATTCACTGCCACAGCTTCCCACTAACAGCAAAAGGGTTGAATGAGACCAGAGAGACGCAAATGAGAACTGTGTTTTTGTTGTAATTCCTCCATCTCTGACCAGCTTTTCAAACATTTTGTTGTTAAAATCATGCTCATGCTTAAATAAGACAATATGATTTTTAGGAGTATAAAAAGGGAGAAGGAAAAAGTGTACCATGAGGAAACATCATCGTGACACACCAAAATGGGGCATTGTAGTTTCAAGGAAACAACTCCATTCTCCAAATGTAAATAAATGCATAGTAGTGCTAAAATAGATTAGTCAAAACTGTCTTAAAGCTCATTCAAATCTATTAAACACCTATATGCACCCTATAATACTGTCACAGGACTAAGAGTACTCCACTGGTGGACCAGGTGGATCTCAGCGCACAAAAACTTTTTCATAAAAGCTGACAACATTAGTTATCCAAGTTAACTTGTATTTTATCTTCATTGTCTGTTAAAAGGTAGAATAGGGAGAAAGTAAAAATTAGTCTAGATGAAAGTCTAGATGAAAGTCTAGATGAGTCTATAGGAAAAAATTAGCTACAGCACAAATGCCTTTATTTGTAGTGAAATATATACCAGCACTTGTTTAATTTTCTCACAGTTGAGTACAAAGCTCTGTTGCAAATTGTGTGAAGATGTATTTATAGTTTTGTTTTGATGTTTATTGTTAGAACAAAACAAATGCAAACCATTATTGGGTTTTATGGAGTGCACAATAAACTGTGCAATTTGTAAAACCATGCATTAACAGTCATCATTCCATCCTAATGCATCATTTAACATTTAAAACAAAAGTTTTATTTTGTTAATAAATAAAAGCAAGAATTCAAGTTATATACCAATAGTTCAGGTACACACCAAGAAAAGGAGGCTGTTGTTAATGTTACATTTTGTCCTTGCCCATTTACAGGTTCTTTCAGTACTTTTTAGAGGCAGTTGTCCAAAAAGTGGTCTTCATGGACCCGCGCTGCATGGACTTCATTTCATGTAACTTATCCACCTATAAATTAAATCATTCCCAAAGTCAGCAGGAAAACATAAACAAGAGGAAGTAGCCCTGTCTGCTGACCACCTGGGGACTGGGTGGCTCACATTGACTCTCAGGCAGCACTGGGAGAAATAAACCCAAGGCACATTACAAACAGAAATTCTGATCAGCTTCTACTAACTTTAAGACCATATGTTTCATCAAGCAACTTCTAACTAGCTTAGCACAGAGACAAATCATAGCAGTAAACTAATTGCCAGCACTTTTACCAAGTTTATATCAGCTAAGAAGTTTGTGGGCTATATGGAACAGATATATACAGCAAAAGCATTTATGAGTTCCAAATTTCCCTGCAACAAACAGCCACAGCAAAAAAACCAGAACCAAGGACAATCAAATCAGCAAAACCAAAAGGAAGGAGTCAGACCCTGAGTGGACATATGAAAACTGTTGCATGGTCAGCCATTAAGCTAGCAATGATTACAGCAACAGCAGGAACAGGATTTCTTCCTTATGCTATTCTGGAGCATTTAGCAAATATTATCCACTCTTACATCATAGGCAGTATCCAGAAAAAAACTGATCAATTAACAATTGCATATACTCTTCTCTGACTGTTTGCAGTTGGAACAAAGGTTACAGGGCTGCTGTTTTCTAATTTCTAGATGGCCCAGAAAGCTTTGCAAATGCTTGTCTTCTGAAGGCTGAGAATGATACAGAACTTAAAAAAACTGATTTCTTTCCTCTTTTAATTTTTTAAAAATTCCATCCACTTTCTCTTACTCACACCTCCTCCCTGCTTCCCCACCCAGAAAGAAAAAAAAAACCTCCTACTTTTTATGCAAGCATTTGGAGGTGATTTATGTCATAGCAGCTGCTCTCAAGCTCAAGCTGACATATAGTACACAATATGACACAAATCCTAAATGGCAAACATATAACTGCTGCATTCAGCTTGTACTGAACTGTTGATTTCACATGGATGCTGTAAAAAAAGACTAACCCCTTCTGGCAGATATGAATTTTTATATAATCTTTTTTTTTTTTTCACCTCCTATCCAGATTTGAGAATCTGTTGAAATCTTTATTATTGTTCACTTGGTTTTGCTTTTCCTGCGGTTTGGTTTCTCATTTTCAGGGACATTTCTTTCTGTCACTGTAACTTTGTCAGTCTGTTCTCAAAGCTAGCAGTCCAACAGATATCCCTTCCCACCATCTCCTCTGATATTAAATCAAATGGCCCAGAACAGTTCAGTCATTGTGGTAAAGGAATAATAAAATTTCTACTGTACAAGGTATTCAGGAAATGGCAAGACATTGGTGGGTGCTTAAACATGTACTTTGTACTCCGGAAAAAAACTGAGATCTCTGGTGGCACAAGTAAAAATTGAATATAATAAGTAATGCAAGTACACAGCCAACAGAAAAATGAGAAACTAATTCTTTGTTGTATTTATGTGCAAGTCATGAATTTTTCTATATCGAGAGTTCAAAGGTACTGAGAAACAAGTGTAGAAAATAGGTCAATCACCTGACTGGCCCCTTCCCTCAGTTTTGTATGGAAGGGAAACCTTCATTCTAAAGCCATCACCAGGTGTTTTTAATCTTTATTTAAAGCTTCATAATTGACAATGCTGCTAATAAGGAGAACCAAATGTTGTTGAGATTTTTTTTGTTCATTATTATTTAGCTGGGGAAAATCTATTTCAAATCCATCCTCCTGTTTCAAAGTTTTTCTGTAAGTATATCTGAATGTTACTAGGGAGGCTTTAAATTTTAACATGCTAAATAAAACATAATAAAATGGCTAAAATCAATAAACAGGATGAGATGGTCATTGCTATTCCAAACGTGTTTCTTCAAATTGACAGTTGTTAAGCCTTTTTGAACTAAATTGAGACACAGAGTGGATGACACACCATTACTAGGGCTTACCACTTGACAGGGATTTTCTTTTTAGGCTCCTGTGAATTTTGCTGTGATTTGTAAGCAAAACTTGAATGCAGATGTAGTATTGCCTCAGAAAAGATACTCTATAAAGGCAGTTGACAAAAACCAGGCTGCTGGAATTGGCTTTCGTACCTGATGATTAATTAATAAGGAGAGTCATGGTTAATGTGTATTTACTAGGATAATGAGCTGTTGAGGGGAATTGGAGTTTGGGACAGTTGTGATTGGGTTTGGTTAGTCTCTCATTTTTGTTTATCAGTAAAGTTGATAACGGTTGTGGTTTGGGTTATAAAGTGTAGTAGTGATGGGGAGGGTTGGAATGTTCTGGAAGACCAATGATGTAATCGAAGGAGGAGTTGGAATGAGGCTTTAGCATTAAGGGATAAACATGAGAGGATCATTGAAGATGAAGCTTGTAACATGCCCCAAGACAACTGGGAACAAGCGATGAGCCAACAGCAAAGACTGACCCAAGCTCCAGCCGATCATCTCGGCCTGAAGGGAGGGCTTGGGGCAGGTGCTGGGCAGCGTTTGAGGGTATAAAATGTGGTGTCATAACCTTCGAGCCCTGTCTGGCTGCCGACTAGCTGAGCCACCATCAACACTGTGTCTCATTTTGTACTAAAGCACATAGCCAAATATAGTCTCAAATTGTTGTGCTTGCTTTGTTTAATAAATTTCTAAAAATTTCAAGCCATGAGAGTACCTTTCTTACACAGTAAAAGGAAAAAGTTGGTCAGTTTGTTTTTTCAGTGACTAGTCATGCTTTTAAAATATGATTTAAATATTTTCAACTAAATACTGGGGGAAAATTTTTTCATAAATTGAAAGAGTAGTGGGCATTGGTAGGTGTTGATATCCCTGTTTCTTCTATCTAGGCTTTAATAAAGAATCACTAGTATTGTTTGTAAATCTATAGGACTAATTATTTTTTTCTGAAAATGTAAAATTTTTACCTTCTCATCATTTCTGCATTATTAACGGCTTCTAAAGTTTTTGTTAGCTTATAGAAAAAGGCCTAAATTATCCCCAAAAAAAAGAATGATTTTCCTAGGTGAAAATGTCTGCTTTCAGGAAGGGGAATGATAAACCCCGTAGGGCCATGCTAGGTTTGTGTATGTGTGTCTGTGTATTCCCGGAGGAGGCACAGGTGGAGCGATGTGCGAGGGATGCTGAGAGGGGCTGGGTCGTGCAAGGCTGCTTGGCCCAGGGCTCTGCTGCTCTCTTTCCAGTCTACAGCTGGGAATATCATGGCTCTGTAGGAGCTCTGTATCCTGCAGTTCAGGCAGTGGGTTGGAAGGATCAAATGAAGCACCTGGAGGCCTCCAGGCTTCTTTTACATGCAGCTTGATTACTGACTTACTGCCAATGAAAAGATTTTCACCTGTGGATTGTACACACCTTATCTAAATGGATATTTTAGTCTGATGATCTATCTTTTTAATCCTTCAGTAATATTGTTACCTACAGAATTCCTGAAAAGCCTGTCTTACATACTGCAAAAAAGTGAAATGTTTGTTCTTTTTTTGACTTCTCTTTGATGAGAGTGGGAAAAGTGAATGAGAATAAGCTCAACATAGCAAGATATTTTAAATTTCCCTTTAGCTGAATTCACTTGGGGCTTAGAAATGTACAGCATTTAAACACCATCCATGATTTGCAAAACACTGTGAGTGTGCTTGCAGTAAGTGAGTGAAAGAGTTTTGTTGGTGGCATTGAGGCCAGAGAGAAGAACTCTGCATGAGGCTGGTACATAAACACTAAGACCATCACATCAGTGAAGCAAAAGTGTCTTAGAAACCTGAATGGTCAGCCAAAGGCTGCACGTAGAACCTGGTACAGGTGCAGCACCAAGCTCTTGGTGTTCCCAAATTCTTTGTGCACCAGTGGTCACAGCCAACAGGTGAGCTTCTGTCTGGGAGCTGGCTTTGCCCAGCGCTGGCTGTGTTGAATTTCCTAAAGATAACAACAAGGAAATATGAACAAATATAAATGCAGCTAGGCAGTCAGGTTTAGGTAATAGTCATTGCCTGCATAATTTATAGTTTTCAGCTTTTCTCAGCATTAGTGGCATAACAAACATCAGAAACTGCATTAAGCCACAGGCTGTCATGAGTGCAAAGTAATTTGCACAGAGCATGAAAGAAAAATTGCAAAATGCTTCAATATTGTTAAGTTTTATTTTAACTTTGTCTTCACACTAGTTTATAGGAGTTAATCCCTATCCTCATTTCTAATAGACAAAGATTAATTGGTCCTCTTTATCAGAACATTTGGTGATTAAGAATGTTCTTCTCTCACATGTATCTTCCATCACGGAGTGTAGCCGCTCAATAAAAAGATGTGCTCCAAACCAGAGCATCCATTTTTCAATATAGAAATGTACAGCAACAGGTTACTGCTTTTGTAAAGCTATTACTTTTACTGTCAACATGTCTGCTGCTAGAAGTTGTCTCATTAAACAGGATAAATTGGAATGCCATAAGAAAATTTGACCAGACAAGAAATTAAGTTTTATTATATACCTATATATACCTAAACACACCCAGGTAAACATGTGGGCACACACATACTAGACAGTGTGACTAAAAGCACAATCATGAATGGTAGAGTACACAGGCAAATATTACATCAGAAAGAAAAATAATTTTTATCCGAATACAGACAATTTGTTAATGTATATAATGACACCCCTATCAGAGGTATTTAAGTAAACCATGAAGCAAAAATATCCAGGACTGAAGTGGGTTCACCTTGGCTTGGTGTCAGGTGCCCACCAAGCTGCTCTATCACTTGTACTTCTCAGTAGGACACAGGAGAGAAAAGAAGATGCAAAAATCGTAGGTTGAGATAACACAGTTTACTACAGCAAAAAATTAAGGCTGTGCATGCACAAACAAAGAAAAAAAATTGAATTATTTTCTACTTTCCATCAGCAAGCAATGTCCAGCCACTTCCCAGGATGCAGATCTTCAGCATGCATAACAATTGCTCTGGAAGGTAAACATAATTAATGAATTCCCCCACTTCCTCCTCTTTTTCTTACAGCTTAAAGTAGTTACTTAAACCAGCTTTATACCAAACATACAGATGTATATATTTCATTGTCTACTATTCCCTGTCAGTTCACAGATATTATTTTCCCACTCCATGGACTTTCTCCACCCTTCCAGATGGTCAAAAAAACCCATGATCTAGGCTCCATTCCATCAAGACAGGTGATCAGGACAGGAGAAGCAGCACGCTCCATCATTGGGCACCAGCACCAGCCTGGCCCATCATCATACTCTTCTTGCTCCTCACAAAATTCTCTCTGCCTTGGTTAATGCCATTTCTACTACTTTACTTCCTGCAACCTACAACAGATTATTTCTCCCCAAATTTAAATCTCCTTGAGATGCACACCAGGTCTTCTCCTCCTATTGCATTACGCACCTGGTATGCCCAGTTTTTTGAGCAAAGACAATCCCCTGAATGTGTTTGCCTTTTCCTGCGAGAGGAGAAATCTACACTTCCTTTCCCAGCCACTTCCCTATGTATAGTACAGGGACCTTATCTTCTTCCAGGTATGTAGGGGGCTTGTCTGGGGGCAAGCAGGATGGTTTGCAGTTCTTCTGGTGTTAAGTAACCGAGTGGCTTCTGCTAAATTTTCATCTTATTGTTTCCATGTCCCATTATCTAATGCTCTCAACATAGTCTTAAGCAGTCCATCATGTCTCTCAGTCTTTCCAGAGGCTTGTGGGTGATAGGGGTTGTGACATATCCACTCAGTGCCATTTCTTTGTCCAAGAAGTTTATTTTGGGGATATTTTAGAGGGGCAAAATTAGAAATGTAGTAACAGATTTCCTAAGAAAATTAAAAATTAAAGTGATAGTAAATAACATTGTAGTTGTGTCATTTCAATATAAAGTCCTGAAGAAGGCTCTGGGATGTAAAAATAAACTAAAAAATGTGAGGAGTAATTGATTTCCCTGTGAAAGCTAGTTTAGTAATGTAATTTCCTTAGTGACAGAGGCATTAAAATTGTAATTCCTGAGGGTAAACAGATGAAGGAGTGAAGTGAGCCAGCACTGAAGTTCTGGCTTGGTTGTCACTCATAATCAAGTTTAAAAGTGCCTGGTTTGACTGCGTGTGGAGCAATGGTTCAATCTGCTTTAAGTATTTATCCAACAAAAGAGATTTCTCTGTGCAAGATCTTTAAGAGCTGAGAACTGGCAAGTTAAGCTTCTGTCTTCAGTCATTTTTCTGACCTCTGATCTCACCGTAGGTAAGTATATACAGCTTACATAAGTATAAAGTTGCAATATAAATTAGTAGGCCTCCATTGTATTCTGAATTTTCCCACTTAAAGCAGTATTTGTGTATACATATATTTTGTATACAAAAGTATGTTCATGCACATACACATTAATCTGTCTGTACAAACATGTACTTTCCCCTCCCCCTTCATTTCTCTTATGTTCCTTCTTGTATTCACATCTAACTTGTTGTTCTTGCATGAAGCATGGGAAACACAGTCTGAAAATTCTGCCACTTCCACAATCACATTTAAATAGATCTTAAAAGCAGCAACTACAACAAAACACTCCATTTCCCTCAGTGGCTAAGAGTGATCTAGGTCATATATTTTGAACACCATTTTTATACAGGATTGTGGGAACTAGAAACCTGGACCAATACTGAAATGACATCTACAACTTCATGTCAAGGAAGGGCAGTCACCTGTACAGAAAAAAATGAAATAGTGGTAGCGTCTCTATTCATGAAAGAGGTGGTTAATATTGTTAACATTGGGTGATTATCTTTGATATCTTTTGGATTTCACTTTTTGTGAGAACTTGGCCAGGATCTCAGTTAAATTCACATATGACAGTCTTTATACTTGTAGGTCATTGTTTGCAATTTTACTGTAGCATTTCTCTCTAATACAGGGGAATTTTTTTAATGTTTGATTTGTCTGAGTTCAGACTGGAATTTTTCTTTTGGACACTTACATTCCAATTTCAGTTCCACACTATCAGAAATTGTGGGAGTTTCTCAAGAGACAGAGTTCTGGATACTGTAAGGGTATCCAGACACTGGATTGTCCAATTACAAAGAGGGCAAATCTGTACTGGGAAGATGCTTAGGAAGCCAGTGGATATTAAAGCTTTGTCTACTTGGTTGAAGCAACTTGTATTTACTTGGGAGGAATTCACACCTCTCCTCCACGCACTGTTCTTCTTACACTTTGCTGTTACACCTTTCATATATTACATAAAGTGAACTTGCTCTTTGTGGGAATTGGCAGCAGCAGGTCTGCAAGCCTGTCTGCCTCAGACATTGATTTGAGCGCCATCCGTTTGTACCTGTGAGAAACTTGGTAGGGACAGTGAGAAGCTGAGTGAAAATAGAAGCAAGAAACCAAAACAGCAGAAAGTGAAACACTCCAACAATCTGCAGGTGCTGTTTTTCTCATATGCTTGGAATACTTGGGACGACTTGTTACAGTTAGCCAACGCATGAATTGTATTAATAAGGTAGCCACTGAGTGAGCAACACAAATTGTAAACACATAAAAGATTATAAAATGGTGCTGGGATTTCACAATAAACGAGATCTTTGGCTTGGCTTGTCTTTGGAGTCTGTGTTTGTGTCATTGCTGCCTCAGCAGCGACAGATCTCATTCTTTTTCTGGTTCTGTATCTACAGGTTCTGTATCTACACATTCTGTATTGCAAACCGGAGTAATTCAATTGCATCTGTGTTTCTTAGAGCAGTTTTCAGAGCAGCTGGGGACCACTGTATGATGAATTAACTTCTGTGGAAATAAATATAGTAGCTTGGTGTTTATAGGTGAGATTTATTCAATGGAAGAACATAAATTCGTGCCAGGTGGTACTTTGACAGAGTTTAGTTTTTTGCAGTGCAGAAAGATCTATGTAGTTTTTGCATCCAGTGGTAGTTATGATGGGAAGCTGTGCAATGTGATGTCAGGAAGCAGTAGGAGAGGGATTGCTCCACAGAGCAGGACTGGGGTCCATCTGGGGAGCCCCAATGGACTCAGCAGGGCCTGGGCTGAACACAGGGCTGGGGTCCCAGGCTGAGCCTGCCCTCCTGCAAGTGGGGCTTCCCTGACAGGCTCCTTGGGCTCATGCAGCCCTCTCAGTGTCCTACAGGTCCTGACACTTGGACCAACAGATTGTTTCCAAAATAAAGAAAATTTCCCCAAAAATAATACATTTATTAACAAATAGATTTAAACACCATCTCATTCCAGCTGGGAAAGAATTAAGTTATATAAGGTAATAATACTCTGAACAATATGTTCACGTTCAAATGTTTGTTTATGTATATTCTAATAGGTTCAATAGGCAAAAAATAAACAGAAACATTTGATTTTATTGGTTCCTAGAACTGTTTACAAGCAGGTAGTTTTATTTACTAAATACATTACCAGCTTTCATTGCGGCAATTCTTTAAAATTTCTTTGGCCTTCTCATCTAACAACTTTCATAAAAAGCAATGCCATTGCAGTTTTCTTCCTGCAAAATAAGGTATTTGATAATCTTGCAATATATTGGCTGAAATATTTTAAAATGCATCAACCTTTCCAAAATGATTTTTTCCAGGCTGAAAATGCAAATGCCGATGACATGCTATTAGAAGGAAACTTTATGCCTCACATTTATAGCTAGCTAGAGTGGGATGTAACCATTTTAAGGATTAAGATCCCATACAAACACATTAAATTAAAATGTAAAGCGGATTTGTGGCTGTACTTATGATGGCAATTATTTCTTCCACTTATTTGCTAAAAACCAGACAACAAATACACCAGTCCGCTTAATCTAATGCTCAATTAGCAAGGGAATACATGCCTTGCCAGCCTCTCTGTAGGGAGGCTTGAGGAAAAGGCAAGAAGGACATTCTGAGCTTCATACTTAGGCATTGTCGTTGAATTAGAGTTGTACAGATTTGGGACTCTTTGATGAAATAGGGTGAGTTCATACAATCATGGACCATGAAATATGTGACTACAGTTAACAGTCTCTTCACAGGAGAGAAGTAATTTCTCTATGAAATGACTGTTGTGAATATAATGTTTCCAAATAGTTGAAAGACAAGATAAAATAATTTTATCTTAGACTTAATATTTAAAATTAGTCTTCTTGCAGATGTTTGTTTTGCTGATTTTTTTAGTCTTTATATCAGATATTGACCAGAGATGAGAAGATATTTATGTTGCTGCCACAGATAACCAAATGAAAATGTGTCTTTACATTGTATAAAAATGTAAAACCATCACGAAAAAATCTGAATTTCCCAGGGGCAATTCTTAATCATAAATTTGATCCACTACTGTTCCTATTTCTTTGACATTGTTTGCACTGCATTATAGATTCTCTTTCTCCCTGCAGGCATCAAAATTTGATTAATTTTGAATTTCTACACAAACAGGTATTTATATTTGTCACTGTTCTTATCATGCGTGAATATGGAACTTTTTTCCTTTTATGGTAATAAAATATGATTGAGAGCTGGCAAAGGTATTTTTGCAGTTTTCCAGACAGTAGCTTGTTGTGCTTTCACACGTAGA
Organism: Vireo altiloquus; assembly: GCA_013396875.1. Lineage (NCBI taxonomy): Eukaryota > Metazoa > Chordata > Aves > Passeriformes > Vireonidae > Vireo > Vireo altiloquus. The sequence goes on along the minus strand of VZRF01006820.1, from coordinate 150,530 downwards.
TACCACTCCCCTCACGTTATAGTGGCATATATGAAACATCCTTTCAGTGACATTTTTTCACATTGGCTTTTGCAACCTGTTTTTTTTTTTTTTTTTTTCTGGTGATGAGTCAAGAAATTCTTCTCACTTTCAATTCAAGTTGAAATATCTTGTTTCTTCTCAGATATATGCAAATTTTGGCTACATCTGCTGCCTCCCGTTATTCATTCTTACATCTGCTTTTTGCTTCTCTTCCAGTTCTGAGATTAGAAGGACAAAGAGAAAAAATGATGCAAAAAGCTTCTGGTTAAGACTGATACCTGCATAACTCATGAGGAAACAGTTACCGAAATAAAATGCAGTAGTCAGACCTTTGATCTTTGGAAGATCCCCAGTGTTCTCAGGGAGATTCTACCCAAACAGATAAATTGCAGACTGGAAGATTTTGTTATTTTTTACTCATTACATTTGAATAATTAGTCTAAATTCAGATAAATATCTGAATTTTCATCTGCTAATCTAAACTAAATAAGATTTCAGATCTGGGGGGTTCGACCGTTATTGCTAATTACCTTTTTTAATGATCACATTTAAAAGGGCATGATGGAGCTGTTTTGCCAAACAACTTTTTTGTTTCCTCAGGTTGCTGTGACTCTGTGCATCATATCTGGGTGATAAAAATATTCTGTTTGGTGGAGCTTTATTATGGTTTTTGAAATATTATGTTGTTGTCCAGTTGGAAGAACTAACTCCTGAAATTAAAGCAAATTTTTAATATTATCATATAAATTCTTGGTGTATATATTGTTAAATAGATTTGTTTTATGAAAATAGCAATCAAGTTATGATGTAAAAATTCTCCTTCAGTTATGAGACAAAGTCTCACTGATAATCATTTTCCATACAGTACAAAGGAGACAAGTTCTTCTCCCTGTTAACAGATGGGAAAGATAGACGGTAATTGAAATGGTGTGCAAGCTCCAGCACACATAAAAGTAATAGTAAACAAGCCATATTTTATGAGAGCATCATTAGAGTGATTTAAAGGTAAAGGAGCCTTTGAGAAATTAATGATTGGTAATTGTCAAGTATTTTTACTGACTAACTACCTTCAAAACATTGTAAAGACTTAGAAATATATTATGTGATCTATAACATCCAGAAAGATTAAATATTTTGGCACATATAAATAAAAAAGGACAAAAGTGAATTATCTACAGCTTTATGTTATAGGGAACAGAAATAGATGAGTAGGTTCATATTTTGTTGGATTTTGGGAGCTGGTAGGAGATTTGATCTGACATATTCTGACCAGGAAATGTGATGTCTGAATATCATAGTGTTTAGACCTCTAGACACTGTAGTGGTCACATTTATGCAAGAAACCTGCAGTTGGTTTCTGAGTTACTTTCCTGCAAGATCTGTCTCCTGTTACTTAATGCAAAATTGCATTCCTTCCCCTCTTTATCTAACTCCACGATACTTCAGTAACATGGATTCTGATTTAAAAACTTGAAAAAAAATACTACTCAGCATCATAGAGCTCACAAGGTGCAATTAGACTAGCTCCATTAGCTTTTGTAGCAGCTGAGGATCTAGCCCAAGCTTTTATTACATTTATCGGGCTGTAAATTACTTTGGACCCATATGTTTACACAGTTGACAAGGGGTTTGCATAGAAATAAGTAAAAGTACTTTGCAGCTACGATCTCACCTCAAACATAAACATGTAAAGTCACAGATACTCTTAACAGGAATATTTGCCCCAGGTCTTCCAGGCTCATGCTGTTGTTTTGATGTTAAATAGGGTAAAGCACAGCAACAATTTAATGTATCCTTTACAGTGATCATCCATTTTCGCAGGTATTATAATCTCTCTGTGCTAAGGAAGTTCCCCACTGCCCAGAGCACACAGAAGATGTGAAGGTCACAGAATTATTTAAGACTCTGAAGACAAGAGAGAGATGCTATGAAAACATCATCACAACCTTGCAAAAATGTTCTAATTTTTCTTATCCATAGAAAGTAAACCACTTTCTTACTTAAAGGGCATAGATCTTCTCAGACAGAGGCAACTCTGGAACATTTGAAGAACTTCAGGAAACCTCTAGGAATGAGGGAGGCTGTTCCATGAGAGAAGGGATTTCATTGAGATGCAAGAGAATCACAGGACAAGAGAGAATTACTGAAATTTTTTCAGACATTAGAGGAAAAAGAGCCAAGAGAAGAATAGAGGTATAATTACAGAGTAAGGCTTTCCTTTACAAGTGCACAAGCAGATGCAGCAGTAGCTCAGGTGGAAAGCACATTCAATCAGCACAACTTCTTGCCTTCTATTTCTTTCTCCTTCCTCCCTCACAACATCTGTCTCCAGGATGACTAATCCCAATTTACAGGCTGCAGGGAGTGTGACTGACTGAAAACACTGCTTGGGCACTTGTACCTCCTTCTTAACTGGCTTTGAAAATAACGAGGCTGAACTTTTTGATCCTGATCCTGATAACCAAATACGGTGCCAAAATATTCCTTTCTCTAGGATTGCTTGATGTCCACCTGAAGACTGGTTAATGATTTATAGAAATGAGTCAGGAAAGCAAGACCAGGAACTGTTCTCTGAGGCTGAGTAGCATTGACACGAGATACGTATGTAGTGCCTGACTATCCCCCATACTCCATTCATTTTTCCTGTTGTGATAGATCATGAATAATTTTTAATTATTCTTTTTTCAGTTTGAAGGTCATGAAATCACATGTGAGGATGCCAACATATGTCAAGCCCACCAGTGTGAAGTGTGACGCTTGCTGTAAATTCTCATTGAGCTGAGCAAATACACCAGACCATGTGTCATGGAACTCATATGCTTTTGTTACGTTCTCATCTTAACTCTGGCAACCAGGCCATCATTTAGAGACTCAAGAAGTATTGGCTAAGAAGCCCTTAAGTTTTGCAGTACAATTCAATAAGATCTCAACTCCTTCAATAAACTTCTCAAAGGTGACTTCTCATGAGTGACAACATACTACCACAAGCTCCCCACTCCCACCACAAACTTCATTATGGAGTTCAGGATAGAATATGATAGCAGTGCTTTGCCCAGTCAGAGCAAGGGAGGAGAGAAATAAAGGCTGAAAAGAGAGAAAGAGGACAAAGAGTATCACCACTCTTTAGGTCCTGTGTTGGTCCTGCCACGTGGGTGGTCCAGAGATGGGGCAGTAAATCAAAGAAAGTGAAAGAGAAAGGGAGGAAGAAGAGCTGGGGGGACACACCGATTCCCTTCCTTTTATAGTTAACCTGGCACCTGCCTCTTATGTAAACTAGATTTTGTGTGATGGTGGTGGACAGTACTGTTCCACCTCTGCAGAACTTTCTCTTCTAATCACTATTTTAGTGTTGCACTAGTAAGAATCTTTGAGACAAAATATGATTATGTCTGGGCTTCTGCAACACTGAAAAGGTACGAAATAGGAACCTGCAAAACTATGAGTGAAATAGCGTAGATGGGGATTTCTTTGTCCTCCTCTCTGACAGCACAGAAATAAGGGCCGTTAAATTATGTGAGAAACACCCAGATTCAGAACGAACAAAAAAAGGATTAAACCAGTGTAATTCCTGGACAAAATTAATTTCTGGGGTGTCAGATGTTGGCATTGGCTCATGAGGACACTTGGCATAGATCTATAAAAGGGTTACCAAATATGCACATTAAGCACAGAAAGTTCTCTGTATTGAACAAAACTGAACAGTGGAAGTGTGTTTTGCTGTGGATAGACAATTACACATACATGTCTTTTAACAATTCCTTTATGCTCCTGATTACATCTGTGTCCTTGCTGATTTTCCCCCTAAAAAAAGGCATCAGCCCATTCCTGGGAGCAGTAGAAAAAGGAGAAATAGCGAAATGATTATGGCAGATGATGAATGGAAAAAAAAAAAAGAGGAATTGGAGTGTGAGATAGGAGAGAAAGATTAAATGGTCATAGATATAGAAAGACTGAGGGACATCAAGTAGAAAATCATAATAACTCACCCTCTTCCCTGAAGTTTGAAGGAATTAGAATTGCTTCATATGGGCTTGTCACAAGATGAGGGAAAGAAGGGATTCTAACTGTCTCTAGGATCTCCACATTTCTCAGCTCCCTTCTTTTGTTGGAATGGATGAGCTTTAACCAGGAAATGGTTAAAAAGAAGCTCCCATAGCTTGACAAGCCCTCAGAAAAATCTCCCATAGCTTGACAAGTCCTCAGACATAGTGGGTATAAATAAAAAGGTCAGAGGAGAAGTGGAAATTTTAGTAATTTTGCAAATATTTAGGCACTTGTTCTGTCCTGCAATCCACTAATAGACTTCATAAACCATGAAGGCAGAGAAGGTAGAAAGCAGCAAACTTTTCTGAATAAAGGTAGGAGTTTCCTCATCTATATCTGCAATTTTGTGGTGATAAATTTGTCTTTCTGCAAAAAGAAAAAAAATTAGTTCTCCTACAGAAATACCTTTGCTGTTTATTCTCCCAGTGTGCATTCTGAAGGGTTTTCTTCCTGCAAGACAGCTTCCATTCAAGTCTTGCACTGAAAAATGATAGAAGTGCAGGTCCCAGCAGCTTTGCCAATGCCATTATATAACTCCATTTTCATGTGCCAAAACACCACGAGATTTTGAATTTTAGAGTCTTACAATTTGCAGCAGCAGAAAATTTTTAGTAAGTTTATTCATTTTTCACTGTACCAAAAACTCTGCCTCTGCCAAATTGGGCAGCAAATGCCACTGTGGCAATGGTCACACTCCAGTGAATGCACAATGGATTCTCACAGAAGTGAGGTGTGTCCATAAGTCAGAGGAGCCTTGCACAGTGGTGCAGTTTGCAATTCCTGTTGCCATCATGAAGCCAGTAGCTGTTGATTGGCTTCACATACTAAAACATGAAGGGAAGAGATCCTAAAGAAAATCCCTTCTGAATCAGCACCCCTGCTTGTGCTGTTTCCTTGCTGTTCCTCTCTTTTCATTCTCTTGGTGCAGCTGCAACTGGGAAAGAAAATGTAAATGTAATTGCTGCTGCTGCAAAAATTGCAGCCAAAAACTATTGATTAGTGCAGCAATTGCAAAGTTGCAGCTGTCCAGATAAATATATCTATCTATGCACAAATCTAAGCTCTACAGCAACGACAGATGGTTTCCCTCTCATTAGGGCTGCCATATTTCAGGCTATGATTTTTCAGAAGGAAATAGTTAGCTGTGACTGAGCAGTTATATGCCAAGAATTCCTGGAAAAATAATAAAAGTGCTCAAAATCCTGAATGGTAAAACGTCCATCTGGAAAAGACAAAGCGTCATGGAAAAACGAAATGCATGGCAGCCTTATCTCAGGTGGTGGCATAGAAATATTACAAAAACTGGTTACCCAGAAACATGTATCCTGGGCTGAAAGAGAGGAATGGTGGGGGTTTTAGAATTTGTACCCAGGTGCAAAACATAATGACTTCTAGTTGGTTTTCAATAAATACTATATCATTCATTTAATTGAGCACAAAACCAGGAAACAACGTAAAAGAGTTTGAGATACTATTCTCTGTATTTAATGCTTAATATGGAATAAGTATGATTGTGGGAAGTGATCATTTATTAGGTAGCATTTATCCCATCTGATGTTACCCATCTAAAAATTACTCATGTAGTCACAGCCAGTCCTTTTCTACTCAATATTCAAGGCAAAGAAAATTTCCTTAAGATCGAGAGCCACTCTATTGTAAAACAAGTGTCTGAAAAAAGAGGAAGAATTTTGTCCACTCTTTTTTAAGGACTGGATTTTACTCGGCACTTCATACAATAGAATAATTCTAGTTGTTCTCACTTAAAAGTGTCTAGACACATTTTTTTGTTTTTGACTGCTGTGGTGTTCAGCTCAATGATCAAAGTACATAGACATGTGCCAAACATGGCTTTCAATATCAGCTGGCTTTCTGGCAGCAAAGACAAGAATTCCACAGTCATATGTTAACCCTGATTACACTTTGAATAATACCTAGATCTCAAGAGCAGAATAGTAAAAGGGAAACATTTTTTAATAGGGTATAGTAATTAACTGTGTATGGAAAAATATTGTCCATCATTGAGCTGAAGTTGCAGCTCCTCATGAGACTATCTTAGTGAAACAAAGGGTGACTGTACTGTGGGACTAAGAAAGGGTTTGAGCTATCTCACTTATATAGCAATAGGCAAGGAATCTAATTTTTTTAAATTATCTGATTTTCTTTTATGTGTCTAAATGTGATGCTATTTTCAGTGGTTATGACAACATCAGATAAGATTTCTCCCTATAGCTTATCTTACCCATAATACTTTTTATTAATCCTTTCCTTTCCTTTCCTTTCCTTTCCTTTCCTTTCCTTTCCTTTCCTTTCCTTTCCTTTCCTTTCCTTTCCTTATAAACGAGGAGCCGTAAAATTGACTTTATGGCCTGACTGTAAGGAACATTTGAAAACCAATCACTAACTTAGTTCATTTTCAACAGAATTTCAGGACACACCGTTCATATCTTTCATGAAAAGGCTGACAAAATTGCAAAGCAAAATATTAGATAATTTTCTAGAACTCTCAGTTTCTTAGTTTATAGTGATGAAAAACTAATTAGACATGGTTATGAAAAATATTGCAAATTTTAAAAATTAAATCTTTCAAATTACTCTCTCTAGATGTCTTAATTACTGTTTAATTCTTTACATATTTATATGTGAAGAAATTATTCAATTTCTTAACTGACTGTTTGCCATGGGTTTGGGACAGTCTAAGTAAGGTTTAATCAAGCAAAAATATAAATTTCTACAATTGACAGGATATCCAACACCACTTTTTCTGTGCTGAAATTTACTCCAGAAAAGGAACTTCCTTTTCCCCTATCTAAATGACTAGTATTGGCTGACAAGTTGAAATTTCAGTACAATTGTTTCTCAAGGTCTAGTGTTAGCTTGAAATAGTTGTTCTGCAGCAGTCTGAACAGCTGCATTTTCATTCTGTAGTGTATTCCCACAAAAATGGAACAACAGTTTAGATTACACTAGCTACTTCACTGCCAAACAACTTTGCTAAGTAACTGCCCTGCTTGCTCAAAAATATAGAAGCGATGTAGCCATTTCTTGTAGTTAAATTTTTCGTCTTTAACCTAGAAAATGGTCCCAGATTTCCCTCAGGACATCTTCCACGTGCAGTATGCTTTGTCATCACATAATTTTGGAAAGCATTAGAATTTGTAACAAGGTCAATAAATTTGAATAACATGTTTAAATTCAGATTTTTTTTTAAACTTAATGTGTAGTTTGATAGTAGTACACGTGTATTTGTTGTTATCCAAAAGCATCAGTGTATCAGTGCTCTTAAGAATTTATCAGCAAATAATTATTTCTTTTTGGATAACCTTATCTGAATTCATGGGATCTTGTATTTAAATTCTAGATCAGCAGAAAAAAAGATTGGTTTATTTTGAAGTAAGTGTTACGTGTGTTTAATAAAGTTAGGTCCCCATATGTTTTTCATTTGCTGTCTTGTGGCTATTTTCCTCTATGTTTTAACTGCTAAGAAGTTAAGCTGCACTTTACACATATGAGGTGATGATTGGGTGGTGGGGGTGCAATTAAAAATTTACTATATATCTGGAGAACATCTCCTTTGTCCAAAATTTCCCATGAACTTGAACACCATTGTGCCTTTTACTTACATTTAGAAACCTCACTGGCCACCTTATTTGTAGGACAAGGAATGTAATTTAGAATTCAGATATAACACATGAACGATACTGCATAAAACTACTCAGAGACAACCAGAGCAATGAATACTCTAAATGTCAATTTCTCCAAATGGTTTTATTTTTGAAAGTTTTTATGGCTAATTTGTCAGAGAATGGATATTTAATTTAGCTGCTTTGCACTATTCCCAAGTTTTCTGGATCATTATTAATTATACTTTAATATATCTAACTTGTTGTGTAGGGAAAATCTCTCCATGGGAACACTTTAAATCACACCTATTTTAATACACACAAATGATCTGAAAACAACTCTCCAACAATTTTTTTTCTCAAATGTAAGTTTAGAAGCCACAGCCAAAATATTTGACACAGACTTGTGCCATCCAAACGTTTTTATAAACTCATTTTTAATAGGAAAATGTTGTATTTTGAGTAGTGTATCATCAAATATAACCTTGTATTTCTGAAGTGGTCTAAGATGTAGTTCAATGAACATCTTAGAATAGATGTATAAGATGTATAAGAACACTTATGTAAATCCAAATTGTGCTAATGGTATCACACAAAGACAACTATCTCTAAATAGTATAGTGTTTAATTTTATCTAAACTGTGGTAGAGTATGGAAGAATTGAAGATACCGCACTGGTCATGCGTCATGCACCCAGGAACTAAGAGATCTATAAAAGCATATATTTTTTTCTAAGGTACTAGGTCATACCAACATTACTGTTTAAGAAATTTTATTAAGAGTCTATATTCAGTTTGGCTGTGGATGTGACCTTGGTTTTCTCTTCAGCTCTTTAATAATCAGTTGCCATAATGTCCAAATCTCCTTTCTCTGACTGGCTAGTCACATGGTTATTTCCACTAGTACCTAATGCTGTGAATCAGCGTCTCAAATTACCAGTAAGGCAGAACCATGCTATAATGGTTCTCTTCTCCTATGGATCATTCCCTCTTGTTATTATTATTACTACTGGTATTTATTTAAGGCTACATCAGTTTACCATATGTGTCATACCAAGCAGCAGAGTGTAAACTGATTGGAAAGATTAGATTTCGTTCATTACAAGCAGGGATATTACTCTGCAGACACACTAGAAATTGTGTTATCCAGCCAATTTTTGTTCCAAACTCATTTTAGTGAACATTAAAGCATATGGCAATTTGAGATATGTATGTGCCTTTCTTGCATTTAAAAAAATTCTCCAGGGAGAAAAAAAAAATGCATCACCTCATTTTGAAAACTATAGGGGCAAATCTCAGTGACAGCTTCGAAAAGAATTATATTTTAAAGTTCCCTTTAGTTGAGAGTGCAACTATTAGCTTTGTCAGTATATACTGCCTTATACCCAGTATGTCAGAAAGCTGTGTTTTATAAAACTGCAATACTTCTACTAAAAGAATAAAACTTCTAGAAGACTGGCAAGATACTGATTAGATAGGTGTTCTGCAAGATGGGTAGGGAACCAGCTGACAGGTCATGGTGATCAATGCTCAGCATCTTCATAAATGATCTGGAGGATGGAACTGGCAGCAGTCACCATGTTTGCAGATGGCACCAAACTGGGTGGTGAGGTGTAAAGAGCAGAGGGACTCTCATCTTAAAGAGAAACCTGGACAGGCTGGAATAATGGGCTAGCAAGAAGGTCAATATACAGAAGTACAAGCCTGGCATTTGACAAAAAAATAAGCAAATAGCTGACTACAGACTAGGAGCAGCCTTGCTGAAAGGAGCACGGGGGTTCTGGTGAACAACAAGATGAACATGTGTCAGCAGTGTGCTGCTGCAGCAGTGAAGGTAAAACTTCCTGGGTTGCATCTGCAGGGCATTACTAGCTGAGATAGAGATGTGATCATCCCACTCTGCTCAGTGCTTGTCGGATTGGACCTGGAGTGCTGTGTCCAGTGCTAGCCCCCACAATTCAAGAATGATGTGGGCAGAATGGAAAGGATCCAAAAGAGAGCCAAGAAAGTGATCAAAGAACCTGTTCTATGGGAAAAGATTGAAGGAGTTTGTTCTTTAATCCCCAGAGAAGAGTCTGGGGGGCCTCATCACAATATTCCAGTTTTTAAAGGGTAGCTCCAAGGAGGATGGAGGTTCTCTTCACAAGGAATCACATGGAGGAGACAAGGTGTACAGGGTACAAATTGCATAGGATAGAGGTTTCATCTTGATATAAGAAAAAATTCATTTACAGTGTGAACAATCAATCCCTGGAAGAGTGTAGAGTCCCCATCACTGGAGCTTTCAAGATGCGATTAACATTCCATGGTTTCCTCCAAGGATAATTACTTCCCAAAATATGGAGGATCTTCATTTTTCAGAAATCATCCCTTTTTGATCTTTGCTTCGCACCCCTTCCTATGGGTATGAAGGTATATTCAGAGGTACAATGTGCAAGGTCTGCTATATTATCCCTGTACATTTTGATAATGGGTGTTACCTAAAGCCACGTTCTGAATTTATGCAGAAATACAAAATCATCCATATACTGTGTTAACCGAGTATTTTTCATAACAAACAGCAGAATCATAGACATATAAAAGTCACTAATACCTCCTACATTTTTCACACAGTTTCCAGAAGGACAACTGAAAATGCAAAAAGGACCATGTATTGGAAAATGTCATAGCATAGACAAAAACATCAAGTAGATCAACTGTATCCTAAACTTCTCAAAATTAAAAAACCCCCTACATATTAATTTAACAAAAAATGTATCAGACATGATAGACTGGCCAGTGCTGTTAGAAATTTTACTTTTATATCCCACGTACAAGAGAGCTTTCATATTTTCACAGGAGTAACTGACAATATGTTGTTTCTCTTAAAAAGAAAATTTTCCCAGTATTTAATGTGAATACAAGGCGTCTCACAATTTTGTAGACTGTCCTCAGATGGCATTGGAAATACTCTAAGACACTTAACATATGGAAAGAGAAAATACTTTTGCTGATAATCATCAAAGCGCTTTTGAGAGTACATTTAGATACTGTGTTTTCTATCCAGAAGTGAAGACAAAGGAAAGTTACTCATTTGCTTGACTTACAAATATGGATAAGTGCTAAAACTTGTACTGTACTGTAAATATTAACCAAATGCCAGACCACGCAGCCAACATTAAATCTTTTCCATTGGAACCCTAATTATTATTCATCTTTTGGTTTTGTGCTTTAAGAAAATAACATCTGTGCCGCTGGTTTCCCACAGTTAATGACTATGGAACTAGGTCTGTGAATATTTCAAGGTTTTAAGGAAATACTTTCAGGTTGAAAAATCTCAAAATATTTTTCACTATGTGCATTACTCTTTTGAAGCAAAAAATATTAAAGTACAATGAAAATATTTTTCTTTCATTTTTAAAATTTATTGTTGCTCTTTTACTCTATTTACCATGAGGATGCCTCATTAAGGCTATTCACAGAGTACAGTGTTAGCTGGGCTAATGAAATCCTAATGAAGTAATTGTAAGTTATTTGTTTAGACTTACTGTGACCACGATCAGCAAAATTTGCACCTAAGTTATCTCACAAGACTCATTCAGGAAATCTGTGGCACAGTTCAGGAGAGACTGTGAAAGCTGCTAACCTCACAGAATTGTCCCCTGAGTGTAGCCCTGACAGGCTATACAGCCAGAGGGGTCAAGCTATATCACTTTTTAGTAATTAACTTTTGAATAGAGCTTTGGAAGTACAAAGTGCTTCTCAAGTGCTATAATTATCATTTCCCTATATAGCAGCATAATTTAGTTGCAAAGCATGAAGTAAGGAAGTAATATTGACCAAACATTTAGCACTTGGTTATAGAAATTATTGCTGGAGACTATAAAATAAATTGGATTTCAGCTGAAGCCTGCTGGTTTATTGCATATTTTTTAAAGTTTGGCCAACTCTAGATTACAGACTGAGAAATCTATATCACCCCCAGCAAAGAGGCAAACCACGTTTTATAAAGCTCAGTGATTGGTGCAGATGAACATGTTTCTCAGCACCCAGATATCAAAGCTAGGTGAGCGGACTTGTGATGGTAAATTTCTTTATAATTTTCCAAGTGCTTCTGTTGTTATTTTTAATTCACTTTGGCATGTTATCCCCTCTTTTTCACCCGTTTTGAACATATCCTACCATATTGCTCTATGATGCAAGATGAGATGCAAGATTGTCTGACAAAAATTATGTGGCCACTGAATTCTCACAATTGTGATGTTTCTTAATTATCCTCATTGCTGTGGTGACTGTAAGTAAGGACACCCAAAGATTTTGAAGAGAGCTCTTGGAGGCCAGTGTGTTAGGAGGGTTCTCCAAAATTTCCTTTGGTAAACTGCCCATGATTGTCCAAATGAATCTACATGGGATGCTATTGAGAAGATGGGGCTTCAGGCAGCTGAGGCAGCCTGCCATGTTTTCTGGTTTCCAAGAAGTCTGGATTACAGAATTGCTATATAAGGTATATTTTTACCTCCCATCTTCTTCACTATTGCTTTATACTGTCTGGTTTGCCTTAGTAATAGTTTGGTCGCATGGTCTCATCTTCCAGAGGTTGTCATAGATTTTACATATCTTCATATTCTGTTTTATGATGCACATACAAAAAAAAATTAAAAAGTGCAATGAAGTGTTTCTTTTTAACAAGATGCTAATTAAATTCTGTAATATTTGGAGCTTCTGATGATCCTTGTACTTTTTAAGACAGATACTCTTTCAGAGGCATCACTTATTCTGAAAATATCTGATGTGTTCTTCTACAAGCTTTTCAAACTGAAAGATGGGTTTAAGAAAAATGCCATTGACAACATTATTAAAATATGTTGATAAAAGTATAATGTTTTAAATATTTAAAGGAATATCTGAAATAAAGAGGTTAATAAAATACCATTCTCTGGTGTAAATATTTAGAAATACCATTTGTATATACCAAACTATAGTTTGATTCTGAAAACATGGCTGATCTACAGACAAGGTACAGATATTCCATTGATTCCAGAGGTATACTGTTAGAGTCTGGAATCCTGAAGAATTGATCTAAACTATTTGTAAATCTGTGTATTTGGAAATACAAGGGATTAAGTTGTAGGTGAACAAGGTTAAATTCAATAACAGAATATTCACTCCCAAACATATTATCATCAGCTTGCAAAATATTTTTTGAATGTTGCCAGGCTTCACATGTATGCATATAAAAGAAATATATATATGCATACATATATAATATAAGTCTCTTTCTCTCCTCCTTACTGTCCTCCCTCCCAAAAAATTAATGGGAGGGTTCTGAAGAGCCTCAGTCCTTTGAATTGAGGTACTGTCCTGTACAGAATGCCAACAGGATTAAGCAGGTTATTTAAATGGTGGTGTGATCTTGATCAGTTTATTCCTTGTTTTATACGTAGGAATCAGAGTGCTTATAAATAAGAACTCTGGCTAGCAAAGGCTCCCTGTCCTCCACCCCATCATGACCCAAACCTCCCTTGTTTCAGACGTAAACAGAGCTTGTATCCTAAAGAAAGAAGTCACTCAAAACGTATTGTTATTGCTATGCAAATCATACTGATATTGATAACATTTTGGTGAATATTCAAATGAACACCTAAATGATCATGCCTCATGAAAATGTCTCATACTATGTTTCCAAACAGGACAACAGGGCTGTGGGTGGAATCCAAAAACCACTGCCCTCCCAGTTTATATGTCCAAGCCTTTGAGGCTTATAATCTTCTATTAGGAATTCTAAAAAATATGCTCAACACAACTTCCTCTGAGGAGGGGAAACACTGCAATTAAACAGCACTTCAGAAAGGAGATTGCAATTGTTGAGCCTGCAAGGAGGCAAGAGAAGTCTTGGCAATTTTCTCACTGCAATCATTGCATTTGATGTGGGAGAAAGTAGCAGTGGCAAAGTGAATAGCAAGTTAACAGTATAAGAGGAATAGTAAACTACTAAGTGTCATATTCCATAGCAATAAAGACTGATGTTCTTGAAGTTTCCCCTCCTGGGACTTGCTGCTGTGTAGATACACACCCACTGTATATTCACAGATTTCATGTGCTTTTAATATGATTATACCTTATATTACATTTATATGCAGATTTCTACTCCTCTTTTATGGTTCATTGTAGCTGAACTTCAGGGCTTAATAGTACATTTGCAGGCACTTTCAAATGCCTACGTGATTCCCTCTGAAGCTGAAACAGTTAGGCTTTTCTCTGCAGAAAGAACATAACCTTTCCTATTTCCAGTTTCATTGTGACTATAAAGTTAATTTCATTTAATGAAATTTTACAGCTAGAGTTATTCACCATGATTACTGCCATGTGGCTTTACTTCCAGCATTTTACCCTGCCTTGCTCCTGTCTCTTTAATAGAGAGCTCCTGTTTTGCTAGGCTTCTAATACAGCCTAATGATGAGAGAGGAAGAGATCTTTGGAAAGGTTTCACCTTCCACGTACAGACTGCAGCTCTCACAGTGTTTACTGCTTTTACAAGTGACAGTAATCTTTCTCACATTTGCTGTGCCAATAATGAAGCCTTTATTAACACCCTACCCTCTTTATAGATTTCATAGAAGCAGATGCTCCGTCTGCTTAAATATTTGAAAAGTTACTCATAAAGAAACATTTATAAACATGCTCATGATTATGACTGGAAAGAATACTGTGGATGCAACACTGTCATGTATTACTATAATAAAGCAGCAGGAATAGTCCTTGCTTCTATATGGTTATTTTCCTTGGTGAAAGCTGGACTCATAAGAAGAGAACAACTAAGTTTGGTTGCCTAAGTAAGGTGTAGGCATTTGTAACTTCTGTCACAGCAGTCTGTTTTACACCACATGCAAGCCCTGATTAAATCTGTGATACATTAAAGAGTATTCCAGTCTTATAATCTCCTCGATTATTTGGCTATATGGGCTAAGCTCTGAGCTACTTGAGAAGTAATGCACTATGAAGTTGCATACTCAAGGAAAAAGGACTTTTGTGGGGTTTTTTTGTGGGGTAGGAATATCAGCTAGACACCTTTGAAAGAAGGTTGCAAATAGTCCTCTTTAAGACAAAAATAATGGCTGCAAAATGGCATTTCTAAACACAACTTTATGATTTTGTATGAAAGCAGTAATACTTTATGAGGTATGAGACCTGCTGGTATATACAGATCCATCCTTGGATATCTGACTTGTCCTGTGTTTTCCTTTAAGCCTCATAGAGCTAGGAGATGTTTGCCATGCTCTCAGCCCTGGACGTGTAACAGCCTGCTGTGTTTAACCTGGCAGTCAGCTAAACAGCACGCAGCTGTTTGCTCACTCTCCCCCAGCCAGATGAGAGAGACAATCAGAAAAAGAGTTAAAACTCTTTGGTTAAGATAAATACAATTTTATAGGACAGAAAAAGCAGGAAAAATAATGACAATGATGAACATACAAAAACAAGTGGTACATAATAAAATTGCTTGCCACCTTCTGACTGATGCAAAGTCAGCCCCAAGCAGCAGACCACTACCCCTGGCCAACTGCTCAAAGTTTTATTGTTCAGCCTTGACAACATATTATATGAAATATCCCTCTCATCAGTTGGGTTTAGCTGTCCTGGTTGTGTTTTCTCCCAGCTTCTTGTGACCCCCAGCCTTCTTGGTGGGAGGGCAGTATGAGAAATCCTTGACGTAGTGTAAGCACTACTTACCAACAAATAAAACATCAGTATGTTATCAGCATCACTGTCATGATAAATCCAAACCACAGCACTGTACAGCTACTAGGAAGAAAACTATTCTAGGTAAAACCAGGATATGGTCCCTGAGACTTCACAAAGCTCTTCTGTGTGTGTCATACTAAAGTTAAACCACTTGACTTTCATAGATTTGTATAGAATCTTTTCAGTTGGAAAAGAACTTTGAGATCATTGAGCACTACTGTAAACCAAGTACTTCCAAGTCCACTGCTAAACCATGTGTCTAGGCACCACATCTTTTAAATACCTCCAGGGATGGTGACTCAACCACTTCCCTGGGCAGCCTGTTTCAGTTTGGACCTTCGCTCCAGTTTTGGGCTGAAAGTCTCTCCAAGGACAGCTCACAGAGCTTTAGAAAGACAATCTATTTCAATGCTGCTCTCTAGATAACCACATGTATAAGAAAAAGGCAAAAAAAAGTAGTTAGGTCTCCTCCTAGAATGCAGAAAAATTTAGGAAGTAAAAGTGATAAAGACAGAAATGTTGTGTCTTTTTTTTTCCCCAGAAAGTAAGAAAATAAACTGGAATTATTAGCCATTTTTTATAATTTTCTCTCATCTCAAATTGGAAGGTGTTCTTGAGCTGGATTTTTCATGTCTGGTCGTGCACAAGCCCTTCACATTAGTTTAGCTGCAGAAGGCTAGTAGCAGAATGAGATCATGTTTGCTATATTCCTGATCCTGGCGAGACATCTGCATCTTCATGGACGTTCTGGCTTTAGCAATAGAAATGCAACTTTTGTTCACAGGCTCACAAAATGACTGCAGTTTGGAAGGGTCTCTGAGGACTGTGTTTTCCCTCCCCTGTTCAAAACTATCAGCTAGAGCTGGCTGCTGAGGGCTATGTCCAGTGAGATTTTGAATATGTCAGAGGATGCAGACTCCATAAACCCTCCAGCCAACTCCTGTTCTTTACATCTTTTATGGCTAATCCCCTTGTATTTCAGTTTGTGCCCTCTGTCTCTTTTTCTCTCAATTGTCACCAGTGAGAACAGTCTGACTGCATCTCCATTACTGCCCTCTGCCAGATATTTTCAAATATCCCCTGAGTCTTCTCCAGGTTGAAGATTCCTACCTCAGATGCTACAGTCCCTTTGTGGCTCTTTTCTGGACCTGCTTCAGAATTGCCATGACATTCTTGTGCTGGGGAGCCCTGGACCTGACCAGGCAGTCCAGGTGTGGCCCACCAGTATCGCACAGAGAGGAAAGATCATCTCCCTTGACCTCATCTGTGGTTTTAAGAAGCCTTAATATTGATCTTTTAAAGTTAATTGTGGTAATGACTTGGCAGTGGGTTTTTGAGAAATTTCAGAGACAAGCTGGAAAAAGCAATTTCTTTCTAACCTGTCTTCAATTGTAATAGTTAACTCCATTTCTAAAGGGAGCTCTCTGTAGTTCCCAGGAGAAAAGAATGTAAATATGAGAAATGTTTACGGTAAGGTGTTTGCCTTGACCAATGGAAGATGTCCTCTCTGTTCTTGTTGTGCATTCCATTCTGGTGCTGCACACACACAGACTCACAGACATGGAGATGATCGCAGCTCCGAACCTGCTCGAGGAAGCTGCTGATCTCTCTCTCTCTCAATCATCTTTTTAATAATATCTATCTATATATCTATCTATAAATAAAGCCTTCTGATCATCAATCCATGAACCTTGAGTTTTTGTGGAAGGACCAGGCCCTAGCTAAGGGTCAGCAACAACATTGTCTTTCTACAGTTAATAATATTTTTTATTTTAGATTTCAAAAATTAATATTTATTTCAAACAGACTCAAAGTGATTTTCTTCCCTATTAGGAGGGAAGAATTATAGTTAGGGCAGATGGAAGTAAGAAAATCTACACTGAATAGACAAGGTTACATTTGTGCTATGAATGCACTGCGAGTATTTCTTTATGTTTTTAGTTAGTAGCTGTAGAGCTATAGAGATATTTATTCATTCCATCCCATACAATTCCTGAGGCTAAATATGTTGGCTTTAGCAACATTTCTATGGTTAGTTAAACCTTAAAGATTCAAGTATTTCAATGCTGTTATTTGCCTATCTTCTTCAGCTAGCTTCCAATGTACCACTTCAAATTTATCCTTAAGATGGCTAAAGACTTGGAATTAAAATTATTTTTTAAACAATTATCCATGAGATGCAAGTGTAGCTACAGAAAGTCAATGCATATCTTTAGAAAAGACAGAAAATGCACATCATATTTAAGTATCTCAATATTACGGTTCTCTTTCAATTTTAATACTTCATTATAAATGAAGTATTCCCTCCAAGATTAAATGTTTTCCTCTTTAGCTTATAATCAAGAAATATTAAGACTTTATTTAATTTTCTTAGTCCCAGGTACTCAATTTCTGACACTGCTTTTCATCATTTCATCAAAGAAAAATATATGAGTTCTGACCCTATGTATTCTCCTGGGCTAGTCTGGTCTCTTATTTCCACTTTTCAAAATAAGACATCTTAGGAGTGACTGTGGAATCTCTGGGATATATCTGCAATCAGAACTTGGTTTATTGACTTGAGAAGCAGATTTTTCCTTACTTGTGAAAATTATCTGCTATTTTATCCAAGTGGAAAATATGGATTTTAATTCTGTCAAGTTTTAGAAGCTAGAAGCTGTATATCCAGTTCAGCAAGGCATTTAAGCACATACTTAAGCAGATATCTTTGGTTCATCATTTGATTATTTGACGCTTATGTACTACAGTGCTGGATTGAATTAATCTGAGAATTCTAGAAATGGGCCCTGCCTCCACTTAAGTACCTGGTGTTTCTGTTATTAAGAGTTGCCTAAAAAAGAACAAGAAGAAAGTTTTTCCTCATTGTTTTGCCCAGATGCACAAAACACTCACATGCAAGAGTGATTTCTGTCCATGTATAGTACATGCATTTATCTTTGGAAAGGGTGAATAAATATGAAACAAAATTGGCGGTTGAGAATAATAAAAATAAAAGCATCAGATTAAATTAGGTCTAGAAATAGAAGTAGTAGTAATCAATATGACCTTATGGAAGGATAATTTGATTTAATTAATTTGTTATCTATTTTGATTAGATTACAGGATTGATAAAAGATAATGCAGTTGCATTATTAATTCAGACTTCTATCATACTACTGTTCATAATAAATATTGCTAAATCATTTTAGCATATATCAAGAGGTGAAACAATTTCGAAAATTACTTTTTCAAAAGTTGAAGAACTCAGAAGTCTGGAAACCCTTGTTCACAAGACTCTCAGTCCTTTTGCAACAATGGGACAGAGTCAGATGTCAGGTACAACAAGATATGTCTGGGATTTGCCCTTATAAACACAGACTGCTTGCCATGACAATACGCTGAAGATGGAGAATGCAGTTTCATGCCTTGTCCACTCCTATCCATCCATCTGGTGCAGAGCTGTAGAAGAAGAAAGAAGTCACTGTAGAACAAACACTTGAGAGATGAGACCTGCAAAGGTGGTTGGAAGTGAAACGTGGCTGCGAGGCAAAATGGGGTACATCATCATGTGTGTATCAGAACAAACACTTAAATTTGGCAAATCAATGTTCTCTTGCTTACTCTCTCATCTCTTAGTATCTTCTAGAAAGTATTCTGTAACAGGCAAACTGTAACACCAGCTGACCAAGCAGCACACAGGAATCAATTGGAGATGTGTTTTCACTTTCATCTGGACAGAAAGTAATTTTTTCTGTAAAAGTTCCAGAAAAGAAACTTGGGATGGAAAAAGCTCACCTTTAACCAGCTTGTGAAAGAGCATGTGCTGAAGTGTGGCTAAACTGGGTTAGCACTGGGGATATGCCAGAAATCTTGCCATGTCCCCATAAAACTTGGCCATCTGGATCACACCTTGACTTGAAAGTGAGCCAAGTCAGCTTCCTTAACCTCTCTTCCAGTTTTCTTTCCTGGGAAATCTGAGCTAGGATTGTGGGTGCCCATGCCCTGTAACAAGAGTGTGACATTTGGTGTGTCCAGGTGGCACAATTGCTGCTGTGCATCTGCAGTTCTGATAGGGAAGACATGCCCAGTCCCCAGGTCATCTCTGCAAGCGTCCATCTCTCTGTCTGCATGCACCTGAGTCAGTCTGGGCTTTGGCCACGAGTCCAGACCACCTTGGCTCTTCATGCACAGTTGTCACTTCTCTGAGCTGTCCAGAAATCCTGGACCAGTGGGAAAGTTATTTTTCTGTACATATTCTATTTCCAGATGGCAGCAGACATATTTGGCACAAAATTACTGTACCTTGAGCTCAGGGGATTGGGTATTTGAGCTTAGTACTTTGGGGTTTAGGAGGAAATCTATTTCTACTGGCTAAAATTTTCTCATTTTTTTGTTTTACAATGAGATTGTTCACCGACGCCTGGTGAATTTCACTGCTGCACTTCACAGTTTGGTGGCTTTGAAGTGGAAAATGTTGGGAAGCCAGAGGTTGTGTTGCCAAAGCAATGAGCTAAAACTTTTAGCAAAGCCAAAAGACAGGCATAATTCTAAAACAAAATGGATTTTTAGCACTGTGAATATGGAATATGAACATGGACCTGTTTAGGATGTCTTAATGTGATTTGAGTTGGAAGAAATTACTTGAATTTGGATGATATTCAGATGACTGAAATTTGATTTTCTGACCATTTCTTTTATATAGTATGGACATATTTGAAGTTTATCTGGTTTGGGTATTCTCTAGACTTAACCCTCTACTACCCCCAAACTACTCTTTCTAGACTTTCTGGAAGCTTTTTATCACTATGTGTTGGAAATGGAAAAAAATAGCAATCAAGTACATTGTTACTAAATCGTTACTTTAAAAATGAGAGTTGGTTTCATTGTAATCAATTAGAAGAATGTGCAGCATTTTCAAGTTGATGTATCATTAAGAGGTTTGAGAGACTTGTGGAAAAAAAATTAAGCAAATTTTGATTTTAAATGATCATCAGTCAAAACCTTAATTATGTTTTCCATCTCCCCAATGCACACACTCACATACTTGTGTCTTTGTGAGGTCATATTGCATAATTCATCTCTCTCCTATTCAAGAAAATGTATTTCGGTTAGCATTTGTTACTGTTATGACCAAAACCCTTGAAAATGGTCAGAATTGGGCAATGAGTTCAATTTTCTAAACATTTCAATGATTCCTTCTGCCATTCACATTTCTTAATATATTTTGTAATTTATAACACTTGAAAAAGGTACCAAAGTCAATGAGAAGAAAGTATGAACTAGCTGGCATAATATTAGCAGGTTATCAAACAGCATTATCAGTCAAAAAATAATTCAATCAGACATTTGGACTAAAGAATTTTTGTTTAATTACATGAATCTTTTCCATGCAATTGTACCCTAATCTCACGAAAATTTGTCCTTTGGGCAATGGATACTTAACTATCGATGATCACTTTTCAGAGGACTGAATGGTGATAAAAGTAAAAAAAAAATAATATAATATATTTTTTAATTATAAAAAATATAAGTTAATGATATTTTAGGTTATTAGTAGGTATGATTCTCTTCCTCTTTTCCTAAAAAAGACTTGGAAGTCACAACATAGAAAATAATTTAGCACTATTTTCTCTGAAACTGAATCCTCAGATTATTACATCATATTATGTGATGAAATGATGCTAGACTTAACTGGCAATGAAGCAGAGATTACAGATTTGCAAAATGAAGCTATACTTTAGCCCAAATATACTTGCAAAGGATACAACTCTTCCTGTACAAATAAAATCATTAAACTTCAAATCTTTAAAGGGAATGACTCTTTATTCTCATTTGGATCTTACTGTTGGCAACAAAATATATTTTCCATCTTGTCACTTATAAAAACAAGTAGTTTGTAAAAGGACTGCATCACAGTTTTTGTGAATTTTTTCGATATTCTTGACCTCACATTATGAAAAGCTGTTCAAACTTGGAGAAAAATGAAAAAACTCTCATCCTAGGAGATGTCTTAAAGAAATCTGAGAGATTTCAATAAGTGAAACTCTTTGAGGACCACTCTAATGCTTTTGCTTTTCTTCTCTCAATTTAACAAAGAAACATGTCAGGGAACATTATGTTTCTGTGCTGGTGTAGACATCCCTCAAAGAAGTCAAGTGTCTGAATATAAAGTATGTTAATCTTATTAAATAAAATTACATCCTGCAACTGTTTGATGTGACTTGCTGTGAAGTAGTTTATCAGAAATGTGAAGTAGGCTGTTTCTTTAAATACAAAGAGACATATTTGACATATAGGAAAGAGTAAGATAGGTATAAAAAGTCTAAATATAAAGCTCACTATGAAGTGAGGATTTGCTAACAGGTAGTAAGTATATAGTCATTCCATTCTAATTATATTCTGTGCTATTCAAAGAAGAAATTTGACATCAGTTGCTTATATCTGAACCAGACTAAAGAGAACTTGATTAGTCTAAGAAGTGTTCATATTTTCCATGGTCAAAATCAGTTTTTAGAGCTTATGGTTTAGTCACTGAAAGGAAGGAATTGGCAAAGGAGAATCTCAGCTTTCCTTGTTAAGATGGGAATCAATGATCTTTTTCCTTAAGAAGGCAGCCTGGGAAAAATGAATGAACTGTCTCAGATAGCAGAGTGTGGCTGAAGCATTATTTTTCCTAACTGCTGATTCCCTTTAAACTCCCTAAGCATCTCTTTTTGCAATGAAAGGAAAACATGTCCTTAGATCTCTGAGTTAGGAGTACACCCAACAGGTTATACTTCTGGAGAGCTGGGACATCCAGAGTGCATAAGGATTGTGACAAAGTTCCTGTGACTGTCCCTTTTTTACGAATCTTCTTATAGCTTTGAGGAAAATGAAGTTTGTCTAAGTGACCCTCAACTTTGTGTTAGTACAAGGCCTGTTTCTGCACAGGAAATCAAGACAGGTATCTCAAGGAATTTTGCATGTTACTGCTGCATATATTAATTTATGTAGTACTTAAACTCATGTGAAATGGATGAAGAGCTGTGTTCTGACCCTGAAGTCCACTGTTACGTCACAGTTCCATCTCTGCAGTTACAAGTGCTTGTCTTCTAACATAAGGTCCTAATTTTATGTAATCTGACATAGTTCCTAGCCTATTTAATTCCAAAGATTGTTGGTCTACACTAACCTCCAAACCATGCTCAGGTTTTTCCTGGGCAAGTCCTAGTCAACACAGTTCAAAACTGTGCCTAGGATTATGCTAACAGTTTGAACAATCTTCAGACAGTGCTCAGGCCTAAAGAGTTAGGCATGTTTATCAGTAGAGAAAACATGTGAAAGGAGTAATTTATAATGGAAATTTCCTTTGATAATCTTCTGTGTAATCTGGAACTGATTCCTAAAGGTGAATTGTTGCAAAGGCTCGTTGAGAGCTGGACAAGCTGCAAAAGAATTATTACAGAAAATCCTTTTATTGCCTTTTTATCAAATCATTTCAAAGAGGAGCATTATTTACCCAAAGTGCCGGAAAGAAAAATCTCTTATTCATTAGTCATCATTAGATTACTCATCCACATAAATTCTTGTCTATATACTGGTTATCATTCATCAGTCAACAAATTTAGCTGTCCCCAATAGCCCTATACTAAGTGTCTCAGCTGGTGGCTTGGGAGAAAATTCTCCTCATCCTTAACATGCCATAAAAAGTGAAGGAACCAGAGTTAAAATAGAGTGGCACTGAACCTGCAGCAGAATTATTTTTCCCCTCCAAAAATATATCTGGACTGCCAAATTCTTTATGCATATCTACTGCTGTGATTCCTATAGACTCCACAGTGTCTGAAGGATTATAGCATATCTGAAGAATATCCAAGACTTTTGAAAGTCTCATTTCAATTGTGCTGTCCTACATATGTGATTGATAATCTGTTAAAGCACCAAGCCAGTCACCTGCCCTTGTTGAAAAGCACTTTTTTTCGGGGGATGGTATAAAATTGTGTAAGCAGCACACCAAATTTCTGTAACAGTACCCTCTGTTACACCCAAAGGAACATCAGGGAATACAGCTACCGTTATTTGCCCTGGTTAAGCATGCACTTTCTGAATATATTATTGTGAAGCTACCTTTTGAACTTTTCTTCCAAGGATTCTTTGGAGAATAAGGTTTCAAAAAAATCAGTTCTCTTTCTCCCTGCTGCTTGTCCAGATCTGGACCACAAACCTCCATGCAACTAGAAATTCTTTGGAAAACTCCAGACAACAAGTACCCATTCAACAGTGTTTGATAAATGCAATCTCTTTAAAACCTGTATTCAATAAATCCTGCTGAAAATATCAGGTTATTTTTTTCATCCTCTGAACCAATATCCCCCTAAGTCTTAAAAATACTGCAGAAATATTTTACATGATTCATGTGTCACACTGGGTTTGTGTAGGATTAATTTGAAGGAGGTGAAATTGCAGCCCTTCTCTGAGCTAGAGGTCATTTCATATGAAAACTTATAGCACTATGCCCAGATATGAGGGCTGAACAATTTTTATGTTCAATGAACACACTAGATTCCAAAATAGAGCTCAGTGGAAAGAAAGATTTTGCACTGATTTCAAAAGAGATTGCAGCTCTGTGTGTTAGCTCACATCTCTGGCTAGTGCATTATCCCTTATCTGGGCACAGCGTTCTGGCACCATCATTTGGCAACATATGCTGTTCTGAGCTACGTCAAACAGTTTTCTGGTGCTAATGAATCTTATGCCAGAATCATGAATTTCGTCTGGAACCTGAGGACCTTTCAGCCTCTCAGGTCCACAGATATTACTCCTATAGACATGGCTTCTTTCTTATCCCAGTTTTAACTGCAGGACTGGAAATCCCAGGAAGTTAAAAAAGGTTCAATCTGACAAGAGTCAAGTAATTCCAGATGTATTGGGCAGTGTCAAGTTTATGAGAGAAAAAGCCCTGCTGATAAGCTTGGGTTTATTCTCTCAATACTTAGGCCTAGCCACCCAAAATTACAACTATTCTCAGCAAATGGAGGACCAGGTGGGCTTAACATACAGGACCAATATATCTCTTCTCTCTCAGGCCCCTTTGCACCATTTTACAGAAGGAGAACAGCCAAACACAAAGCCTACACTCTAGCTGGATATCATGATCAATATTAATTTCTGAGCATTTCAGACACAGTTTAGGCTTTAGTCCTGGTATGTTTTCTCCTTTCTGAGGGTACAAGTCTCAACAGTCATCATAAACCTTGGATCTGAAGCTGATGCTTGAGTTTACTGAGGTCTTACTTCCCCATACATCCCTTCAAGAATCCCACCGCAGCTGTTTTGAGCTTCCTAATTGACCCAGTCCGGCAGCACAACAGGAGAAAAGACAGAAAAAAGGTTTCTGAATTCAGTCGCTGTTGGTTTTAAAAGCTCTACATGCCCATAAATCTTTGAAAGGATGCAGCCTTGACTTGTACCCTGTGGTAGGTCTCACCTCTTCTAACAGTCAAAAGCAGAGGCTGATTTTTCTGACAATGGAAGGTCTTTGCCTCATCCTTCCCCTTCAGAGATTTCTTCCACAACCCACTAGATAGCTCACAGAGAGCATCTGTTCTCTGACATGCACAAACCTACCCCTTATTTGAAAGTCTCTAGTCTCTTTAGCTAGGTTTATGTAGAGTCAGTCAAATGAGTGTAGCACAGGCACTGGTTACTGAGGGACGTTCAAAAAAAAGAGCCAGTCTTAGCTCACTGATTAAAAATTTCCTACACTCTTTCTCCTAGAAGTTATACTGGAAAAAACTTGAAATTGGTCTTGTCACAGCTAGGAAACTGCTGCAATATCATCATGGAAATAGTGCACAAAATGGAGAATAAAGCAAAAAGAAACCTTAACTTTATATAGTTGTTTGCCACATCTTGTATGGAACTTGTACACTTATTTTCTTTCTTTGACCACAGATAATCCACACGGTGTTGTTTAGAGACATATACTGCCTGGTCTCAGCTGCTGTGCATACTTTCTATTTCTACTGTCCCACAGAGTATTATAGTAGCCAGCAAATTACAACCAGCAATAATTATCCTGTTAAGAGAGCTTTCAAGTATTTATGAGTTCCCCATAAAGAAAAGGGAAATGCATGAGAGACCTACATATCTCTTTAAAGTACTGTTAGGTAAATTTTAGAGATTCAAGAACAGCATTTCACAACTGGAGAAGTCAGAACTGCTAGTAACATTAAAAAAAAAAAAAAGTTTTCTTGTCTCTTGCTTTAAAACAGATATTTACCATACTTGTGAAATAAACCCTTACATTAAATTCAAAGCAGTTATATGCTGTTTCCCTTCTAGGATGCACCAGGGAACCACCACGCAGTCCCTCTGATTAGAATGGGACTATGAAAATGAGGGTAGGGACTTTGTTTAGTGTCTTAAACATGCAGGTAGGGATATTTAGGGGCTCAGATGAGGAAAATGCTGTTTTAGGTAACTAGTGGCTAAGGAGAAGTTAGACTTCTTAATGGTTATCTAGTGTGTCAGGAATGGCATATAGAATGGAGCTGTTTACTTTAAAAGTCTTTTTAATATTCTGAAGACCTAACGTATTTTTGAAAAGTATTTGTTCAGTCTGGTGAGCAATTATTTTTCTGGATATTTTGTGGCTTGTGATGATCAGAAGCAGGGCAGAAAAACCTCAGAAATTACATCTCTGTGGTTGTGGTGCTCATAGTTTCTCTGGGAGTGTTCCTTTTAACAAAACCATGAATACAAGTACAAGAGAGGGAGAATAGTCTCCAGAGAGCCTCCTTGTGCAGAAAAGTTAAAAAAAATGGAATAACTTCTATAAACAGTATAAGGGACATCAAAAGTCTAGATGGAGCTTATTTAAAATTGTGATAAGCCCATTGACCTACTTGAGGTTATATTTAAACAAGAACTGCTGTAAAAAGCTGTCCTGGGATACATATTTGGAGCTCTTTTTCCTCATTCCCAAAGATGAACAAAAATCTTGAGAGATGAAAGTAAATGTATTTTGGATCACTTAAAGCAGTATTTCAGTTTCCAAATGTTTTTCTTAATTTTCTAACCCTATTCATATTTTAAAAACCTAGGTTTTTAAATATGTGATTATTTTGATAGGAGCACCAAAAACTTTTGCAAAGAGATTAATTCCAGTAGCTTATCTTTCCCTATAACATTTGAGTTCAAGTTGGTCAGTATTTATTTGACAAAAAGAGCCTTCTGTCAAAATATCCCCAGCAAGCTTACCAATTGACCAGCCCAATTACAATTAGTTTCAGCCTTATACAACTTAAGCTGATATTTCTCCTAGCTCTGGAGTGGAAGTAATGGGAGTTTTAGCTTGTTCTACTTGGATTACTCCCTTGAACTAGATATAAAGTTCCAAATTTTGCATCTGTTAGGAAAGGCAATCTTATTTTTATTATCTCTTACCTGCATTAAGCATGCACTCTCACTTTTCCAGAGAAAGTGTTGTATAAATAACTTAAGGTTTAATGACTAATGTGACTGCCAGGATCTGATATATCTCGCAAAAGTAAATCTTCTCTAATGATATGAGCTCAATTCCCAAAGGCTGGTTTGCAAGTTTTGCATAGATTTTAGTAAAGTAAGGTTTTCATTTTATTTTCAGATATTATGTACTTGCTGCCTACAAAAGAGATCTGAGTTTGTTGTATGGTATCCTTGTTACTCCCTCAGTTTATGCTGCGTTTTTGCCACTTATTTCTCCAGTTTCTGCTAACCAGCTTCACTGCTCCTTTTCTTTCACCTGCATTTTGTGTTGCATTCTGGTGCCTGATGTGGCATTTTGTTCTGCTTTGATAACTGTTGCTTAATCAATTCATCTTCTGTACTTCACTTATAATCAGTGTGACAGGCTGACTTGGCACCCTGATTTGTTTATAAACTTGCAATCTTCTAATTAGAATCACAGAGCAATAAAATGGTTCAAAATCAATTTACACAGCCAAAATATGTAAACTGAGTGTGACCTCTAAGGATATATTAGCAAATAAGGATCTCTAAACCCCCTTTAAACCCTCTCTAAATCTATATGAAGATGTCCTGGCTGTGGCAGAGCAGCAGGTCTAGATGACATTTAAACGTCCCTTCCAACCCAAACTATTCTATGATTCTACGAAGTGTCAAGCATTTTGATATTTCTTCAAAAGATGAATTTTAAGAGATGGCCAAACTAGTTAATAGTTTTTGGTAACGAAAGTTTGTTAGTGCCCAACAGAAGGGTACTTTTATAAAATTAAGGTGAAGAATATCAAGGGAATCCGTATTGTGTCCAGCAGCTGAAACAAACAAACAAACAACCAAAATCTGCCCTTCCCCCTGCTCATGATTTCTTCCTTCATTCAAACAAAGTGTAATTCAATTTAGTTGAAGGAATCCACTCCTTGGTACCCTTATACAAGTGCAAACCTTCTGCTGTGACTGGCCTGTGAGCAGAGGGGTGGGAGGGGAGCAGCTGTACAACACCTCAGCACAGGAAGGGTGGGAAGGCTGTGCTGGAATCCCAGCCCCTCCTGCAGGTGGCTGTGTGCTGAGGGGAGCAGCTGTACAACACCTCAGCACAGGAAGGGTGGGAAGGCTGTGCTGGAATCCCAGCCCCTCCTGCAGGTGGCTGTGTGCTGAGGGGACTCACCTCAGCGAGGGGCAACAAAAACAACAGGTGGTTGGACAAAGCATTTGGAGCAGCTTCTAAGCTGTTGTCACTTATTTCTCAGTGACATCACGCAGGAAATACACCAGAGGAAGAAAGGAGGTGTTACGCCATCCGTTAAACAAATATTTTCCTTCTATGTAGTGAAAACTCCATAGAAAAATCTAAATATCCAATAATGAAACATTTAAATTGAGTTTTGCTACCTTTAGAAACCCTCACAAAATTAAGATTCTAGAACTTGAGGTATGCAGCTAACCCAAATACAGAAAACCTTCTCTTGGACATATTTAAGAGGATTTTTCTCCTTACATGTGTAGGAATTTAATTCCTCATTAAATTTCCTTCGTTTTATAGGTGTTGTGTCTTCTATCAAAAGCTGGTAATTTTTAAAAATATATACCTAAGATGTTTTGTGACTACCTATTTTTCTAATCAATATTTAACCGACTATTTAAAAATTCAATTTTATGTGTTATTTTCATTCTATAGTGTTTATATCTCAGACTTTATTGGGCAGGAAATGATAAGGAAACCAAATTCGTATTTTCTTTAGGTAATACTATGTCCATTTTATAGACAGGAAAGGGTAGAAGTTAGAAAATAGTATGCTTAAGATTTATGTAGAATAAAGAGAGCACAACCTACCTTATTTTCCACCGAGTATCTGCTCCGCAGTGTAAAACACTGGACATGATTAACACTGAGAGCAATTATAGCTTGATTTAATAAATGAGGTAGAAGAAGATTATCAATTACGAGGGAAGAAGCCAAATTTTTTTCAGTCATCTTGTCATTCTGGGAAGGGAATGCAAAGCAGACACAAAAAATGACTGCAAAGACACACAGCTAAATCTGCAGCTCTCCTAAGTGAGGTTTTCAAAGAAAAGGTATGATTTGAAGTATTTCCTTCAAGAATTATAATACTTTTTTTTGCATGACATCTACAAACCCAGATACTGGGATCAGTATTAAAAAAAAACCAAACAGAATAAGAAAGAGGCATCATCTGAGCATCTCAAGTGCTAGCCCATTTATAGACAGCAGTTAACTAGGACATGGTATCTGATTGAAGGAGTGTGTAGTGAAAATAATTAATCCTCTAAAAATATATATTTTTTCCCTATTAGAGCATCTTCTGATTATTTTTGAAGTGCATCTTGACATTTTCCTAGTTACCCATTTACATACAGCTTTTTTAAAAATCCAGTTCATAAAGGCACATAAATAGTCGATGAGTTTAGAAATGATTTCCAATATAAATAGTATTTTTATGTGCAATGTTTAGTAAATATTGATTTTTTAGCAATGCTGTATAAAAAAATAGTGGTCTAATTGAAAAAAAAAGGGGGCTTATGT
Organism: Vireo altiloquus; assembly: GCA_013396875.1. NCBI lineage: Eukaryota > Metazoa > Chordata > Aves > Passeriformes > Vireonidae > Vireo > Vireo altiloquus. The sequence continues at coordinate 121,122 of VZRF01006820.1, read as the reverse complement.
TGGCACATATAGATAAGATTGTTCTAACCTTATAACTAGTATCTTTGAAGAATGCAGACACCTTGGAATTTTAAAGTAGTCATATATACAGCACAGTATATACTTGTACACTGTAGAGAGTGCAGCTGTTGTTAATGTGTTACAAAACTGTCCAGTCTCTGATGAATACTGAGCTATTCTCCACCAGTCAGACTGCATGTTTACAATACTCAATACATCTGGCCGACTTTAATTGCATTAGCTTTGCTGCACCAGAGGTGGCATAACTTTCATGTGAGCTAATTAGATTTGCTCAATTTAAACAGACACATTAATGCAGCTCAGCAAGGCTCAATTAAATCTGTTTTCAAAGCAAAGGCACAGTTTGAAGCATTATGGGTAATGCTATGCAAATTGCCATATTGGCAGAGAAGTTGAGTGAGTTGTTTGCAATGCCTATTGGCACAATGCAACTTTCTCCACTTAGATTGTGAAGTCTAAAACAGCAAGACATGTGTTCTACATCCTCTTTCTTGGGGCTCTTCAAAATGGTGCATCTGCCTTTCCAAGTGAAGGAAGTGATTTGTGAGTTTGTTTAGAAAATGGACACCTTAAGATTCCGTCCCAACCTTTGTGCCCACTGATTTGTGTTTTATATTCTTTCTCTTACTGAGGCAACAGCAGAACCTAATAATAATACATCTTCATAATGGGATTTCAGAACAATTGTATGTTCCTGGTGTTTCAAACTTATTACACTTACCATCACTCTTACCTTTTGCTAGTGCTCAAGCATAACAATCTATCAAATAATTTTTTTCAGTTATGTGCTGTGACCCAAAGTGCTTAGCCTTGCAGGTTTACTTCTGAAGGGAAAGTCGCCAACAGAATGCAACAAGGATGCCATCAGCCTGTTGCTAGGACCACTTTTCATTTCGGCATCCTAGAGATTGTTTCTCCTCACAAAATCAGGAAAAGAGAGGATCCTTTATGGGAACTCAAGTGAGATAAGCCTGCCCTAACTGACACTACATTTTCTTCTAAGGTGTACTTATAACAAAATAAATAGTGTAAAATTGACCATGTGCTTTGAAGTTATTTTTTTTGTACCTAACCCAATGTCTCCGAGCACATGCATCTCCTCTGGCTGCAGCTTCATTTATACCCAAATGAATAACATGCACTTTTCCTAAAGGGAAGATGAGTTGATTAGGCCATTATATGACCTTGTTTACAACACAACATTGCTGGAAGATATTGCAATTAAGGGGATCACAGTAAAAGTAACCCTTTTATTTTAATGCTCCTGGTTAGATGCATAAAAGGCACACCATATGCTTGTTCAAGCGTTCTCAAGGGCATGTTATGGACTGCTTTAACGGTTTGTGTTGCTCTGATGTGACATTTGTGGAGAGGTTGATTGGTAAAGGCAGTCTCCAGAACAGGTTCTTCAGGATTTTCTAACAAATATGAAAACATTTGATCTCTAGGGTCCATGGTGTGGCTGTTAGAGTACAGCATATGCAATTCCTCACCATTTTGTGTGGGGATTTGTAACCTCCTCCACCCCCATTTTATGGACCTATAGAAAAATCACTTTCTTCTATAGGAAAAGAAAGAGATCATAGATTTGTTAAGATTTTCTTGACTTTTGAAGGGCATTTAAGAGGAGAGAGGGTATCTTCTACTGGCCAGAGAATAGGGCTTATGAACTTAAAATCAAACATTTGTGTAAATAAAAGATACAGCTTAGTGTCTAAAATCAGAGAAACATTAGAGGTAGCAGCCAATTATTGAATTCCATTGTCTCATATTTTAGATATTTATACACAGTTATGCCTTATTACTGGAGTCATAATCACAGTAAATTTAAAACACACTGACACCAAGAGGGTCTCAAAAGAGTGAAAATCAGCAGCTTTATTAAACAATATATATAAGTTACAGCCATGATGGTGTCAGACGAACCAATATGAAGCAGATTGCTCAATGATTAGCCAAATCCACAGCACAATTATATTCAGCACATCAATTATAAATAGGAAAGAAAATCCATTTGCTATGCACTTTAGCATATTCTGTGTTCTGACAGCATATCCAGCTTGGCTTTAACTTTAGTTGAATTTTCCATTCATATTCTCAAAACTCAATATGTTTCATTCTCAAACTGTATATTTTGCAGAAATAAAAGTTTTAAATGGAAATACAGTATTTTTCACAGGCTTTTGGTCAGAATCTGTAGAACTCCTTCCCTCAACTTGATCCATATTCAGAAAACTGATATCTGGCAAAGGTTCTCCTCCACTCTGCTGCAGCTGTCCTCTCTGGCAGCTCTCCAGTAATACATATCCAGGCTATAATATTTTCAGTATTTTTGCTGTGTCACCTCCAGCTCTAGGCATTTGCCCTAAGTGATGGAGTATTGGAAAAATGTAGAATAAACCCTTTATACAATTCAGCCAATACCCTAAAAACTGTTCGACTCTTCTTGATCTTGCTTTTTGTTTTTTGGTTGTGGTGTTTTTGTTTTTTTCTTTTTTTAATTTTAAATATCTTCTATAAAAAATTTAAATTTACTTTAATTACCATAATAATTTGTGGATTTGAATTAAACAATGAATTTTGTTTCCTCTTTCCTTTCCCAGTTTGGTGATTAATCTAGTGACTTCACCTTCTAAGCTGATACTAGAATATGAAAATAACACCATACTGGAACAATGTTTGAATTTGAAAGAATGTTTTGGTATTGTTGATTCCAGTGTTCAGATTTCAGATACAATGGCACCTGCTGATGTCTCAATACCTTGAAAACAGAATACATTCCCTGAAAACCTAAAAGTTAGCTTGAGGTAATTATGTAATTAAAATTTAATAAAGATGGGAAGGAGCAAGAAACTTGCGAATTAGATATGTTCATGTAATTTGCACTGAATATCATCCCTGGTTGTTTTTCTGTTCAATATTAAAGTTTTAAATAATTTAAATAATTTTAAAATATTATTTTAGTAATAATATAATATTTACATAATTTCTTCCATTTATCTTCTCTTTCTTTCTAAAATATCATATTTAGTGTGAAAAGAATAGTCCTTCACAAATCATTGACACACAACACATGAAACCTGACTGCAGAAACTCATTTTACTTATGCTTTTTAAAATATCGTTCTGGAATAATTTCAGGGAGAGCATTTGAGATAGAAGGAAGTTTAATTGTATTTTATATTCTTATTTTTAAACTTGACAATATTTAAACTACATACCTTTTGAACAAAAAATGACCTTTAACTAAAGAATTCCCAGCTGGATGCATTATAATTATAATACTTATTTATTAATATGACTTAAAATGCATAAAAATACTGTTGCGGTTATAGAAAAGTCAATTAGGGCAAAGCCCTCGGGGATACCCTAAAAGAAAAAAAAATGCAATATTAGTAACAATTGCTTTCATCAAGAAGGATTCAAAATTAGATTATGAGGGTGACATGGTGTCTCCAAATTTAAAGGCTCATAGTGCCTCTGATACCAGTGGTAATGTGATTGACTCTTCATGTTCCAAGAAATGTTTTCCACTATAAGTTGAGTTCATGCCTTCTCTCTTTTAAGGAGAAAAAGAGGAGGAAAGCATTTGAGATGAAAAACTGTTTCAAACAGCCAAGCAGTTTTGTGTCAAGGAAACTAGAATTTTTGCCTCTCTACCTTTGGATTTTTTAAACATGTATTTGAAAGGGGATTAGCTAAAAGTTTTGTGTTGTATCAGATTTCTTTTCTATGACTCTATGAAAGAAAATGTACTTGGAACACTGTTTACCTAACCAAAGATTCAACTTCCATCTGCTTGTCTTTAACATTGTTTGGAAAGAAATTTCTGTGGAGAACCTCCATATGTTTTCTCTGTTCTTTTTCTGTTCTAGAAAATCTTCAGATGTCTGTGGCTTTTTTCTGGAGTCATAGCACTGGTGCCTATTTCAAATGCTCAACAATATTTCTTAATAGCATAGAAATGAGTCTTTTATATAATGATGCCATTTCTTTTTTGATCTTAAATCCCAGCACGCTGGCCTTCTCTTCTGATATCAACTCCTCTTTTCATGCTATTATAAAGAAGGTCAAGAACTTACTTGCTACTGTGGTATTTACACATGGAAAAGATGGGTAAAGAGAGGTTTTTCAGTGTGACAAGCAAAGGTACAAATAGATCCAATGACTTGATTAAATAAGACACAAGTTCCAAGCAGGAACTACAACTATACATTGAAACAGACTTCTCAAGGAGATTCCAATGCAGTTTTCAAAATAAGATGAAACATGTTTCGAGTTCTGGCACTAATACTGTTTCTGAGGATGCTTGCCACTTGTGGTGTGGAAGGTCAGACAAGACAATCATATCAATGACTTCTGATCTTCTGTTCATATGCCAACTCTCCAAGTTGCCATGGTCCAAGTGTGGTGCATCATACTCAGAAGTGTCTCAGAGAGAAGCATTTATGGCCACTAGGCAGCTCCTCATTCATCAATTGTGAAATGCAGTGGAGATTCTTTCCGCATTCTATAGACAACGCTACATTTTTTCATAATGCTTTATTCAAACACAAATTTAAAACCACTATTGTTTGGGAGAAAAATACATTAAACCTAGGATCTGATGGAACCAAAGTCTTCAAAACTGAAATGACTCTTTTAGGAGCTGTGTCTTTGTGAAGCCATTTAAAAATGTGTTTGTGTTGCTGTTAGTCCAGTCCTATTCTTGGTTATATTGTTTGCAGCAGAAAACTCAAACTCTTCAAATGCAAGTTTAGCATCATATTCATGCTTATAATTTTGATACATTTGTTATCTCATTTTTTTTTTAATCCAGAGAAATAAATTAAATAATCTTGTTCCTCTGAGATCAAGTATTCCATTGGTATCTAATTGTTTTCTACTTTACAAGACATATTGTTTTATTCTCCATCATATTTGGTTTATTATAGTGTTTTAATAAAACAAGCTGGTATATTTAAAAAGTGTAAGTTTTTATTTTAAATTCAATCTACACAATGTAACATACGAAATTTTAATGACCAGATTTGACTTCTGAGTTTGTTGGTCCTTACTAATTTTTTGAGTGGTATAAGTTATCCAGAACTAGAAAAATTAAGTATTTTGGGTTTTTTTGTTTTGTACTGCTATTGCAGTCAGGACAGTCTAAAGTTTATGCCTAATGGGAAAGTATTTGGATTGATGACCATACAACGTGAAACCAAAAGAAGACAGACTGAACAGTAATAACAATTAAAATATTTATTTATTTATTTATGTGGTTATTTAGTTATTTAGTTATTTATGACCTGGTTGAAGAACCCTGAGCCTAAAGACATATCTAGTTTCATAAGAAATTTTCCACCCTGAAAAAGAGGTAAAATTTTAAGGGAGAAGGCTGTGGGCTTTTCTAAGTAGTTTTCTTTTTTATCTGTATGTGTAGATGGGATAGCTGGCACCTTTGGAGGGATGAGTTAAAAACATTTTATCATGTACTGTGTCTCCCTCTTCAAAGTATTTTTTTTGAGGTATTTTGCTTGCAGAAGCACATCTTGAGTTGGTGTGTATTTGCATTGGCCTTTTCTGGATATAGTGCCACAAGCCTGCTCCTAAAATCTGTTGGGATCAATATGACATATGCTACATATCTCCTTAAGAAGCGTAGAAGTTCTGTGAAAGTTAATTTAAGAAACCACGAATATGGGAAATTTTATCTACTACACTGGTGAAAAAATGTATAAGTTTACATATAGATGTAACATTTTATAAAGTGAATGTGATTCAGGAACTTACATATGCTCTGATAGTGCTTGTAATTATTGAAAGCAGCTGATTTTGCTAACTGAAAGCAGTTAGCTGGGTGCAGATGTGCTCCAACTGCATGTACATAAACAAATTCTGTTTGGAGGAGTGGAGGAGTTTAAACTCAATTACTACAAACAGTTCAGTTTTCAAAATTTCACAGAAAAATAGAATCCATCATGGTAGAAAGAAGCATTCCCTAAAGAATCATTGTTGTGACGATTCACATTACTTGCTTTTAGAGACAACAGTTGTGCAAATGCCAGATACAATGAGTCGCGAATGTTAAATGTACACTTGAGAGTTCCCAAAGATTATGCTAACACTTTAACACAATTTGCTATGTATATGAGTATATATATAGAAAAGAATAAAGAAATAAAAGAAAGCCTCATTTGCCCAGACTCATTCTCTGATAAATGAATTAAACCAATTATGTATTATGTTTTTGGAGACATTTTTGTTTAATATTAATTATGATTTTGCTACAACCTAGCAAATGTCTCCTGGTCTCTATACAACCTAACTATTTTAGAAAAGAACATAATTTTTAAAGTAATATAGTTGCAGTAAATTGAATGCCATTATATTACTGCAATAATATATAGTATGAAAACTTATACTTTTGCAAACAGTTGCATAAATGCAAGTTTCATCCTAGAAGTTTTACTGTTCATTTTGCAGGCAGAGCTATTACAAATATTTAAATGAAAAATGGCCACATTTTTAATGTGATGTGGACTTTATGCTAAAGGCTACTTATTCTTGTGAGTGGTTCCACAAAAATTAAAAAGTCCCCCCTCAGGAGTAAGTTCATAAAGATCAGGATCTCCTCTAACAATGCCATTCCTTGAAAATTTCAAATCAAATATTTCAATTCACAAGGTGTCAAGCTGCTAAGTAATTTCTCACTATTAGGTTTTCGTAGGTGTTTAAGCAAGTTTTGTTTGTTGCAGTCCTTAGATGAGAAGCTGCAGTAGATCAGAACTGGAAAGACTTCACGATCTTTGGAGGACAATTTGCTTCCATGACATGAGTTTCTTTTTTTTTCTCATACATTATATTGTTCATGTTTGCTTAAATGATCTTTTCATAACTAGAGTGGGTAATTTTTAGTCTGGCAGTCAATTTTCTGCAGTGTTCTTTGATAGAGAGAATGTCCTTTTTCTTTGTAGCCTGCACAGACAAGATTGCATCTCCACGAACAAATGAGCATGCTCCATCTGAGGGCTGCAGAAACAGAATAGGGCATTATTTGAAGTTTCCTTTTGCAGGAGTAGGAGGTCATAGAATCCGACTAATGAGACCCATTCCTTTGTATAGCAGGGAACAGAGGCCATCATTCCTGAGTCTCTGAGATCTCCTCTGACTAACAAAAGGTGTGGGACTGCAGCGCAGCAGTGCCAGCAGCTCCTCCCTACAGCTCCCTCTGACACTACACTGGCAGCAGGCATAATATCGTGTTCCACCATGCCTGGTAACACCTAGAGAAGGAGACTGCTGTTATCAAAACACGGAATCAATATTTTTCCAGTTGTTAGGGGAAGCCGTGATGCCCTTTAGCTGACGAGGATCCTCACTGAGGACAGACAAGGTGTACTTCCTGCCCCAGTGCACTAAAGTGCTGTCTTGGTGCCAGCTTTTGTGCTCTTTGCACTTCGGGCAGGACTCAAACAAGGCAGTGATTTTACTGGGGGCTAACAGGAAAAGTTACCAGCAGAACCCATTGATGTGTACACTTTCAGTACCCATATTTTTAATACACAAGCACAGCAATTTTTCCTTTTTTTCCCTCCATTACCCAAGCCTCATTCAGATTACAGTGCAGAATGAACTGTTAATACATCAGGTGATGCACTGCAAGAGGCTTTCATGGGACCTCTGTTTCTTCTGCTGCAGAATTTGTGAGCTGGGTGGTTTATCAGATGGTGCCACAGAGTTTTTCCCTGTACCTTCATCGCACACCCTTGCCTAGCATTGTGATTTTTGAAAACTAGTACTTAACTATGAACTGTAATTGTATGTTATTAACCACCTCAGTTGTTTCTGAAATCTGTAGTTTCTTGTCAGGTCAGTTTAAATTGATCAGTAAGTTCAAAAATGAGCAAATGTGACTGTGTGTGCACAGACAGGAGCAAAAACATATCTTAGAAAATCAGGCTAAAATGGTTTTTTGGTTATTAGGATTTACTGCTGCTTCTTAAAAATCAGATTGTACTTCTGCCTTTAAAATAAATAAAGAGAAGCTTACATTAACTGAAATTAATTTGCTTTCTGCCTACCCAAAAGTGATATTTGATACTCAGAAGAGTTTAGGTCAGGGTTGTGAATCAGGTCAATAAGAACCCTTCTTGTATATAAAGTGTAAAAATTTACTCTTAAATTAAAGTCAAAATTTTTGCCTCTATTCCTTTTATTCTAGTTTCCAATTAATAAAAAGAGAACAATAGTTTTGTCTTTAGCCTCCTTAGAAACATGATAAAGAAAAATACATATAAAGAAAAATGAACAAACAGTGTCAAATATCCACTGTCGGGGGTGATGTCTTCTTTCCCAGCCTCTCATCCTCACTCCCTGTAGCTGGGATGAAATACAGGAGATGTGGTTTATTCTTGTTCGGACTCAGTTTTTTGTTAGTTCTGATCTATGTTACAGTCCTGGAAGTTCTGAGTTCTGCTAACAAGGTAAAACAAGGCTAATAATGCTTTTTCCAGGACCTTTGGTCCAATAATGATTTGCCAACTAAATTATTTTGATTTCTAACCCAATATTTGAAGTTCAGCAGTGGAGAATTATAAGACATCATCTAAACTCATGAAGAAGAAGGAAGAAGAAAGTGAAAAATAAGTATCTGGCCAACAACCTAAAATCCCCTTATCGGTGCATATATAGTACTATATTCTAAAACCTTAAATCTCAAATTTTTCACCCTGTGACACCACATCTTCTATTCAAACCACACACGTGTGATTTTAAAGTCGTCACTCAATTTTGGAAGCCTATCCCAAGGCCTCATATCAAATGTAGGGTTTTCTTGTGTAACAGTGCCTTCCAGCACAGAGAATTTAAAATTCTCAGCTTCCAGGGTTCCAACAAGCCACTTTAAAAAGTTAAAATGCCAAACAAATCACACTTTTCGTTCTTCTTGTAGGAAATAAAAGCATAAAGAGAAACAAAAATGCTTTGTTTTACTTATAGCCAATGTTCTTCACAGGAAATCTCTAAAATACACTGGGATCCTGAGAATGACAGCCCATATTTCAATTGTTTCTCATATGAGAGACCATTCAGGCAGTGATAACCAGTGCTTGGAATCTGGGACTCGGATGGCTTGGGATTTGATCCTGAAACTCTGAAGTGCTCTGCTCCACGGCAGAGAAACTCTAAGAGAGAAGAGTCCATGTTTAGGCTTTTAAAGAGGATCAAAATGCATTTAAATTCTTTGGACTGTACATTAAATTTCAGTATTATATTCACCTACTGTGAATATATTATATGTCAATATTATATTATATTCACCTGCTGTGTAACACAACTCCATGTTTGAACAGCTTCTTCCACTTAGATGATAGGTTTTGAACTTAGTTTCCTCATCTCCAAAATGTCTTTCTGCCCCTTTGAAGCTGATGGCCAGTCTCCTTGGCAAAGTGTGTGTGCTGTGTGATCCAGAGCTTGGAAGGTGGGATTATGTCAAATCCACAGGTGGGAAGTTTGAGCTCCACAAGCAGGCAAGCAATCAATGGGTTTCTATCAGAAAGCTATCTTCTGGGCCGTTTCATCAAAATAACCTAACTTATTTCTCTGAAAAATTAGTTTCTATAATTAGCTTTTTTTTATTGTTACTTTCCCATGAAAACCGGTGTCATCAGAGAATTGTAATTGATTGTCTTCACATTTTGGTATCTAAATACAGAAGGAGTTTGATGTTATGGAGCTCTGACATGAAACTGAAAATGGGAAAAAAATAACAGACTAACAAAATTGACAAAAAGTCCACTAACCCTCCTGCTTTACCTATGAAGCTGCAAAGTGTCACTGGGACACATCACCACTCCTGGAGCTGGGTGAGGTATTTCTATGATGACCTCCCACTCTCTGCTGTGCCTAGATCAGGATATAAGGGACACACCCCCACCCAAACTGTGTTGAAACTCCTGCAGTGCTGGGTTGGGGTTATAGTTTTCAAAATCCTCGTTTCCCAGTATGTGGATCCTGCCAGCCTCAGGAACAAGCTTTATATCCTCACCTTTCCATCCTTAGAACAGGCTCACCTAAGGCTCATTCTACACACAAATGGATTTGTAATGAATTTTCCTTGCTGTACTGCTTCTTACGGATGAGTGACCTTTCCCACCTACTCTTTATAGCACCCTGTTCTCATCTTCAGATTTACTTGCCTGTCATTTTGCAAGTTGTGAAATGACCAACAGGATCTTTCTTGACCACTCAAATGCCCTGTTTTTCTAGGGAACACAGTCGGTAGGTAGGTAGCTGAAAACCTGGTCTAAAAAAAATTAACATTAAAAAGAAAAATAATTAATATTTTATCAGTTTCTGAGAACTCCACTCAACAAAGCCTTATTGTTAACTTCAAGTGAAGTAGCCACCTCCCTTCTCTGACTGCATAACCAGCAGCATTTGGGGTCCTCTGAGTAGTCCACTCTCAATCATTTGAAAAGCAACGTGGCAGGTAGGATGTAATGATATATGGGCAGCTCTTATCCAAAGTTTCTTGCTTATCAGGAATGTCCAAAGTGAGTTTTCTTTGAGCCTGTATCCTCTGTGATCATCCTCAATCTCAACTGCAAAGACACTCAAACAAGTGAAGTTAGATACTTCAAAGTGAAGCCCAGATGTGAGGAATGTTGAGAGAGGGCACGAAGCCATCTCATTCCATTTGGGGCAGGAAACTGATGGAGGTCTTGATAAACTCCAAAGACTTCCATTCAGTCCAGGTTTGAAACCACTCCTGATCAACCATGTGTAGCTGGTTGTTACAAATTTGAGTAATTACAACTGTTTACCCCGAAAAGCAGGACAATGAAAGGAGGATGCTTTCTTCCAAGCACATATACAGCAATCAGAAATGTCACCAAGAATGAGGGAGACAAAATCAATCACCAGCTACTGTCCTCTGTAGCTAGTGCCTTCCTACCTGGAGTAGTTTCCTTTTGCAAAAAAGCAATATAAAATTCATTAGGAGGCTTTCATTACAGACACCATATACCACTAAAGAAGATTTGCACTTCATGGCCAACCTTTTCCATTATTACATTCTGGACAAGACTTCATCCTGTAGCTATTTTCTAAGAAAACTCACTGAAGTGAGTCCCAGGAAGGAAGAAGGTGAAAAAACGTCTTGATAAATACCTAGTTGATTTATATCCAGTGCATAAAGGGGCTTACAAGAAGACTGGAGAAGGACTTCACAAGGAGATGTTGTGACATGACGAGGGGAAATGGCCTTAAACTGAAGGAGATTTAGATTAATTATGAGGAGAAACTCTTTACTATAACGATGGTGGGACAGGTTGCTCAGAGAGGTTGTGGATTCCCCACCCCTGGAGGGGTTCAAGACCAGGTTGGATGGGGGTCTGAGTAACCCAGTCTAGTGCCCACACTGGCATGATTGGAATTAGGTGATCTTTAAGGTCTCTTCCAAACCAAATTATTATACAATTCTAGCATTTTATATATATGGATTAAGAACTAAGCATGTGAATTTTATTCAGACTAAAGAAGTTTGGAGCATTCACAAAGAGCTGTGGGTAACTCTAAGGTCTTGACAAAAATCTTAGATGGTTAAGATCTTAAAAATCATAAAAATTGTCAAAGACAGCACTAAGAAAGCAGTAGATGAGTGGATAGTTTCAATAATGGATTTAGAAACTGTAAATCACCACACTCAAAGAGTACCATAAAACTGACTCAAAAGAGAAGGCAGTGTTCCTGCAGAAAGCAGTTGTGTATTATGATGAAAGATGCCTGTGTTTTCATTCAGTTACACAAAAACAGAGAGAGTGAATTTAACTAAACTGACAGTTTCTAACTTCTGAGTGTTTGAATTTATAATCGACACAATATTTTCACTGAATACTTTTTTTTTTTTTTTTAAAGTATTATCTATTAACAGCCCAATTCTGCCAGATTTGGAAGAGTACCTAGCAGCAAAAAGGATTTGTGTCACTGAGTTCCAGCAGATAATTTACTTTTCCAAAACATTTTGGAGTTGCATGCATTTACATAAAATTTTAGAAACAGATAAACTGATATTTGCATTCAACCAGACTCTTGGAGGAAGTTAGTCATGGAAGCATTCTCCTTTTTCTTGTTCTGAAAAGCTAATGTAGTTTTCAACAGTTTTAAAAAATAGAAATATGTGTATGCAATTACACGCAAAATAAATGGGGAAAGGGTTTAATTTTTAGCAAAGTGTTCTTTATATAAGAAGTATAATGTATACCCCAGTAATGATTTTATTATATTTGCATTCAAAGTTGTAAGTACAATGCTAATGGACAAAAATTCATTTATAAGTTAATATAGCATTACACTTTTTTCAGTACAGTTATTGTAGGAGAAGAGGAAATTGTTGTAACAAAATAAGGTGCCTGGGGCATGACATTCAAATACCGTATGAAGCAGAAAACAAATAATCTGACTGGGGAAGATGGCAACAGAGAGTAGTGTGAACACAGATATCTGTGAGTTCCTTTCTATAAGCAGTACTTTGGCTTGAATAAATGTCTTGTACTGTCAAATCCCACTACTATGGGTGTTTTATATGCCCCATTCTAGTCTATGCAACTTATCGAGGTTAATGGCCCATACAGTCACTATTCCTTATGCAATAAATGACTTTATTTTCATCTTTAGGTTCTCTGAGGAGTTACACAAGCATAATGGGTATTTTCAGCATATATGAAATATAGTTCTATTAGAGGACTTAACTAAATTATGAGCTTTGAAGTAGAAAAGCTGCCAGTTCTGTAGAATGATGCCTTCTATATTTTTGAATGTAATAAAACTATAAGGCTGCAGGTTCCTTTCTAAAAGGTTAAACCAAAAATCCACAGTTGTATACCTCAATAAAATACAAAGGTGAAAAACAAATTATACAAATATTGCATGTGTGAAAACAGGTGCTCCTAAAAGCTGGGCATTTCAGGATAAAGGAAAAAACTCTTTCAAAATCTCCTTAAAACTACTTTATTCATCCACATATTTGTATGAAGAAATATTATGACAACCATACAAGAAGATAATGACAGGACTTTTGAAGTAACCTTTATACTAGTAGGTTATTATAGCCAGTGTTTCTATATTCGTATGCAAATGCCAGATGAACTACTTTGCAATTCAGTAACTTCTTGTGGCGTAATTTCTAAACAGAAAATGGGTTACATAACATAACAGGAGGAAATAGAATTTTTCCATGCCTTCATTTTTATTAATTTTTGTGTCAATAAGTCCCAGGAACTTCAAGTAATTACTAAAGGTTTGAATCTTCCTGCGCAACCGGTTTTCACAGCATTTAGTAGTGACCATCATTTAAAGTTTTGCATCTAGACCCTGTAAAAAACCAAGCACAGTCTATATTCAGACACAAGGAGATTTTACAGAGTGGTTATTGACATTGCTTCCCCTTAGCCTGCTGTTATTACAACAGCTAGTGGTAGCAATGCATGGGTAAGCAGCACTAACCAAATGCATCTAGTGGATACTGGTGGGTGTCAGGAAGAGGTAGTCAGTAGACAGTACCAGCTGTCCCATCGAAAATAAAAACTGCATATAGTATTTCCGTAACTGGTTTCTTTGAAATACTTAATAGATATATTTTTTTCTTTTTTTTTCCTTTTGTTTAAGTGTGTCTACTGATTCTTGTCCCATTCTAACCAAAATAAACATAATTTCTGGCCAAATAAGGATCCACACTGTTTTCTGAACTGCTCCCTTTGTCTTGTAAGGGATACTAAAATTTACACTTTGCAGATTTCTGCATAATGAAGGAAACATCTGGAAAGAATGAAAACAATGTACGAGCCATTTATCAAGTTTCTGTTACACTGCCATCGAGCCTCTGGAAAAGGCCTTGGTGCCAAAAGAAATAAATAGGCAAAAATGACATCTGTGATAAAACCTAATACGTAACAGTAGCTTGTATCTGAGTCGAACTACATAAGTTTTTTATACCTATTTTTAACCATAAGAAAGTATACATGAATTATTTATTCAACACCAATTCTTGCAGCATTATCTGAGCTTTGGAAGTTGTTAACCTGCATAACTCGGCAGAGCACTTGCATGGGCCGTGTTCAAAATTCCTGCCAGCAGTCCAGAAACAATATCCTTTTATGAGAAATCTTGGGGAGAAATAGTCCTTCCCTTTTGAGCAGCAGCAGGGTGCAACAAACCCCTCAATATGAAGCACTTGGTATTCTGGTGCCTGTGGAAGTGACTCTGAGCCCCCTCAGCACAAGGGAGACCTCGAAGGCAACTGCCATCAAAGATACTTTTGTCACTGTGGCAAGCATTCACAAGCCGGTTGATGAGAAAATAAAAAAAAAAAAAGAAAGAAAAATTAAAATTTTAGTACTGCATTCATACCGCAAGCTAAATAACGAAATATTTTTTGCATCAATATGAATTATGTATTTAAAGAAGTATTAAGGAAAGGATAAATATGGATGTTTAGATTAACTTAAACAGTAATGACAGTATTAATGTGACACATATCCGTTCTATTAAATGGGTCAAAACTGTCTCGTGGCTATACTTAGTAGTTCTAACTATTATCACAATTCCAACTAGAGTCCCTGAAAATTGTAAGGACTTTTCCATTATTTGTATATAGCAAGCATTTTATTTTTCTATTAAAGTGTCAATTTTCACTTTTCAGTGGGAGACTGTTTATCCCAGGGCTCAGTGAGGCTGTGCTGAATAAACGTGTCAATGAAATGTGATATCCAGCTGAAACAGTGAGATGGAATATAAATAGCAATTTAAAAATTTGATGAAATTATGATACACCTATCTTGTAAAAACAAACAAAGTAACTAAATAACTAATTAACTTACAAAGCAGCCCTGGGTTCTTTCTTGTGCTGTTCAGTCACAACCTCACCCTTATTCTTTACATAATCCCACCATGTGCAGAAGTGACAGTCTTCTGAACAATTGTTTTAAGTGAATGGTAAGAAGAAAATATTATGTTTTTACTCATCAATATTCTCTCAATGTTGAGGAGTTACTCAGCTAGACCTTGCTAGATGAGAAAAAATTGTTGACTATTATGAATGGAAAGATAAGCACTCTTGATCCTAGGATAATTTTAATTGATGCAGATCAGGAACCTGAAGGCTAGAGAAAACTTTTTCTGTGTTCTTTAATTTTGTTCTGTAACTTAACTCTGGGAATCTATATCTCAAAAAGCCTTGAAAAAAATTATGCTGAGTGTGTTTACTTTATTCTTACTATAAAACACATCTAAGTAGTCCTAAAACATATTTATTTAACACCATCTTATTTTTGCTACCACTCTGACTGGGAGCCAAAATAGAATAGGTTTACTCTCTTTTAGTCTTCACTAGAAATTTACATAGCCAGCCTGTTTCAGAATTATTTTCACATTGAGTTGTAAGGGAAAACAGTTAGTTTGCCCTGATGTTATTTATGTTACAGAAATGGGAGGAGGATTGCAGCAAAATCTTTAAACTCTGTAGATGTGATTAACTTAATGCTATTTCTTCCACAATGTATTTTAATACCTTCTCTTTAAATATTGGTTATTTATTGCTTTGTAATTTAGGCTTTATGAAGGTGTGGAAGGAGAGTGTTAGCACTATCAACTACTGGTTTCCAATTTAATTTACTTTAATAACCCACTCAGTTATTTGGCTAGTCTTCAGAAGAAATAAATTAGTCTCATGCTCTCAGTTGCTTCCTGAAAGTGCCCATCTATGTGCTGACTACAAAGGGAGCCCTGGGAGACCAGCTGCCAGCTTAGTTGTCTGGATCTACATGATGTAATTGAGCTTCTCTTGAAGTCAAAGGAAAGACTGATTTAAATTTGCCTGACAATATGTTTGTTTACAAATGCTAACTTGTCCCACAGGTGATATAAAAATTATTGACATAGCTGCAATAGCCATATAATGCTTCCCAAAGGCAATCAGGAATTCTGGAGATTGCAGGTATGCATGAAACAAAAAGCCAGTAGCTATGATTTGTTTATTAGTTTTCTGAATTAGACTAAACTATAAAAGTCATAGAAAATGAAGAACTGAAGCCTCAAGAGCATCACTTGGACTTTTTTTGTGCCTCAGGTCAGAGTCACATTTTGACAGATGCTATTTCTATCATGGACTACTGACAAATTGCCTGAGCTGTCCTTAGAAAGGTTCAAAGATTAGGACTCCACAACTTCCCCAGTCAAATTATTCCAGTCACTCATTATCCATACTAGTTGAAAGCTTTTTCTGCTTCCTAGCTTGATCCCTCCTGGTGCAGTTAGTGTCTACTACTACCTGTCATACTTACTATGATATGTAGGGAACAGATTATATCTTTGCTTTTTGCAATAGCCTTTTGCTTGCTTCCCTTTAATGTGATGATTTTTCTGGAAAGACAGTAGCAAAAACGTTGATAAATACCATCAGACATCTCAGTATCATATGGCAACATCTTTCCAAACCAGGGTGTAACAGATTCTTTTAATGACTAAAAGACTGGAATGAGTTTTCTGAATATCTTAGGTCTCTTATAATTCTGCTCTGTCTTAAGTTTTGATATGTCTAATTCCTATTGCTATCTGTTCTATCCTTTTAGTAATCTGACTTGGTTTCCATTTTCTTTACACCTAAAATGTCGAGTATTGAGGATACAGACTAGATAAAAAACCTTTGTCCGTTGATGTCGTGTGCTGGCCCAATATCAAAAGGCTGTAAGAGGAACACCTTACATCCCAGCCCTGTAAGTGAACTGAAGGCTCTGGCTGGCATCCTCCATCCACATAGCCCCAAAAACGAGGAAGAATGATAACCCTGCTTGTTTTAACACAAATCATGACTGAAATATCTATTAGTATTTTTAAATCATGACAGAAAGTGAGATGGAGCTTTTGAGCTCTGTTTTAGAGGTGAATTTTGAAGACCGTTTTTCTTCTTAATAGAGATGCTGTTGTTACCTTTTAGGACAGAGTTCTTTTACAGAAGTCTTGAGGAAGAGACTGAAAGTGCCAGGGTTTTGCTTCAAAAGATGTTTCACATTTGGCAGAAGTTTGTATCACATTGTTTGCAGAAGTTGTGCGAAGCCAGGATCTGATTTGTTCATTGTTAATTAGTTTATTAAAAACAGTTTCTAACTTGCAATGATGCTCAATTCTTGCAGGATATAAAGATGTCATGCTTTAAATACTGCATTGAACAATATATTCAGTCACCCTGGTTGTTCGCAGAACCATCACCATCTTGGACTGTGAAGTCCTTGTAGCTGTAGCAAACTCACCACAGACAGGAATAGCAAAATAGTAGAGGAGAGGAGAGAATCTTACGCAGCAAGATTTCTTGTATGTTTTAAAAGAATAAGAATATCGTGTTAGTGTAAGGTAAATAAACAACAAAAACCAACAACATAAAAAGCTGGTATAAACAGTTACCTTGCTCAAGCCAAAAGTCTGCTGCAATCAAGGCTTGTATCAGATCACATTTAGTTTGTTTCCATGGAGGAGGATATTTTCAGGCTCTTCATTGTGACAGGCCAGGTCACTGAAAGCGTCAGCTTACTGCAGCCACCTCCTCAAACACCAGTGCAACAAAGGTGTAAGGCAGGTTTATACAGGCCCTCACAGAACATTTTCCACAGCCAGAATTCTCCCTAATCCTGGCAGCTGGCAAAACCACATTTCTAAAGACAGCTCTTCCATTCAGGTTTTGAATTAGAAATATCATTGTTTTCAGTTTATCAGCTTGAAGTCAGCCCTAGACATTAACAACACTATCTAATGCTTGTTTTACATTCAGAGATACATGAATAGATACCTGAGTCAGTTATTTATCATTACTGAAAAGTGTATAGATGCTTTGGAGAAAATCTTGAATGCGATATATGAATAGAAATTTTAAAGATGCAATCTTAATTGTAGCACTGTGTTTAGACATCCACATGGTAGCAGAGTTGGCATGAATCACAGGGACAAACATAAATGATGTCTCAACATCAGAGGGAGAAGTGTGAGCTGAGAAACCTAGAGTTGGTGGCTACCCAGAGGGGAAACAAAGGAGCAGAAAGATTTACAGGGCACTGTCTTAAAAGCACTTGATACATTGTGGTAGAGCATGGATATTTATGTTCTATGTATAAAGTTTGTATTGCAATTTCATTTGAATTAAATATCCTTTTATTCAGCCTTTCTAAGTTTGTTACATAGCGCTACTAGTTGGCATGCCCATGCCAGGAATTATCTGCACCCTTTGTTATTTGAGAACTGACTCTACTGAGAACTGCATCCAGCCTTGGGCTGGAGCAGCTTCTGGGACCTACCAGGCTGAGATTTGTGGGAGTCCATGTGCTCTTTACCAGTTGTGCAGGAAAGGTGAATTTAACCCCACACTTTGAAATACACAGAGCAATCTTGATGATCTGATTTGTGTGACAAGCCCTTCTGGTTACCTGCTAATTTATGTCATGAACCAAGACTTTCAGATAAATAGGATTTTAGTGTAAATAAATAAGAGAGAGCTGTCATTGAGCAGTCTTGACTACTTATCTAGCTAAAAGCCAGCAGTCCCATGTTGAATTAATTTCAAGCAGTAAGCTATTTCCATCCTGGCTTTTATTTTCCCATTGGGCCAGCTTTTATTATAAGTTCTTATTACAAGCTGGTAACGTGTTGCATGTGAATGAAAAGTGATGAGATCAGGATGAGAATAAGATGGGTACCTCAATTAAAGTTTGATTTTAATAGCACTTTAGGTAGCTTTTCAAAAGCACTATCTTAGCCTTTATTAAAATTGGCAGAGTCTATCAAAAAAGCACCTGCTTATTCACCTCTTCAAGTTCATCACCTGGGCTCAATAAAGATATGTAGGATGGTAGAGATGAACAAATGTAACTGTGCATGTTCAGAGAGACTGTAGAAATTCAGGTTTCCATAAAGTCAACTCAACCAGTTAAAAAAGTTTCCTGATCACACTTCTGAGTCTTTACTGAGCGAGTAGCTAAGGCTGTAGTTTGAATACAAGTAATGGACTAACCACCAACTAAAGGATACAGGTTTCCCTTCACAGGACAGGATACACACAGATTCTTTATTAATTTCTTTCCTATGGTTCCTCCAAGCTTTATTAAATTCTCAGATTGTTTTTTTTTTTTCCCAACTATCTTACTGTAAGAATATACGAAAGTAAAAGGCAAAGAGAATTGACTTTTTTAAGTTAGGTTAACACCTAGGTTAGTTTTATTTTTTTGGTACATACATTTTTTGCTCTGTGTAAGCTTAAGACTGAGCATCTATAGGCAGATTTTAAAAATTATGTAGGCAGCTTTTTTTTTTTTAATTAAAGGATAATTTTTTTTGCTGCAATCTTCCATATATGAATATTTTAAATTTTATAATATTAATTCTTCCTATCTTTCCATTTCTATTGTGATATTAAAGTCATGATGACTGGAAAGTGAGCAGATTTTACAGTACTGGAAGACATAAAAGTAGATAAATAAGAGACAATAATAAGTTTGTGTCTATTTCACTGCCAATCATATTTTTATTTATAAATAAACCAAATGTCACTGAAAATAGATATAGTCCCCACCTTTTCATTATAAACTGGCTATCAGTTCTCCTGTAACCATGTGTTTAATCTCTAGGTATCTCTTATCTTTGGCACTTCTAGACCTTTTTCCAATATTCGTGTAAAATAACAATATTACTTCTTATCTAAATAAAACAAATTTGCATTACGAAATAAAAAATAAAACTAGAACTGAACCTTTAAAATAAAGCCTTTAGACACTTCATGTTCTGAAATGATCACGTTGTCAAAATGGTAGTGGCACAAGGCTTAAAATATTCAAAGTAAATTAATTAATCTTTTTTAAAAGCTTTCTTGAATCCTCAAATGAAGTGATTTTCCTGATGTTTCATTTAGGAATGTCCTGTTATCTATCCCACAGCTATGCAGTCACAAAGCTGTGTTTCTGATGATAAATCCAGTTGGAATTTTGTTGGTTTGGTTCTGGTTTGTTCTAAATATATTAAAATAAAATCTCTGTTTCTTGCTTATTTAGAAAATTATGTTCTCTGCTGGAAATATTCAAATAGGATTCCCAGCAGTTTGATTTGAAACAGATTCTTCATGTGTAACATTTAAGTTAATGTTTTTTTGTTGGTTTAATAATAAAGTAAGATTAAGATTAAATGATTACAACTCAAACAGCAACACACATTTTTCATGTTAACTACTTGTCATTTGATTGACAGACCTACCATAAAAATGTCAGATTTAATGATGACTTAGTTTAAAACTACAAATTTTCACAGTAATGTATTGTGTATATCAGCAAATAATTTAAATGCAAATACATCAACCAATAAGACTGTAGACTTTCATTTTAAAAAGTGATGAGAAGTGTCTTATGGTGACGACTAAATCAATAAAAGTATTAAAAGAGAAGGAATTTTAAAATATACTTACCTCTCTTCTATACATCAAAGATCCATAAAATATGTTACATACACATGATTATTTTTCCCTGTATTCAAGCCACCCTGAAATAATGTGCAAGGATTAATGAAATATTGTAAGGAGGATAAATATCAACATCAACTAAAAAACCTGACAGCTCTATTAAGAGTAGAAAAAAATAGAAATTTGAGTAAAAGTTATTGCTAAACTAGCAAAAAAAAAAAAAAAAAAAAAAAATGCGTAGGAAAATTAATTTTTTTTTCACATTTAAAAAAACCCCATATTTTCAATTATATTTCTTAATTCAGTCACAAGTTATTTGATGACATTTTCCCATTGATATAAAAATACATATGCTTTCTGGAATCATGATAATTTTTTCAATGGAGTCACTTTGAATAAAAGGGAGAGACTCAAAATATTTACTCTTTCTTGGCATTAGGATCATGAAATATTTTAATGTTAGTGTGGCAATTATTCTTAAGTTCAGCACTGTGTCATGCTTTGACTCTGTTGAAATAAAATGTTTTGTTCCAAAACCAATCATAGCATCCATTTTTTTAAGCCATACGGATTTATGGATTTTTGAAAATGAAATAGAAATAATTTAGAAGAAGAAATACAATTGATCTTGCTTTTCTTTAGCTGTACAATGTGTGCCTTCCCAAATACTTGAGTATGTTTTTGTGCCCTGATCTATGTTTTGAAGTGACATTTTGTTGAACATTTGAGGAATTAAGACAAGCAACGAGAATCTCTCAGCCCAGGGCAGGGTCCCACACACACACATTTCCTGTTACAATGCTTTGTTGCATTTCAGCCACAGCGAAGCACAGCTTTGCTTTCACTCTGTTGAAGAACTTGTGCAGAGGAAGAGTCTTCTTTGCTGAGTTATTGTTGCTGAACAGACAATCACACCCAAACCTGCTCATATGTATTTTCCCAGCACTGGGAAACTCCTGCTTGATCTTTACAGGCTCTTTTTCCACGTTCCTCAAACATGTCCAGAGTGGCTTAGCTCATTCATGCTAGTTTGACAGTTGGAAGAAAATATATTGTTTTGCTTTATTACACTGTGGATCAGCTTCAAATGAGCTCGTAGGCATTCTTAGCATTACTTGTGAGCTTAGTGAGATAATGGTTTTAAAATCTTCAACAAACCAGCATCCAGAAGATAATACACTTCATAAAACCACTGACTTCATCTTACCACAGTTTAAATCCCTCTGGCATTTAGAGAAATTGATGTCATTTTTTTCCAATAAAATAACATTTGTAAGGTGTTAAAAGTTCATTTTAAAGTACTGTTGATGTAGTTCATAGGAATTTGTCTTAATAGCTTTTGTAATCCCTGGGTGAAAAAGCAGACCATTTGCTTTAGCAGATTATCTGTTTGGTTGGTTTTTTTCCAGATAGAAAGCTGTCGAAGGGATTTAGTTTACTGACAAAGCAAAAAAGTAAAGTAATTTCATTAACTATGTTAATTTGGATTTCCCTAGAAAAAAATCCCGAACTATAGTTTATTACATTTTCAATTACAATTAATCTATTTTTGAAATTCTAATTAAACGCCTGAGTGACAAAAATATTGCGTGGCTTTGTGGGTTTTTCTAAAGAGAGGAGTGTAATATGCATTTTATGTTTTCCAAATTTGAAGTTGCTTAGCAGATTCTATCTCAGAATTACATTCCTGATACTGGGCTTGAAATATAGGATTTATTGCTTTCTTTTGAGAACATAATGTTTTTAACATAATGTTTTGCTTTTAGGGTCCTTTCTGAGAGAGATTAAAAGGGGTGGGAAAAATAGCCTACTTAGACATTTTATCTTAATGTTCCCACAGTGCATCAAAACTATGTAAACTTCCTACTATACAGATTAGAGTTCGGCCTTTTGAACTTTTACAGGCTTTCTGCAAATTGCCAATGGTAAGGCATCCTTCATGAGAAAATCTCTCATTCAGAGAGGCTCAGGGATGTAGAGCATGCAAAATACTTGCTTTGAAAGAAAATGTGCTTGGAAACTGCCTCACTGCGTATAAGTTCCATGCTGGTACTCTTAATAACGTTGCTTCTGATGAAATAAAATGTGATTCTTTCACCTCAATCTGTTGTTAAGGAAGATTTTTGACAGAGACATTAGATGCACAGAGGATAATTACACACCATAATCAGAATTTAAGTAATTTCCACTCTAAGAGATGGAGAATTCCAAAGAGAAAGGATTATTCACACTTACATGTCTTTCGTTTGTAAGTTTTGAAGAGAGATTTATATAAGAAAAGACCAAAACTTAAAAAGTGGAAAAAGGGTGGAAGAAAAATAGGCCTGATCCGTACATGTTAGACTAGAAGTTCAAGTGCTTGATCTTACAAGCACATACCATCAGGAGTTTTGTTATATACAGTAAAGTCAGCTATTGCATGAAACAAAATACTGATTCATAATTCTATAATAAAATATTTTCCAGTGTTGTGAATACAGCAAATGCAAAATAAACACATTCATTAAAGCACATCTTGATAACACATCTAACAAATAAAAAAATATGTAAACACTGAATCTCTGGAGAGGAATTAAAATAGTCAAGGCATCTTTTCAGACAGATACATCAGTGAGCATGGCTTCCTCATATTAAGATTGATTCCAGAAATTTAAAAATTTCATTGACATATTCAAATTGATACATTATGCATTACTCCTTCCCTCATCAGCCTGCTGCTGAGCCAAGACAGAGACACTTTGCATCTCTGAATTTACATGTCACCTTTCTCTCTGATTTATTTTAAGACAGTAAGGTCCTGAGCTTGGAAAAGTCAGTAGATGCCTTCTTCATGCCTAGTACTATGAACTTGCAGTATCTCCCAGGTTCTCTGGCAGTATCATATTACAATTAGTGACAACAAATATTCATTTATTGAGGTATCTTAGCAATTCTTTGCAACAAAAGAAACAAAGGATAACCATCTCTGGCGTAAAAACATTTTCTTATTTTTTTTTGTGACAATACCATACTTTATGGCCATGTAATGAAAATAAGATCTTAGGCTTTTGAAAGCTTTCATGAGCAAACAGAGGGAAACGAGTATTTCCTTTCTTGATGCAATGATGTTTGATAACCTACTTCCTTCCATGTCCTTTGTGGCTACATAACTATGTCCTTGTGGATATAAAAAAAAAGAAAAAAGAAGAAATCTTTTTTGAATATAGTTTAAAGTATATTTTACCTATGTCAAATTGTGTCCTCCTGTGACAGAGTCAAAACTACTTCAAAATCTATCACATTCTGACAATGTATGTCCTATAACATTGAATAGAATGTTCGAACTGGGCTTTTTTAAAAGCATAAGATAGGCAGCTCCCCATCTTCCATTAAGAGAACACAGAAAGATATTTTATTGATTTTAGTCAGTTGAACCAGGCTCTGCACACCTTTTCGTCCCTGTACAAAGCAGCATCTAACTATTCCCATACTCTCCTGCCTCTTCCCCTCACCTCTAGGGAAATACCACCTGTGCTACCAGTACAATCATGATCAGACTTTAGGTGTGTGATTTTCTTCATGGGTTATGAGATGACTTGCTCATATCACTGCATCTTTCTCCAGCTTTACTCTCCGCTGAGAAAATTTGAAATGTATTCTGTTCAGGGAGATGTATTCAGTAAGATCAGTAATACTAGCAATACTGCTTAGGCAGAGCAATTTTGGGGAAGGATTTCTATTTGTGTGTAGCAAAAGTTCTAAATCTGAGACAGGGTGACAGGGTATATGTGTATTCTTGGAGTATGGCTTCTCTTAATCATGTGGGAAATGACACATTTTTAAATGCTACAGTTTACTTCCCAAGAGAACCACTGCAGCATTTGTGTGTTTCTGCAGGCTTTCCTGCTCAGAATGCAAACCAATTTCAGTTTGCAATACTTACTCATATTTTAATTGAACTCACAAATTCCGATTTGCAAAAGAATGCATTTCAGGTCTATATTTGGCAGAATAATAGTTTTATTTCAGTCCTTTGAGGGTGGTCACAAAAATCAATGCTACAATTGCAGACTGTAGGATCTGTAAATTTAACTTTAAAAAATTGTATTTGCCATCTTTATCCAGTGAATGAGCAAGAAACCAGAAGAGAGTTTAAGGCTACCTAGGTGTACAAGGAAAAGTCCCTATTAAAAAGGAAATGGTAGGTAACTTATTCAACTGACTGAGGATTGATTCCTGTAATGAGGATGAAGGCCTAGTATGCAATAGATGCTGGGAATTTAGGATTAGCCTCTAAACATACAAACACAAATATTTAAAATTTTTTGCCTTTTGAATTTGTGCATTGATTTTATATTGGTTTTTTCCATTATCCTCAAATTTTTTCCTTAAGAATCTATTTGTTGATTCAATGTCTTGCTCAGTCAGAAGGAAGGAAATATTAAGAAAGTGAAGTCAAGTTGATAATAACTATTCACTGCTCCCTGGGAATACAGGTTCTGCCAAACTTTGCCTTTTTCCAATTTTGTAGATCACTTTGGCAGTCCTTCTTTGTTTATGTTGTACAGAGGCACCTCTTTATTGCAGCTCACAAAAACAATCCAATGCCCCTTGATGCAAGCTAAGGTACATACCTTAAGTGCATTTTCTTTAGTGCTTCATCAGCATTTGTCCTTGTCACCCAGTGGAATAATATGACAGAAACAAATGACAGTGTGCTTCCTGCTTGCTAAATACAAAATGGTCTGCACACAGCTTAGAGAACTCTTGCTTGCTTGTTTTTGAAAGTGCTTTGTAGAAAATCAAATGCTGGTGAGAGACAGCACTCCTTTAACTATTTTCTGATTTAATGTAGAGACCTGACAGACCTCCTGGGAAAAGGAAATCAATCTTTCTTTTTTTTTTTTTCTTTAACATATTTATGAATTTTTAGCCTTTTCATACAACAAAAAGTGACAGATACAAATAGAATTAATATAATGTGAAATAGATAACTCCACATCACCAATATACAAAGGTAAGGAGCAGTGCCATAAAAAATAATCCTCAGAAATATGAAACAAGGAAGACTGTACTGTGGAAAAAAAGAAGTGTAGCAGCGTTTAACATCGTAATTGTATTCACTGTATAGGTTGCCTTTTACCAGTAAAAGAATTGAAATAGAGTAAGCTAATATTTCTAATTTATATTTAAATACTTTCTATAAACAGTCATGCAATTAATACCTGAGGGAATATGTCATCATAAATAATCTACTCAGATAATACCAGAGTACTTCAAAAGAATAGCAAAAAACTTATATTTCATAATAATTTCTCTCTTTGCTTCCTAAAATTCTTAGGTTTCTTTCAGTAATTTTTAATAGAGTTCAATTAGGAATTAAATCAATGAGATTTAAGGGCAACTAAACATTATTATTGTAGCCAGGAAAGTGGCAAACACAAAAGCTCAAGATAAATTTCATTTGAAGATCATTAAAAATGTAGTGGAGACTACTTATCTTTTGAGTGGAAATACAAAATTTCCCTTGGAAGTTATGTTCCTTATATGCATTCCTGATAGATTGCTTTTCATGTATAAAAAGTTTACATTTTGCATTGCAACAGTGTGAAAACCTAGTCTGAAGGAGGGATGAGACTGTGAATTGGAAACCCAGAAGCAATTTTTTCACTGTTGAAAAATCATACATACATCCAGAAAATACTACAGAAGTTTAATGGAGACTTCTTAGATGATAATTTGTTAATATGGAAAAAAATAAGCCTACTTATTATGTGCCATGTATCTTGACATAATCATAATGAACACTGGAAATCAGACTGTGATGGAAAATGCTTAATACATGTATCTAGAACATTAGGAAATTGTTTACTTTGGGAAAACAACTGTATTCTTGCCTAGGCTTTGTTTTGTTTTTTTGACAGAAAGCCTCAGGCAGCTGACAGACTAAAACAAAATAGTAGCTGTGTTCACTACCTTCAACCAACCTTCTCCCCTGTGAAATGTTTCACAATAAGAAGAGGCTATCAGTTTTTGTAGTTTCTTGCTAGCATTTGGGGGACAGAACAGAGTGACATAATGCCTTCTAGATTTCCTTGCTGCTAGAAGATTTTGTAAAATGTTCCCATTCCCCTCACAGAGATGAAGAAGGAAAAGTGGCCATTCTCTTTTATTCACGGCGTGAGATGTCAGAACGACCTGTGCTATTCTTGTCAGGTCCCTGCGGGTGTGTGTACAAAGAGCAGTGCACTCATGTCAGCAGTTTTGTAATCCCACAGACCAGAGTCATAAAATGTAGAATGATTTGGGTTGGACAGGACATGAAAGTCCTCGATTTACAATGCCCCTGCCATGGGCAGGAACACCTTCCACTAGACCAGGTTGCTCAGAGCCCCATCCAACCTGGCCTTGAACCCTTCTAGAGGTGGGACATCTACCACTTCTCTGGGAAACCTGTTCCTGTGCCTTACCACCCTCACAGTAAAAGAGATCTTCATAATATCTAATCTAAACCTGCTCTTTTCCAGTTAGAAGACATGTCCCTTTGTGCTACCTCTACTTGCCCTTGTAAAAAGTTTCTTTCCATCTTTCTCATAGGCTCCCTGCAGATACTGCAAGGCTGTTACAAAAGTCTCCATGGAGACTTCTCCTGGCTGAACAATCCCAACTCTCATATACAAAGCATCTCCTATTGTGGTCATTACAGCAAAGTATTAATACCTGAATGCCAAGCTAAACAGCAAAAAATCATTTTACACTGCTAATAAGAGGTTCATATGATTTCTGATTCATTTTTTATACAATGGACAAATAAATTATATCATATTTGCATCCTGGTCTGGATGTTCACAATCACTCAGAATACTTCCATTCATACTCTAGCTGGATCTGAATATAGGAGGGCTCTTTTGGATAATTAGGAGGGAAAAAATAGCCTTTTAATCACAGAAATGTAGACTCATTCTCAGAATTTTGTAAATTCTGGTGGCATAACTATTCATTTAATAGTTGCATAGCAGTAATTTATACATAATTGTCTTACATAAAGTCAGACTTTCTACAGAAAACATGCAATAGTTCTGGAGAAAATAAAAACTTATCGATTTATTCCAGTCACATCTTCTGGAAATTTATCTGTGAATATGTCTCAAACCAGGATCCCCTATTCTCAAGATGTTTCATTCTTCCACTGATTTTTTTCTAACCTGAGCAGCGAACTTTACCCAGATTTGGCTGTAATGGACAATAAATTGATGCAGAGAGAAACTAGGCATAATTACATCCTGCATTTTTAACGGCTTTCCCCTTCATATCTTCACTCCCAAACCATTCTTTTTCATGTGTGGATTTTCCATTCCATTGCTGTCTGGCTGCAATTTGAACATTATCTGAGATAAGAGTGAAAGGTTTTCCTTGTGATAGTTCCATGAAGTCAAACACTGACTCATTTCTTCTGTATATCAAAGTCTGAAATAGATCAAATAAAACCAGTCTGAGAAATATTTCACTCTCTCTTTTCTGCACTCTTGGAGACATTGATGTATGTCTCTTGGGAAAAAAAAAATGTCCTGCTCTCCCATCCATGCTGCTGACACATTGGTCTTGTCACTGCACTGTGACTGATAATAATAATGGTTGAAATCACTTTCAGATATACTCATGACCAAATATGGTCTAAACTGAACTTGAAACATTGTTCATGCTATACTTGCTAGCGGAAAATGATCTTCATGGTTTCTTTTGTTACAGAAGCAGGTTTGTTGTTGGGGTCTTTTTAATGTCCCTCTCTGAAATGTGCAACAAAGCAGCGAGAAGACTATGCTAGTGACAGCCATGTCAGGAAATTCATGCCTAATTCAGATTTAACTGTCATTTTTGAGATGCAAAAGTTTATTTATGTATCTGTAGTTAGTTGTATCAATGGGTATAGCTGAATAATTGCATTTCAGGTTGTTTCTCTAATCTTTAAGAAAATGATCCACGATTTGATCCTTCACAAGGTCCCTTGCTTGTTTTCTGAGCAAGCCCTACCAAGCTCAGAATTTTTATTTGTGCCTTTGGTGAATTTAGCCTTTCTGGCATGCTAATTACCATGTATACAGAGGCTCTAGGAAAGCACTAAGGGAAGTGTGACCAATAGAGCACTGGCCAAAACAAGACCCCTTCAGGAAGGCTGGAGGTGGGTACTGTCTTGCAGATTGTTAGGATGACAATCTCAAGACAGCTCTTGGCAAACAATATTTTCCAGATACCTCCATTAGCATGAAGGTAAACTTTTAAACAGCAGTGAAAGTGTCAAAGCCTAAACAGATGTGGGACTGATTAGGAATGCCCTTTAGTCAATCTTACTAATACTAATGTCAGAGAATAAGGATGATTTTGTGTTTGAAAAAGTGGATGGAGACATAGAACTTGAGGGTCAACTCATTCCAGGCATGCCTCTCACTTCCAAACGATTTAATGGTGCTTTTCTTACAGTAATATAAAAGTAACAGTACTCAGTCTCCATCTTAAAATTGGAACTGGATATTAAGAGAACTGGAAAGACTCTCTTTTGACAGCTGGATTGAAGTGTTTTGTTTACTCAGAAAAGCAAAAGAAAGGCTGAGAAAAACTATGACCACTGCCTCTGAATAGCTTTCTCTCCTAAACTGCAAAATGAGAAAAAATTGCTTAAATGAATATGTTATACTGGTAAAAGAGCCCCTGAGCACTGCAGCAAGATCGATTCATGCTGGAAATACTCAAATCTGAATAGCACTGAGATTGTGGAAAAATGTTTCAGAAGGAGGAGCAGTAAAAGATTTCATTAGTTCTTAGATAATTTATGAAAGGCACAGAATATAATTCTTCACTATGACAAAGAATGGGACTTACAAATTTTTCAACTCTTGTAAAACTTGCTCCGTTCTTTGGCCCAGGCAGAGCAACATAGAGAAAAAAGTTGATCAAAGGTTGTGATTGTCCTGCTCTGCTCTGCACTGGTGTGGCCTCACTTTGAATATTCTGTGAAGTCTTGGGTACCAAAATATAAGAAAGATACAAAAATATAAGAGAGTGTTTAGAGGAGGTGAAGTAAGGGAAGCTGTATGAGGAGCGCCTGAGATCACTCGATCTGTTCAGCCTGGAGAGGAGACTGAGGGGAGACCTCATTGCAGTTACAACTTCCTCATGAGGGAAAGAGGAGGAGCAGGCACTTATTTTGCTCTGGTGGCTGGAGACAGGACCCAGGGAATGACATGAAGCTGAGTCAGGGGAAATGTACTTTAGATATCAAGAAAAGGTTCTTTGCGCAGAGGGGCTTGGCACTGGAACAGCCTCCCTAGAGAAATAGTCATAGTGCCAAACTTGACAGAGTTGAAGAAGGGTTTGGACAATCCTCTCGGACACATGGAGCCACTCTTGGGGGTGTTCCTGTGTGGGGTCAGGAGTTGGACTTGGATGATCCTTCCAGCTCAGGATATTCTATGATTTTTTGATTCTATGACCCCGTTAGTAAGACTTTGTCATCACCCTCTGCGATATCATTGTTTTAGAACAATCAAAATTCTTCCATTTCTAGAGCTGTTAACCTGACTTATTTTGTGGATACTAAAATGTGTTTAAAATAAAATAGCATGTGCAGAGCTAAGATCAGCTGTTATTCCAATTGTTTATGAGATGAAGAGGTAACTGTAGTCTCAGAGATACAGTTATCCAGGAGGCACAAGGAGCCATGAAGTTTAAAATTAAAAATAGCATGCCACTGATGTGTGATGAAGTTATAACAGCTTTATGGCCATTTCTCCAGTAGGCTGCTTTTGCTTTACAGGCCTTGGGGTGCCATTAAATTCACTATGAAAAGCAAGCTGGGAAAGAGCAGAGAAATTTCATGTCAATAAATATATGGGGAATTAAAAATGTTCCTTGTGAAGGAGTCAAAGGATTTGGTTAATAACAGTATTAATCATTTTCTAATTCTACCTTCTTGTTTCCCAGCTAGCATATGGATGTGGTCTTATTTTGATGAAATATTTGCTGGCAGTAGAAAATTTAAAGAAAGAAGATTAGCATTATGTACTACAAACACTATGTTTTTCAGTGCTTTTATACCTTAAAGATATCAGTGAGGAAAAACAAATCAATCTGAATTCCTAGGGAGTATGGTAATTCCCAGATTCAGTAGAATCATTAAGTCAAAGCTTTTCTATTAATTCCAACATACAAAATTAAATTTTGCCCATACAAAAACTACTATATTTCTTGCTGTTGAGACACATCAGTTTTTCTAATATAGATAGAGAAAGACTCTGGAAAACAAGAGGAAACAGTCTCAGTCCATCTCAAGATGACAAGAGGATAGGTTGCTTCTGGGCATTAAGAGAAGTTGAAACCCAAACCCTTAATAACCCCAGAGCTGTAGGCCTCAGGTCTATGATTATGTTCTGTGGTCCCAGTTTCTTACTGCCTAAGCATGAGGATTTGCCCTGAGACCTTAGAGTGGCTGACAATTTTTCAGCTTGACTTTAATTAAATAACTGAAATAATTAATTTTAAGAAATTTTTCATGCTTTGTTTTTGCTTTAAGGGGTTTTACTAGACAGGTTTAGTGAAGCTTACCAAGCTTTAGTTTTTAAGAAGAAAATGGCAGCCTGAAAGCAAGGCTTTGCTGTGTATCACAAACAGTTTTTGCTGGCACTTGAAAAATGAGGGTGTAGCTGAAGGAAGCTTGAGAAAAGGAGATTTTTGAAGACACATGGTTAATTGATAATCCAGTTTGCTCACGCTCAAGAGAGATTTTCATCTGCTAGTCACTTTTTGCACAAAGCTTGTCATACGTTTAACCAAAAGATTCCCAAAAAGATAACTCATTTATCTTATTTTATATTTCTTTATTGATTTTATGCTATACCATATCAAATGTTATGATTGTAGTTTGAAAAACATCATACCCCTGTGGCTTGAAAAAAAAATTCTTGAATGTCCTCCAACAAGATAAAGTACATTGTTGAAATTATATCTATCGAAAAAGATTTCTGAAGGCGAGAGATTATCCAAGCTAGCAAGCACTTTAGCAAATTAGTGTAGAATTTCAGTAAGCATCCAGATGAAATTAGTGTGGAATTGTGTTATAACTGAGGTTAAAAACTTTTCATATCCTCATAGTTTTGACCCTTTGAATGATCAGCTACTGTCATGAGAGTACAGTTAAGACAATGTCATGTCCTTGCAAGATATCCATGCTAAAAAGGGAGAACAGTGGCTCCTGTTACGTTCTGCATTGCTTTTGGTTTCTATATTCCTCTGAACGAAAAGCTGTGATTAACAGATGCAAAGGTCGGTATTTCATTTTGTAAAAACTAGGGTGCAGCTGGTATTGCCTGTGCTGCGATAGGACTTTGGCAGCAGTCCTTTTTGTCTTTTTCAGAGGTAAACACAGATGAAAATGGACAGGGACATCATGCGAATGAAGGTGTCTGTGACACCTCAGCAAGGTAGCTGCAGGTTGTGAGATCATCTCTTGTACTGAAGTCTGAGAGAGGGGAAATATTGAGAGACAGACATTTTCTCCCTCTTTGTCAGGAAGAATGTTAAAACAGTATTGATTAAATATACTTTTGGATCCCTCAAAAAAATGCTAATTTCAGATTCATAAAGGAGCTAGAGTTCATAGTAGGCATGCAGTAAACCTGGGGTTCAAGGCAACAGTCATTTATTTTCAAACATAGGTATTCATATATAGACCAGAATATTTACAGTATATGATGTAATACTTGTGTCTGTATTGCATTTCATTCCTGATGGCAATGAAGCAACTTTGGACACCTCTACAGTACAAAAGGGAATACTGACTACTATGTCATCTATAGATATGTTGGAGGAACAGATTTGAGATTTAAAAACCTCCAAACAACCAAATACCCCAGCAAAACACTCCTAAACTTTTTGGAGACAATGGACTGAAAACTTGGTGTTATTCTTACAAAAATGAGGGAGTTTTATTCTGTAGAGTGGAAGAGATGTAAATTCAAGGTTTTATCCTGATTTTGAATCATTTTTAAAATAGCCACATCATGTGTCCACCATAAGACAAGTGCGCAGATCAGGAGGCAGCTGTGATATAAAAGGTTGGCTGGAAAGAGGTAATTTAGTCATGTAGATTAGGGGTTTGTGCTGTGCCATTAATCCCAGATGGAAATAAAGCCATACAGAGCTGTGTGCCCATGGCATGCTATTGGTCGGCATCACATTTAGCAAAACACTGCAGTCTCCTTTTAAAGTCAATATGTGTGATTTTTTTAATTGCCTGTTTTCAGACATGGAAACTGACAAATTTTTTAATGAAACATAAATGGTCATTTAATACGAAGTTAATATTTTAGTTGATATAGTTAGCTATGTGTTCCCACTAAGGGACAATTAGCCAGTGCATTGCATATTTTGTGTCTTCCAGTGTTTGCTGTGGGTAATAACTAATAATAAAGAGGAATAAAGTACTCTGTCTCTCTTCTTGAAAGATGTTGTTTTGCTGCAACAGACGTGGGGAGTAGAAGATTAATTTTAATGTACCTACCAGAACAGAAACAATGATGAAATAAATGTTTCCTTTTTATTGGAAGGATCGATCTTATAATGAAGCAAAATCCTCCTGCAATACTTATTAATCTTAGAATTTTTCTGTGCCAAAAAAAAAAAAAAATTTGTTACAAATTTCCTTCAATTGCTTTTACTTGGGTATAATTTTTCCTCAAAACCCTATATTGTTTTTGGCTAATCAACAAGCAACACAGTCTATAATTAAAACCAAACCAAACAAAACCAACAGATCCAAACAAAATTATTTTTTATTTTATCTATTGTCTTTTTTTTAAAAAATGCAAACACCAACCTTTCTTAAGTACAAATCTTGCTTGGTGTGAAAAAAAAATTACAATGTCTTCTTGAAAATGTAAGAGATTTTTATGGAAATCTTTCTAATTCTGGTACTTTAGTCAGTAAGAACAATGCCTTTACAAAAATATTTTTAGTGCAGCACAGAAATATATGATCTAAAAGGAAGTGATTACAGCTCATTACAAGATTTCCACCAGTTGTACCTTAGTCTTATATCCTTCCAGGGTTATTACAGTGATGATGTTGGCTTAATCATAACTAAATTTAGCTTGAGTTGTTATGTTTCAAGTAATAGAATGTAAGATAGATCTCATGCAAAGGTCCTTGCATATTGATATAGGTTTCAAAGCAGGCCCTGTTCTGTAAATGTGCCTTTTAGAAGTTAGCAAAATGCAAGCTTAAAAAGTACTTAGCACTCTGTCTCTTTTAAATGTACAAAGTATTGTAGTATATAAAAATTTAAATTTATTTATATTTTGGGAAGATACTACCTGATGACTGGAAAATATAAAAAAAATTGTACCGAAACAGGAAAAAAAAGTGTTATAAGCAAAAATGGGTCTGTGAAGCTGACCTCAATACTGAGAACATATTTTTGGAACAAAGAACAATCAAGGATGGAGGCAATTGGGAAGTAGTAAAGTGAGATAAATTGAAATAATTGATCATTAAAGGTGAATAGCATTTCATTAATCTTACATCTTTTCTGCTAAAATGAATAATTTCTTAGATGTAATTAATTTGGTGAGCTTCATCTGTATCAATTTAAATAAATATCTTCTGCTGTGTTTTTCCATATGATTTTATTGTCCGTGGTGGAAAGTAAAGGAATTGATAAAAGAACTAGGAATTTTATGAGAAACTGTCTAAGAAGGCTATCGTGGATTACACCAAAGGCATACTAACAGGAATAACATCTCTCAGAATCTGGTTCTGAGATTGTTCCTATTTCATGCAATAGTAGTGCCAGAATATGAACCAATACAAGTCTCTGTGGTTTTATGATCTGGGAGTCCCTGACAGTGCCAAGATGATCAAAAGGTTGTACAAGAAGAGTCAAATGTCCTTTCCAACAGTAGGATCAGAAAATTGGTGGCATAAAGTGCAAAAATCTCATAGTCCAAGCACTTGTAGTCTGAAGTAACATTTAAATAGCTAGAAACAAAGGAGGGGAAAGAGACCTATCTGATCATATAACAACTATGAATCATCAATACAAAACAGCTTCAAAAAAATCTCATTAAATTCAAGGATGGAGTAGGTGAAATACTTTTAGGGTCAGAGGTGGGAATGACCATTCTACAAGACATTGGTAAAAATTTGCCATGTTCGGAAGTACCTGTAAATTGGAGCACATTCTAAAAGAGGTTAATAAAAAGATCAGAGCACTGAAACAACTGTATTATGAAGAAATATTAAAAGAGGTTAGTTCATTTTGCCCAGTTTGACCAAACTAAGGTAAATAGGTTATGTGACAATTCTTCATATTTGAGGCAAATAGAGGGAAACAAAACAGTTATTGAAATGAAACTTAATGTTGAATAAAATCAGATGTTTAAAAACTAGTTGAGAATTAACTTTGATTGAAAGGTTGAATATGACTCCTAAATTTCCAGAGAGCAGCATTTCAAACAGCTAGTAATGGCAAGAAACAATTTGTCCTTTTCCTCTTACTTTTTGCTTAGTACATAAACTTATGGAAAGGAGCATGTAAATAAAGATATAGCTAAATATACATATTTGGTTTGGTAAATCGAATTTTTGCCAAGAAATTACAGGTATCTAATGAGTCGATATCTCTGAGAGGACCTGAAAGAAGATTAATTCATTGTATTTTTGTGCTTGTAACAGTTTCATGTTTCAGAACTTCTGAATCTCTTTGAATCAGCAAGGTCCTTCTGACCCTGGAAGTAAAGCTGCCCTTCAGTTTTTTTGGTTGTGCTTTCTGTCCTTGGGAAACACAGGAGGCTAGAGCTGAGGGCAGAAAGTAGTAGATGAAGGAAACTTATTGTGCTAGGCACACTATATTTTCTCAGCTTTCTGGTGTTTATATGTCCTGTCTGTACGGTCATGACTACATCAAACATCAACAAAAGGTGTTAAAATGAAAGTGAGGATAGAAGGAAGAACTGGGATTGTTCTTCACCTCTAGTGTAGAACATGCTTTATACTAGGAATCTTATTTAAAATATTCCTTGCT
Source organism: Vireo altiloquus (assembly GCA_013396875.1). NCBI lineage: Eukaryota > Metazoa > Chordata > Aves > Passeriformes > Vireonidae > Vireo > Vireo altiloquus. Next base: position 85,580 of record VZRF01006820.1, on the reverse strand, counting down.
TTTGCAGACACCTAGGGCATTGGATGGTTGTGGAAAATCCACCATTCATCCTTTGAATCCAGGCAATATTTTCTTATGTTACACAATGGCTGCAGATTTTTGACCTTTTTACAGGAACTTAATGTTAGTGAACTTGGGTCTCGGAAAGCATTTTTTTGGCCAGTGATTCCTATCACATTCTGTGGCCTTTCTGAGGTAGCCAGAATGACTACCTGCAATGGTAGACATCTGGGGTTTAGAACTCAAGTCTCCTCTTTACATTCTGTGATGTTTTCAATTCTGTCTTAAAGACATCAACTTGTTTTAAAATTCATCAATTTTATAACTAAAGAACCGCAATCCAACTCTACTAGTGTCTTGTAACCTTTTATTTCTTTTTCAAGGAGCTTTCAAGAGTCTAGAGCAGCCCAGAACAATATCTGGTGAAGATTTCTAAGTAAATTTTACTTTATATGTTGATTTGGTATGGTGACGATGGTACCATCAGCTTAGTCAGATAGGAAAAATCCTAACAGATTTCTTTTTCTTCTGAGAAATATTCCCTCTACAATAACTGCAATGTGGATGCCAGCTTTAGTTGCAGGAGCTCAAATCCTAAATAAGTATCACTGTTCAAAGTTGATCTCCCTACAGGGGCCATCAAGCCCACTGTATCAAGCCAGTAACCTTATTAAATCTACAAGTTAACGAGTATTAAAAATGAAAATTTCTATAAAATTTTTGAAATTTTTAAGTGATTTTTCAGCAATTTATTTGTACCTGTTCATATGGTTACAGGCTCAGACTATAAGGTATAAAAGAATTTCTGTCTCATATTGATTAGAAAGCCAACAGGTGACTCTTGATTTGAATGACCTGACTTGAAGTTCAACTCTCTCTTTCCATTTAGTGACAAACTATAGTTCTGGGTACAAAAAATATTTAGATTTTACAAATTACTGTATAGCACGATATCACTTCATCTTAGAGATAAGCTATTTCAAATGAATCATAGCCTTTGTGTTTAAAAGAGGAAAATCTAGAAGAAAAATGGCAGTGCTAATGTGAAATCCTTTCTGATTTTGATGATGGATTTCAGCACTCTCTTCTCCTACTTATTATGGTAAATAATATATGTGGTATGGCAACGTGGCATTCAGAAGTACAAAGGATTGAGTTGTTTCTCACCACGTCCAGGTGTGATTTTGGGTGCCCAGGACAGTTTTCACAATAGAAGACTTCAAGTATAGTAAAACATTTCCTGCTGTTAGCAGCATCCCCTTGGCATTCCCAGTCTTTCAGGTCAAGCTCTTTGTTCAGTACACCAGATTTCTGGGGCTCTAATGGAGCCTGTTTTGTAAAGGGCCGAAGTACCTTCTATCCAAGATGTCCATTCATTGTGGTGAGGGAATACTATGCATAGTCCCATTCAAAGAAACGTGGAGCTGTCCATAGCTGGAATCTGATGGATGTCTGCAACTCTAGTTGGAAGTATTTTAAATACATTTATAAAATTACCAAAAGTGGTGAATGAGAATATATAAATCTATGGGCTTTAGTCTTGTTTTCCAGTAAATTGCCACATCTGGCTCCTTTCATTTTCACTTGAGATTAAATGATGAACATTTGGTCCTAGTAATTATTGGAAAGGAGGTTTTTGCTGGGAATATTATAATTGAGCTAATCCTTGTCTTTTTGTTAAATATTAGTCTAATATTTTGCTTTTTCTTCTTGAAAACTTCTAATTTTAACTGTAGATGTTTGAGTCCCCTTGGCTGAAAATTTTGCACCCACATACAAATGTGCCACAAAAAAACCCCCATTCAATCAAACATCTTGGGAAGGATGAAATAATTGTGATGCTTATTACAGCAGGAGTGAGAGCAGTTTCAGAGCACTGAGGGTAGGATCAGGCTCTGTGACTGACTGGAGGCAATTCCTCTAAAATAATGCTTCAGGGGAATAAAATCCTATTTATTTTGTTTTTATTGCCATTTGGCTGAAAAAGAATTCACAAAGGGATTATTTTAACTGAAAGGCATATTAATTTTTTTATTGCTTTTGCCTTAAAAATAATTTAAACAATTTTTATTGAAGCAACTTTACTTTCCAACATATATACAAATATTTATTCTCCTCAACTCTCTAGAGCTTATTGATTTCTGTTGCCTTGCTTTCTTTTGCTTCTAACAGAAACTCTCTTTGTCTTGCATTCCATCAAAAGAAAAATCCTTTGGAAAGTTTGACAAGCTGGTGTGCTCCTAGCTAGTCTGCTTACAGTATTCTTCAGGGATAAAGACATTTTGTGTTGTATTCAGATATTCTGTCTTCAGACCACTGCTATATTTTAAATTTTCAGTGCCATAAGTAGCTGATTGATAGTAATTACCTGTATAATATGCACTGGGGCTTGGTTATTGCATATGTAATGCTCTCAGGTAACGTGTCCTCATTGAAGAGCACAGCATGTACTAATATGAAGGGGTTGAGGGGTTGTGGTCAGAAGAAAGCATACCTGAGTCCTGTATGGTGCTTCTGTCCTTGTCAACATGGGGTTTCCCTTCCTGTCCTCACTGCTTTTCCAAAAAAAGCAAGCTGAGAAGGTTGCATTCTATATAGTAGTCAGCAGTCACTGCTCCTGGTCTGTCAGCAACTCTGAGACAAAGCCATACACAGTGGTAGTTGTTGATGGAAAAAATAACCATTATATGTTATAAAAGCAAGCAGAGAGAGCATAAACCCAAGCCTGATCTTGGACACTTGGACCAGTACCGTTGCACTTGAGTGTATAAGTTACTTGTTATTTGTGCTGAAAATATTATAAAGCAAAATTGCTTTAGTTTTGCAGATTATAGATTTTATTTTTTATTTCCTTAGCTTGAAATGCTTTGACCAGAAATCTTTTATGTTTTTAATCATCCTGGAACAACTTACACAACTTTCCTCTCTACGTGAACAATTCCAGCTCGACAAAACCCTGTTATAATTTGAATAATAAGCTGATTTGGTAGAAACTGGTAGATCTGAAGTGTCTTGTTCTCACTTTTATTTCTTGAAAAAGCAGAGAAAAGGAGAGAATTGATAAGAAGATCTCTGTTTTACTGGGTTACTTCTTTCTTTTTAACTTCCAAAAAGTTATAGTTGTTTTTGATAGCAATAGTGCTTTTCGGTAAAGGAAAAGATTATTTCCTAGCAGGCATTAACTTGTGTCATGAGGATAATTATCTTTTCTTAAATGTGAGAATTGTTTGGATTTGTGGCTAGCTAAATCTGTCAACCCTTTCAGAAGAGTTCAGTGTGATTTACAGGAGGAAAACACCAAGCCTTCAGAGTTCAGTATCTCTTCATTGTGCTTACTATTCTTGTGAAAAGATGCCTTTTGAAAATCAGCATAATCCCTATGAGTAATCTCCTTAAGAAAACTTTGGCAATGTATTCCTGGCCTGAATTCTTCTCTGGCATGAATGATACAGCCCACATAGCAGATTCTTGGTTACCAGATACCTACAGACTGTAAACCACACAGAAGCAAGCAAAATGCTTCACAAAAATAACCCATTTTTTCAAATGAAATTGTTGCTACTTTGGTTCAGCAAGGTGAAGCCTAATTAATCACTGCTTTTTGGAATACCAGGATATCTAAAGTTTAGAAAGAACTTGAGAGAGATCTAGTCTAGATCTTTAAATTTATCTGAAATTAGGCATCTATATACATTCCAGGCTGAAAGCAATTCCTTTGAAAACACCATGGACTATTGCAGCTGTTTAGAGAGTAATTTGGAGAAGAACAGACACTCACCATGACACCCATCAGTCATTTTCTTTTCATAATTGTAATGATTGGTGGCGAGAAGGAATTAAAATATTTAGCTTAGATGACTTATTAATCTTCCCTAAGAATACCACTATCCTGTGGTCATTGTTCATGCTGACACAGTCACTGCTCAAAAGAGACTGGTATTTTAGAAAGCAAGAGTAAAGGTGTGAGAGCTTTGTGCAGCTACTGTGCAGGAAGTTTTACTTCTGTACTGTACAGTTCTTCCTGAGCACATATATAAATGACACTGCATAGTATAACAAAAGCACATTTTCTTACACATTCTCAGTAGTATAACAGTTATGTGGAGACAAGCTGAGGATTGTAAAATCAGCTAGATGTGAATTCACATATACCTAAGACAAAAATGTAGGGCATATTTTTCCCATTGGTGAATTGATTCTGGAGGTATAACAATTACTAAATCCATAGTGTTGGCATAGATAACCAATTTTTCTTCCAACCTTACAGCAGAAAAATATCTACCTCAAAGCCCATTTTAAATTTAATTTAGAAATATTGCAAGGAGGTTATTATCAAGAGAAAGGTGGGATTTTTGCTAGGAAAATTCACTGTGGTAATGAAGTGTTTGGGTTTAGAATCTGTACTTTAAATAAATTTCTGTATATATCCTGCTTAGAAAACTGCAATTGTTCCTGCAGTTTCATTGCCGAAGCAACATTGCTTCTGCATGGTATTAGACTTAGGAACCAGCTGACCTGTTTGATAACTTATCTTGAAAATTTTGATGCAGTACAGGCTAAGAAAAGAAGCAAATATGTTCTTTCTAGTGTGAAATGTATTAGGTTTTTGTCTCACCCAAATGGTTCTCCTTTTGAATGTCAGTGATGTTTCTATTTTGAGAGGTAAAACAGAAGCCATGAGGTCTCTGACTTGCAAAGTCTACAGTGGATGTTTAATGCTTTTACAAATCAGAGGAAGTCTTGTTCTTTAATAGTCATTGGGGACTATTGGAAATTGGGTTGTATTTTACCCTTGCTCATTATAACTTGAATGACCCATATGCAGAACAGGGTCCCAATAATTGTTACCTTCTATTAGGAATTGCAGAGAAAGCTTTTTTTGGTTGGACATGTTTCCTAATATTTGAATATTTTGATATTCCTATAGCAGTGCTGCTTTGAGGTGTGATGGCTTTGTGTTGTTTGGGGTTTTTATAAGGAAAAAATAATTATCCAAATCTAAGAATTAAATACCCAGTAATCACAGATAAACTAGATACCTTTAGGAAGTGAACACACATCAGCTCATCTGTATCCTGATGCTCAGATACTGAAATAATCTCTGAAACACAACTGATTAGGAATGTAGAAGTCACTGTGTTTTCCCTACCTTTACTTTTGTGGCATACACGAAAATAAAATCTTTTGATTAGAAGGAAAAATGGAGGGCATCAATGGCAAAAATATTTAACTCTAAGAATTATTTCCCTTACAGGGAATAGAATAGGAAAATGGTTTATTATCTGAATAGACAATCAGAAGAAAATGTTTTAAATGCAAAACTCAAATGTATGCCTGAACTTTTAATATTTCTGCTCAAAACAGACAATTATCTTGTTTCTTAAACAAAAATCTAGACTAAATTTAAAAAATAAGAAATTCACTGGAATTAAAATTGTGCTATCATCTGTTAGGGCTATAGTCAGACTGGGGGTTGCCCCTTCTCTGATACTGAGTTGTGGGCTGATTTAATAGAGGCACTTTGAAGACAATTTTTTTCATATTAAGTGTTTAAATTTTTCCATAAAAGTCAAGGCTTTATTATTATTATGACACATGCTTCTTGTATATTTTTATGATATATATTCAGTTTGAAGGAGAAAATGACAAACCCATGTCAGGTGACCATATCATTTATTTTCTCACCAAAGTCTCGTAACTGCCCATTTAGCCCTCTAAGAGATAAAGTCAGACACAGAAATATTGGCAATATGTTCAGAAACACGAGTATCTCTTTCATTATAGAGCCCATCTAGAAAATATAAGCTATACTATTTTTAGCAATTAACAGCATTTTTTGCCCCCAGCTAGATGCACTAATTTATGTCATTACAGATGATAGAGATAAACGAGCATTGTGCCAGAATCTGCCTCCAGTGCCCAATTTTTTTCTGTTTCTACTTTCCTTTGTATCTCTCTTTCTATTGCCCCATATACTCTCTGTTCAATTCATCTCGCTTCTTTGCAAAGAGAGCACAAATAAGGTGTAACACATTAGCATATCTGATCAGGAATGCTAAATATGTACCAGCTCAGCTATAAATGACTACAGAAATAGAAATGTAGCAGAAAATCAGTGCTTTTGTTTTTGTAGAAGTTTGATGTAGGATTCAAATTTATTGCAGTGAGCCATGAAGGTAAGAAATCAACAAGAACAGAATGTTAACTCCAGTTAAAAGATTAGGGTGCAGCAAAAGCAAAAGTTTTTTCTGGTTTCCCATGAAATGTCTGCCAGCCCCATCATTATATTATCCTTCCTGAATTCTCCACAGTATCAGGAAGAGAATATATATAGTACTCATAAAACAAATGAACTTTAAAACATTGCAGAAATGAGCAAAATGGTGTCACATGAGAAAGTTCTCCCCTTTCTCCATCTAGTCTAAAACAATGAGATTATCATGAGTTATAATTTCCTGGAACAGGATCTGTAAGCTGTATGAAGAATTCTAGTATTCCCAACAATGCAATGCAGTTGAAAAGCTGCATTAGAAGTATTGTTTTCTGTCTTGTGTCTCCACCTATCCTGATAACACTATATTTTGTGGGAAGGAAGAAGAGGAAAGTATCTGAGATAGTATAAAACAAAACATTAAATATCCTAATTTTAAAGACTAAAATTATTTAGAGGAAATACTTTTAAAAACTCCTAGTTTTTGGTATATAGTAAATATACTGAATTCCTGAAGTGTTGACCTGAAATGGGTATTTGGCTGATTTCAGCAGAGCTCACCATTCAGGAAAACAACATGAATGGCAAGACTCCTTCATCTCGTATCAGGCCACTCCCTTGACAGAAGAAATTTGGAAAAGAAACCAAATATCTAAATTCTTTCCTAGGCAGGTTTGTACATGCACCCTGAAACCAAAGAAGGTTAGAGTTATGTGTGGGAAATAACCCACACAATTTTCTTATACTTGAATATTCTGCATGGGTGTGCACCCAGTGAGGGTGATGCCAAAGAACAGTACTCATCAGAGGTGGAAAAAATTAATAAGAGAATGACCAGAAATCATTCAAGATATATAACCCATGTTCCCCACAAACTTTCATACAATTTTTTCAATCAAATATTTCATCCCTTGCTTTTAAATTGCTTGGGTTAATTTATTAAGTGACTGGCATATTACATAGCTTCACACATGACCCATGGAAGAGGTGCATGGATCAGAGGTGGGGCTGAACCTGGTATAACTTCAAATGGTCAGTCACTGAGCAGTATTGTGGGGTTGGATATATCCTGTTTAGAGTTAAAATAATCACACTGCCATATTAGCAGGGAAAAGATATGCCATTGTCACATACAGAAATAAAGCTGTACTATGGCAATATCCTCTCTAAAAGATAAAAAAAAAAAAAAAGAAAATGTTTTGGAAAAACCACATCTTCTGTTGTTTACCTCAACTGTATTTGGAATAACATCATATCACATCTCTTTTGCAGGATAGGGCTTGGTTTGAAAAATTATCTACTTGAAAAGAAAGGCCAGAAACTCCTAGACTAAATTGAAGGTATTCAGTTTTCACATACTGTCAGTGCACAGTCAAATGCAACCTTCAGCTAAAAGAGAGAACTTTCTGTTTATCAGTTACTTTCTATCTTTTAGTGAATCTCACCACTGTTTTTCAGTTTTTCTCTTTCCTGCACAAAATGTGCCACTGCTTTCGAGAGAGTTGAATTACAGATGCAACTATAGTTAATGATGATAATGGGGGTGAGATGAGTGAGTTGCTTTGATGTTTTCATGCAATCATTTATATAAGCAAATTCTACATTTAACTTGGTTCCCCATAGTTTTAACAGTGGTGTTTGCCAAGGAACACTTTTAAAAGTGGATAAAGCATTAAAAAATTATAAAGCTCTTTGAAAAATATTTAGCTGGATGTCTATAGAGAGGGAAGTGATTAAAAGAAAAAAAAAAAGACAGGAAAGATAAAATTTCCAATTTTGAAAAAATTCCCATATAGACTTAAACCCTCCCCCCAAACCTCACAGTTATGAAAGCATCACATTTTCAAATTGAAAAGTTCAGTTTTCTCTTGGAATAGCTTCATATGTTCTCTAATAAAGTATATGGAGCTCTTAATGAAAATAGAATGTTTCCAATTTATAAAAAGATTAATGTTCATATTATACTAATAGATCTTAGGAACATATTTGGTTCACATTAACTTCTTAGATAACACTTGAAATCTACACTTGAAGCAATAAAGTATTTAAAATATTGATTCTTTTTTTCTGAGAAAGTGATTTCCTCCCAGTGCCAGTCTTCTACAATGTGTGACAATAAATGGCACTGCTTCCCAAACCCAGGCAGTGATATCCCTTGAAAGACAGAGTTCATTGCTGGTAGGACACGACAACAGGAATTTTATTGATACAAAACTTGACAGCAAACAGAAGGTCTTCTGTTTTGCAGTCTCTTCCATGATCCTTTTTCTACCTCTGCTCTTCTCTTTAGTAGATGAGTGCTAACAGAACCATGTAAACCTGCCTTTGAGTTCAACTGAATTGTCTTCTAAATTTCACTGCACTTCAGGACTTACCAATATTTTGCAGCGCTGTCTGCATTGCAGGACGGAAAATTCTTTTAAGGAAAGATAGTACTGTACAATTTTGAACAGAATAAGGAGCAGAGAAGAGACACATTAGCCCTAGAGCATTCCAGGGAATTACCTGTAATTCAGAAATGTCTAAGTCTGGTTTTCCTATTTCTGGTCTAGTAGGGAATAATTTTCCCTAGTTTATTTATCAGGGGAATATTTTATTTTCTTCCCTTTATTGAATTTTAACTGTGCCAACTGCTAAATCAGGACAACAAATTTCTGTTCTTTTAGTCTTTGCTGGCTGGATTTCACAAGCTGGGTTTTTTTTCCTTTCCTGTTTTCCTCTTTTTCCTTTTTTCAAAAAAAAAAAAAAAATTATACTTCTTTCTGATTAATTACAGAATTACCAAGGTAATGAATAGGAATCTCAGTGAATTAATGTATGTTCTTGTTGCGTATGCAGAGATAACAAGCAGCAGAAGCAACAACTCTGTCTCAGATCTTATTCTTTCCTAATTACTCTACCTTCCATTTTATGATTCCTCATAAAGTCCATGTGATGGAAAGCAGAAATACAACATATAAATCAATGTGCTCCTGCCCTGGATACCTGTGCTTAGCATGAGCCAAGTCCTGTTTTTATTGCTGTTTCTTCCACATGGGCATTGCAGATAGAGGAGAGCATGGGAAATTACTCCTTTTTAAACTCCAGCAGAACAAATCTCCATTCTCTCCAGTAAATGATGCAGCCCAATGATACAGAATTGCTGCTACACTTCTTAGCCTCTTTTTCCAGAAGTGCTTTTGTTTTCAATTCCAGCAGCAATCAGATGGAAAATACCCACACGCATTTTCCATGCCGATCTCTGGAATGCAAATCTGACTCCTGGCAGCTCCCTCTCGGTCCCCACTGTGCCCACATTCTTGGATGCACTGAGGGGCAGTGTTTTGGCACAAGAAGAGGGAGAGGGAAAGTCAGGACAGGCAGATGGATGCAGCCTGGGGCTGCGGTGGGTCCAGAAGCCAGTTTGTCCATTTCGTGGGTGAGCGGGCAGCGCCTCGCATGCCAGACACTTCGAATGGAAGGAAAGGAAGGGTGCTTTTCACCCAAACAGTACTTCATCAACAACAAGTTAGACCTGAACTTGTGGATGGACATGTTTAGGCTTCCCTGATGTTCTCTAGGAACCCAGTGGACTCAGGTACAAAAGTGTTAGCTTTACATGGGCTGCTTTATAGAGGGAGTAAAAGATATAACCCTTATGTATGTTGGTCCTTTAAGCAAAGTAAGCACAGTCTTTGGTGGGTTGTGTTGTCCCTTGCAGGGTAAGGAATGCAAAGCCGGGCATATTTGCACCAGCCTTTGGTATCCAAATTCAGTAAAAGGAAAAAATAAACATAGTTATGAAACATTTGGCTGCAATATGAACATAAAATTGCACAAAAAGAATCTCAATTCCCATTCTCTGCAGGTCCATTGAGCCCCACTGGTGGGCCACAGAAAGGTTTTCTTTCCAGAACAGAGTCAGAACAGTAGCCAAAACAGGAGCCTTGAGTCTCATTTGAGGGGTTTGTATCTTATAATAATTAATAGCAATCTCAGAGTGAATTTCTTTTTCAGTAGATTCTTTTAATCCCTTAATTTTGTGATATGATAAAAGACTTTTGGACAGTTTTATTCAAACATTGAAATGTTCTCACATCTGGTTATCTAGTATAGAGTTCTTGCAATGTGCACGTATGTTGCATACACTATTTTACTAGAATCAATGATTTTAATAATTATTAATCTATATGATTTAATTATTTAAGAGTTTTAAGTGCTTATAAGTTTTATGAAGATTTGTAGATAATCTTCAGAGCAGTTAAACTACCGATAACTAACAAAAGGAAAAACTAATTTGATTAAACCAGCTTATACCCGTATGTTTTTTTATGGTGGGAGGTAAGGCTAGTAACCTTCTCGTAATGTCAGAGAGGTAATTATTGCTTGTCAGTTGTGTCAGCACATAGTGCTTTTTATTGTTCTTTTTTTCCCTCCTAAACCTTTTTTTTAATCTTATTTATCAGATATATTTGCAAAGTAACATGGCAGCTGAAGGACCATTTCAACCTTGAGCTGCATAAAGCAGAGATATTTATGCCTCTCATGGAGCAGGAAGATAATAGACCCTATCTGTATAGTGACAATGAAGGTGGAATATTGCACTGAGAGTTTTAGACACCTTATTTCTTGAAAAATGTAGACAAACTGGATGGAGTTCAGAGATAAACCATGGATAATAATCATGAAGATGGAGAGATTGCTATGTAAAGAAAGATTAAAAGAGACTCAGCACTCAGCTGTAACAAAAAACTCTTCATTTTTTGAAGATACATTTTCCAAGCCTTATAGATAAATATAAACCTGCATATGTATAACTACTATAACATTTGCAGCATTTTCCATTTCATGTACCAATGGCAAAAAAAATGTGGTTTTCTGCAGCCTGGAAGTTAGAGAACAGGCAATTCAGGAACTACTGTGTGCATCAGAGTAAATTTCATCAGGAGGACAAGCCTTCTGTCCTCCATCATACCATGGTAGTTAACCTCCAAAAAACTATCACACTGGTTCAAGTCATTTCCCAAATGACCTAGAACATCATGTAAGCTTCACTCATGCAAGCTCTGATACCAATGCAGGCATAGCATTAATATTTCACTTAGTAATTCAGTATCTCAGTTCCCAGTAACTGTTTAGAGCTTTAAAATGGATAAAAGACATCATACTGGCTTCTTGAATAAATACTCTGCTTCTCCCCTAACATCAAGCTTAAATCAACCTGGAAATCAATTCTGAGATAACCCTAGCAAAGGTTTATGCTTTCGCTGAGGTGAACGCTTAAATCTGCTTTCTTACCTCTTTCAAGGAGCTAGTCCAGTCTGGCTACCTTTGCAGCCATTGACAAGCTGACAACAGCTCTGGGCAGACCCAGGCTGCTCAGGAAGGATAGTTATGTGGGAATAGAGCAAGGTCGGAATTTCAAGCAAAATATATCCAAAATGAACAACAAGTGTATACAGTTTAATACTTCATTAGGTGTTTAGGTTTTCCCTAACCTATTTAAACATATTTCCAATTTCTTCTGACATATGAGACAAATTGAAAAATGCAGTGCTATCTTGCTTGCATGAGACTCCACACCTATGGTCACATGTAAATGAGCCCTGTTTTTTAGGGAAAATGATAGTCTGTTTAAAGGGTTTGAGTTTGAAATTATTACTATTTCTGGGTCTTAACATCTGAGAGGCCTGGAGTCCATAACAGATAAAAGTCCCTCATCTGCAGATTTATGCTCTGTGACATAAATCAGAATAGCTCATTGAATTTCATGAAAGGATACTGATTTTACATTTGGTTTCTACTGAACTTGAGTATTTAAAATGACAAATGTGTTGGGGAAGTGACTCATGAGAATTATCTAGTGGGAATGAAGCTGTTTATTGCACCTTTAAAACAGAAATGATGGTGACACATGCCACAGATTCTGTGTTGCAGATAAGCAAGTAGGGGAGACTCAAATGAGACAGCAAATCACTTACATCCTAAACTGGGCACTGAATGCAGGGTTCCAGTGGTGAAAGTGGAATTGTGTCAAAGCCACTGTCCTCTGCTCTGTGCTGTAGCTAAATTTTCACTTTAAATACAGAAATGTGATTAAATCTGTACTGTCAAAACAGTAGCCGAGGGTGGGTATTTGAAATGAAAAAGACACACTGTTGGTTGTAGGTTTGTTTGTTTCTTGAAGATTGGAAAAAATGCTGTGAAGGAAACAGAGCGCTGAAATTTTAGATTTCCACTGGGAACTCTATTACTTGGCAGTTGATATGTTTCTCATCTCCTAGAAATAATTATGTATTCAGGCCCCTCAGTTAAATTGGCACATTAAGATTTCTGACTTAGTGTCATAACTGTAAAGCAGGATTGTGTTCCATCCTGTGGGGGTGTTCAAAGACATGGGGGAGACACTCGTTGCTGTGCTGGTGTCAGAAGGTGTGTCACTCTCCTGTTGTGGTCTCAGATGCAGTGTTTCTTGCAGGGGCTCTTGGACAAGAGCTGGCACTTGTGCACTGAGTAGAACAGCTTGAACAGCAGCCTCTGGGCAGGCTGAGAAGCTGTCTCACTGATGTCAGCATGTGTACCTGGCACTCGGTTGGAGACAGAGTTAATCACATCAAACATGGAGCAGGAATATAATGCAGAGATCAGTGCTCCCCATTGGACTGAGGGAGTGGGAAACGATGAAGCTTTTCCATTATATATTCATTCCCCAGCAGATGCAGTGAAAGCAGAGGCAGAGGTTTACACTGAATGGCTTCTGGGAGAAGAGCTCTTTCATGTCCTGAAACAACAAGCGGATAGAGAAGAACCACCCTGAAGGGCAGTAGCTTTGAGGGCCCTGTGGCAGGTGCAGCCAAATCCCAGTATCAACAGCCTGCTGCCTCCTCCTCCTCCCATGGCCTCACACAGCTGCAGAGGCAGACCCTCCTTCTGGGAGCTGCCACCAGAGTGAGAAACATAAGCCTGCGATGCCAAGCTGGGACATGCAAGGCATGTAAGTATGTCCAAAGCACTTTGTACCAGCCAGACATATTTTTGTGCTGTCAGTCAAGTAAGAGGAGCTCAGCTTGAAGGAGGGGTAGGAGTATTGATGAGCAAGGCAGTTAGGGGCACGAGGTAGGAAAAAGTTTGTTTCACTGCAGAAAACATGGCTGAAATGCTGCATGCATTACTAATCATTCATATCACATATATATGTTCTTGAGAAGAGGAGTCAAGAAGGTCTGCGATAAGATGAAAAAGAAATAATTAATCTTTCTCATACAGGGCAATTGAAAGTCTTAGTCTTCTTTAGCCTGAAGGCTGAGAAGAGATATGGTATCTTTTTATAAGTGCATCACTGGAGAAAACACCAAGGTAGGAGAACGGCTAAGAATCTCTAAATTGGCTGGGAACTTAAACCTAACCAACAAAGCTGTAAGGTTCCTGCTGTGGGAATAATAGGGTAAAAAAAACCCCTTTGTCTCGTCAGAAATGAGGGCCAAGAAATATACGATTTCATGACCACTTTATTAGAACTCTATTCTTGAAAACAAAGGAGGCTGTGTAGCTTTCAGTTCATTGCAAAGAATCACTGAGGAAAGGTGAGAGAAAACAGGTGCATGTTGTAGAACATCGTTGTATTTTCTGTAAGACGTCAAATAACCTGAGACTTCTGAAAAGTCTTTGGATCTGGCATGGCTAATGACATATGCACCTTACATAGGTGACAGGTACCTCTGATAATAACCACAGAAGTTTCACCTATATGAAGAGCATAGAATTAGGTCTGTCCTATTCTGTAATTAGGGGGAAAAGGGTGTATTTCAATTGTTTAATTCTTTCTTTGATTATGCAAGTGCTTCCTGGTTGCAGCGATTAACATATGAAGCCAGCTGTGCCACAGTACAAGTTTCTGAGCTGAATTGCAAACTGAGTGCACTGCAGCTTAGGGATCACAGAATACTATTTCCCTGCTCTCTGCATTTGCAGCAACAGTTTGGATTGAGCAATTGTGCTCTTATAGGAAGACATTATGTTCATTCCAAAATTTGGCTACTTATAAAATATATCATCACAATAGATAGGAGACATTTTCTTTCTTTTTAATTAATATAAGGAGTGTAACCGATGGAAGCTGAGTCAGGAGAGCAAGTTGGGCTTCAGATGTTTAATAGTGGACTCAGGGCCTTATGTTTAAAGGATCTGTTTTGTGGCTAACATCACTTAGAGCACTGAGGGGCAGGTGCAGTTTCAGTGTAGTTGGAAGTCAATTGATGTATATGATACCTTACACCAGCTGAATGTAGGTGCATGCTATTTTGGCATTCAAAGCAGGCAGTTCATACTCACAAGCTAAGACTTTTCTGTATCAAACTTATATTAACGCTTTCTCATCATACAAATCCTGCTAATGCCTCTCGATCCACCTGTGTGTTTTTGATGAAGGCTGGGCTGTGCTGCCAGATTAGGATGTAGCTGTTTTGTGTCCTCAAAGCACATCAAATCCACCAGTCTTTACTCCTTTCAGTTCAATAAGGACTGTATCTCAGTAAACTGAAGGATTTGAATACATTTATTTTCTTTCTAATTTCCTTCCATTCACACACTCGTGATCAGTATAACAGATCGTTATACTGGGATCTCAGATTAGGGTTCATCAAAAACCATACTCAAATGTACGGTTCATACATATTTTGCTATGTTTTTAGATTTAAAGTTCAATGTTTCCCTTATCTTAATAAAGGAGATTCTGTGCTTTATTTCTTCATTTTATATACTTCCTCAATATCACTCTTGATGTTTTCTTTGTCACTTCAGGGTCTTTTCCTTTCACTGACAAATTTTCCTTTAGATACACTTCATATTCAGGACATTATAATTCCATTTATTTTCAGAAAATGCAGAACTTCTTTTCATTCTGGTGGTGACCTAGATACTACATGTCCATTGTCCTCTTCAGTTTGGCTCTGTGTCCTGACACCTCCCAGCCCATTTGATAGCAATTTTCTGGCATATGCTTAAGTAATTAGTCTCACTAAAAAGCTCTTCTTGTTGACCACAGAATTTCTAACGAAATCTCCCCATGTAGGGGAGGTTTTACAACCAGTAGAAAGAGAGGAAAGGGTGTACCTTTCTTTCTCATGCATTATACAGGATCCATGGAGAGACAACTCGACATCTGTGGGACAAACACTTGATATCTGTTTTCACGTGATGAAATAGTAACTCATGGCTCTGCTAAAGCCACTAGTGCCCCTCATCCCAGGTGCTGCAGCTGAAACCTACAATTATTTGCCTTCCTTTTCTTGCCACAGTAACAGAGGTGCACTTTGGCAAAGATGGATCTCAATCACCACTGGAGGAGAAAGGAGAGTATCTTCTCACAGGCTTTCTCTGGGTCTCCAGAAGTATAGCACAGTAGTGGGAAGTAAAACTGACGTATCTTACCAACACCTTATTAGTATAGCTCCTACAGCATCTTGATGCAGAGAAAATAATATTCTGTATACATTAATAGAGTTGAAAATATTAAGAGCTCAGCATTCATCATCTAAGGTGTCACTTGACATTCTAAATACAGGAAGATGTTGTGGTTATTGAAAGCAGTGGGGTGTTGGCTAAAGAATTTTAATGGTGCCTATTATAACAGAGAAAAAGCAGTGAGCCATTTTTATCATGCATAAAACCAAGTGGAGTTGATAGTTTCTACATTAGACCCAAATGTTGGGAAAAAAAGTGATATAGTGAAAAATGCTCGCGTTGAAATATACAAAGTCTGAAATTTTCTATCTTATATTCAGTTGCTATAACTTCTTTTAATGAGAATCTCTGAGACATGAGAATATGTCAGGAGACTTCAATCTTGCACTTAATAAGACAGCTGAAGAAAGCTCCCCCCCAGAAATTCTAGAATTAATCTTAACTCTTAAACAAGTCACTCTTTACATTTTTCACTACACTGTTTGCAATAAATCAGACATTTTCATTTTACAACTGTAATCAGCTAAATTGTGTGAAGGGAATTCATTTACAAAAAAGGCAAAAGTACAAAAAATTATCTGCCTCCTAACTCACCAGCTTAATATGTTCAATATGTCAGAAGTCCTTGTGTGAATCCAGAAAGCAGAAAAGAATATATACCTGTTAGCATTTTCCACAGGACACATTTTTCCATGGAAGTACCTGCAATGTGATTACCTCCTGTAGTTTCGTGTCTCATTTACCAAGGCCTTGGAAATAATTTAGGAGAAAGATGTTTTCTGCCACTGTGTTAATATGTATAATGAATTTTGTTGTCTTAGCACAGTCCTTGTATTTGGCCGTATGTAAAATGCTTAAAGCGCTCTGTCAAGCTTTTGGTTTTTGCTGAAATGTGGTTTAAGCACGGAGTAAAGAACTTCAGGCCAGAAAATGTACAGAGTAATTTGAAGGACAACTTCAGTTTTATACCTACTGTGAATCCCTGGCATTTGTTTCAGGTCTTCAAATGACACATCTTGTATCTCTATAAGCAGCTTGTTGTTATGGTTTAACAGCAAGTTACATCTTCTGAGAATCTGCATAATATGCACATCTAGGATCCCTCAACTGAAAAAAGAAATGTGATTTTTGTGGGCATCAGGGACTTTTATACAATTTTTCATTGAAACTGACCGTGCCCTGTTCCTTGATTGTTTACAGAGAGTGGCAGCTATTGTAAATGGCATGGGTCGGGTCCAAATTATGTTGGACACTTCTATGTTTTTTTGGTTGATTAACTTACAAGATAATCAGACAGCTCTATTTAGAAAAAATTTTATTAGGAGAAGGCTGTCTCAAAGCTGGGAGGTTGCAAACATTTTGAGTTTAGAAGAGAAACTAGAAATAGGTTTGAAAACAGACCTCTGAAGCTCACTCTCCAAAGGGTTGAGGAAATTTTGATGGATACCGATAACTCCTTCTCCTACCTGTTTTAAATACAACTATTCCAGGTACAGAAGATATTCTGCTTTTACAGCTATATAAAATATGGCAGTTGCAGACAGTATTAAACCTACAGCCAATTTTAATTGCAGTATCTTCTCCAATTTATGTATTGACAGCTGCAGAGCACTTATAGAAATGACAACATTCAAGAACTCTTGAATGAAGTAATGTGCAGAGTAATCAAAATGAGTGACCTGACATTAGATCCAAATCAAGATATATCAGCTTTTCTTAACTGGTTCTATCCATCTTAAATTGATATAATATCAGATACCTCAGAAATAAGCCTAATTTTAGAACTAGGCTACATTTAAATGACTAAGGAGGCTCTTAAAGAAATATGCATTTTTAAGAAAGTTGCAATTGTGTTGAACTCAGAAGTAAGACCAAAGTTCCACCTCAAAATGAAAAAAAAAAAAGAAAAAAGATACAGTAGAATGAGAAAGAAAGGGGTGGTGTTTATCAAAAGGTATAGATACAATTCCTACATGAAAATATTGGGTTTTCCTCCCTTTCTTATAAAATCTGCTGAGTTGAACCATGGAAATACATAGTTACAAATATCATCCTTCTACCAGTACCCAAACATATTAGACTTAGGTTATCTTGTGATTAGTTTGTTTAAGCCAAGTGGAAGAAAGAAAATATACAAGCAAAATGCAAAATTTTAACAACAGGTTGGGAGATCTGCCCAACTTGGTCCTTGTTTTCTAGGGGGCAATAGGTTTGGCTAAAATAGAGAGGAATGGCTAAAGATGCATTCCTTCTAATATATGGTTACATCTCTCTAGGATTATTGATGTTATTTATTGAACAATTAACAAACGGAATGAAAATACAATAATGTTAATTTCGTGAAGTAAAGCAATTTCATTTAGCTATTGGAGCAAGGAGTGAAAGAATTACCCCATGTAATAGGAATACTTGTAGATATATCATGGAGCTTGTGGATTAAAAAATTAAATATTTACTCTAAATCAGACAAAATAGAAACTTGAGCAATTGTTCTGATATTTACTATAGTATACAGATAGATCTGGAGAGTAGGAAGCAAAATCTGTCTCCTAGTTTTTCACAAAAAAGCATAAACCAGTATGTTCAACACTGGTTTTCAGAGTATCTTATAATTCTCATCATCTTTCACTAAATAGCACTGTTTTTCAGCTGGTTCTACTGTTTATTGTAATTGGCAAACAGCCAATTGTAATTGAACAGCCCTGAATTTTATTAATAGCATAGCCACCACTTTATTCACATGTCCCCAGGTTTCTCCACACCCATATGCTCCCTTTCCGCTACTCATGACTAGCTTATCTCTTCAGACAAAATGAACAAAACATCAATAGTAAATTAATTAAGTTATTTACTTTTACTATTATTTACATGAGATGTGAAAAGACTCCAAATTTCATTAAGGAGAATAAGCAATTACAGGATATTCCGCTTGGATACCTTCAACGGGCTGAAAGAAATCCACAAAGAACTATTATTTTGATAACTCTAATGATTTCAAGTCTACTGAAACAAATGCATATTCGTTATTTTCTAACCAATTCCATGATAAACAATCTAATATAAAAATCTGATTATTGGAATCTTTCTTTACACTGTCAATCATGCAGCCCTTGAAATAGCACAGTGATGAAATTAACCCCTTCCACTGGAGATAAAAGCTGCCTTTGTACAGCTTTGATTGTAATTCAAAATGTGATGTTCGTATTTATATTAATACCGTAGTAGGGCTGGGGCCAGGATAGGGGAACATGTGGAAGAAAATTCACAAAAATATGTGTTCTTCAAAGTTTGAAACACATTTGTGATATATGTTGAGGCATGTATGTATTGGTCCCTCTCATCATTGCAGATGATGCCCACAGATGGTGTATGAGTAAAAAGCCACATGTCTGATGTGGGAATAGATACAAAATAGTGTCTTCCTAAGTATATCTGACTTGCTTGTTTGAATATGATTTTGCTCTATGGGAGGATTCAGTTATTGCTGAAAACTGGAGTCTATTATTTACTTTGGCATAGGAAGTGGGGAATGAGGGCTGACTCTACATAAGAACTTGTCTCTCTCACCTCAGCTTTATCCTCATAGAATCTACCCTCAAGGGAGAATATCTCACACCTGTCACTCAGTCCAGAGTTGAATGAAAGCTTAACAAAGACTTCAGGGAAACCCATTTACAGTAAAAAAACCTCCAGGTTAAGGTGCACTTCCTATCTCTGTTCGCTTTTTGTACATCTGGAGATCTTCCCACTGGCACAGCTCTGAGGAGTATGGACCCCTTCTAAAGAGACTGTGAAGCATCTGATATCGCCAAGTGAAGGCTTTGTGTCTGTCTTGCACTGAACAAAGGCATATCTTGTGTGGTTTACTCACAATGGGCAGCACTGTCAAGCTGCACCACCACTGGACTTGTTAGAAATGCTGTACATAATGATGGCCCAGGCCCGGGATACCGCCAGGACAACAGCATCCAGCAGCAGGGGGTGAGCAGGGGGCAGTGCTGGGCTTGTCCCTCCCGGACTGTGCCAGAGGCCAGGTAAACAACCCAGCAGGGTGGGCTGCCTCATGCTGGCACTCAGCCCTGAGCTCCATCTCTCTGATTAGTTTGTTACTGGAGACAAAATGTGGTAGTTTAAAACACAGTTTGATGGGCAGATTGCAAAACCAATGAGAAAACTAGTAACGCCTCTACTAGGAACATATTTAAAAGGAAGAGGAAGGGCAGGAAGTTCCGATTTTTTCCTGCTCACCCTGCTGAGGGGTGGCTGGAGGGAGGCCTCCAGGCCCTGTCGCAGAGCAGGCCTCTCCCCCCACCACCACCAGCGTGGCAGCGTGAGGCCGAGCCGATGGGGAAGGCTGGAAAAGCTCCGCAGGCAGCCATGACCAGCCTTCAACAACAGCACAGCCACAACCTCATGGCACGGCTTCTGGGGACAGCGAGCCCCTCACCACGGCCTGTGTGACTCGCACCGAACCGAAACAGCTATGCAGCCAGCGGCATAAGACAGGGCAAGGCTTTCTCCAGTGCAGAGTCCGAACAAGATCAACTTCTCATCTGAACACTTACAGACACCAACTTTCTTCGAGTCAGAGAGAGAAAAGAAAGGCAGAGTCACGTGAAGGGGCCAACATGGCGGAGCCAGGGTCAGTGTAGGGGAAGGGAAAGAGAGCGGAGGTGCTCCCAGTGCCGTGAGCTGAAATTCTCCTTGCAAGCCGTGGTGAGGACTTGGACTATAATGCAGCA
Organism: Vireo altiloquus; assembly: GCA_013396875.1. Classification (NCBI taxonomy): domain Eukaryota; kingdom Metazoa; phylum Chordata; class Aves; order Passeriformes; family Vireonidae; genus Vireo; species Vireo altiloquus. The sequence continues at coordinate 65,186 of VZRF01006820.1, read as the reverse complement.
ATTTGTTTTCCCTACAACTCATTAAATAAAGTACGTGGGGGGGATGCAGAAATCCACACACAGCTTGTGAAAAAGTCATCAACACCAGAGCCCATAGATGTTGTGAAAAGCTTTTAGAGATTGAAAAAGAGAGCCTTTGCTTTCAGGCTGGAATAACTCATCCTTAAAAGACTGAAACCCCATGACCATTATGACCTGTGATTGGCAGTGTGGGAAGACTGCAAGATTCATTGGAGGGATACTTTTTAACTGCAGCAGATTTTGGGCAGACTGTTGTTTGACAAAGTTTGAAACCACGTTAAAGAAGCTCGCAGAAATCTATCTTCTGTGGGAGGAATCCCACGGCACAGCAGAAGAAACTCTTTTCCTTAAACATAAAGAAAGACTCTTAAGAAATGAAACACTGACCAATCTCCATGTTTGTTTTCTTTGCGTGTGTTGACAGAAAGAGGGAGGTAACTGGAAGAGAAAGGTGTTCTGGGAGTTTGTTTTAGTTTCTTATTATTCTCTTTTACTTTTAATTCTGTTAGTAATAAATTTTCATTGTACTGTAACTGTTTAAGTGTGGCCCTGTTTTACCTTGAAGTTTTTCCCATTTTCCTCAATAATCCTTATTTCATCTTACGAAAATGAAGTTTAATTTCCCCCTTCTCTGCTTACCTATGGCAGAGGCAGGTAAGTAAATAGTTTTTTTGTAGTGTCTGATGCCTAACCAGCCTCAAACCACGACAAAAAGACATAGTGTTTAATAGCCCACAAGTAGATTTATCTTCCTGGTATTTGTCTGAATGCACTTTGAACACATGTAAATTTGTAGACTCCAGGATTGATGGGAGTTTTACAGCCAATTTCAGTGAGAAAAAGGTCAAACCAATGCCAAATGTCTTCAAATCCCATCATTCATCTTCTTGAAGAGTTAAAGAACTCAAGGTCTGTAATTTAGATTGTTTAGAAAGCCTTTTAATATACATGTGAAAGAAACAAACAATACCTGATAATACTGTATCAGCCAATAATTCAATACTCATACGTATAGTAAGCTGAATAAAAAAAAAGTCCAACCGTTGCTATGAAAAGGCTATGTAAACATGCATAGATTTTTGTATATCTATGTATAGATTTTTACTAATTATAGAAGACATCGTTATGTTAATTTGTCACATGCCATTGGCAAATTGATATCTTATGGAAAAATGTTGCAATTCTTACAGCATTTGGTGTTTTACAGACAATTATATAAACATTTAGCAGACTGGCATAGATTTTAAAGCCTTTTGCTATATAATTTACCATATTTTACACTCAATTAATAGTAATATAACATTTAAAAGATGCCAGCTGCAATCTGAAATCTTTTAAATAATTACACGAATATTATCTATTAATCATTTAAGTAAAACATACAAAATGCCATTTCATGAATTAGTACTATGGATTTAAAATTTTTTTTGTTTGACCCCGTCAACAACATGACTTAGTAAAAGCATTAGTTTTTAAAAATTTTTGACTACCTTTGTTGTGACATCTGCCACTTTAGTGTAATGGTGAAAGAATAAACTTAAATATGTCTTCAATATATGAATAGTCCCAGCAAAATAAATGGTATATCTTTGTGCTGAAGTTAAGTTGTTGACTGTGGGAAATGCAAAAGGTGAGAAAGCTTTCAGATTGAGTGAGAAAAACAGGTTTCAGAAATAAAGCAAAGATTTTAGGTTCAGCAGCAACTGCAAAAACCAGAAGGTAGAAGAAGATACAATTATCTAGACTGCAAGGACATTAAAACAAGGGTTAATGTTTCTAGGTTTGGCTTAGAGAAGTCTTGAAGCTGCAGAAAATGTGCTTAACAAAGATACTGAAGTTTTGAGCTTAATAATGGAATATTGTGCATTATTACAAGGCGTACAAGTGAGTATTGTTTGTAACAGATGTATGTGTGCTTTTTAGTAACTGGTTAGAACAGTTGTCTGTAAATTTTAGAAGCATACTATTTGCTGAAAAACTTTTAAGAATGTTCTGTAACCAAGAGATTTCGGGTTGTTGGTGCAGACATGAGTTGTGTAACATCTCGTGTAAATGAGGCTGGTGCCTGAATGAAACAATAAAAAAGCTCCCAGAATGTCTGCCTGGGCCCCCATCCTGTTTATGAAAGCTGCTGACAGTTGGCAAAGTGTTTTATTTGATCTCGGCCTACAGATTAATAATTAAAATTGTTTACATCACAAAATTCAAAGGTCCAGTGTCTTGACATTAGTTGAAGAAGATGTGCTTGAAGAAAACCCTTCAAGGTAGTCATATGCATCTAAGATAATCTCCTAACATCTAATAGTCCATAGACAGAAAAATTTCTCATCAGGAGATGGTGTCTTTGCAACAAATTATCCCTGATTTGTTTTTACTCCCTTGACTTATCTGGTAATTTGTGTAACTTGTGTAAACTTTTACCTTTAACTCATAGAAGAAAAGAAGAAGGAGAATGATATCTTTACATTCTTGAAAACACCATAATCTTGAAGGTATTAATCAAAATATAAAATGTTGGGAGTTATGTTTTATTAAAGACACAACATCAAAAGATAGTAAGAAATAAATTATACAGCAAGAAATACTATGTTATGAACTTATGCTGTCCTTATTATTTAGCAGTACTCTTTTTATCTGTTTGTCTAGTTTTCCTCCTCTCCTTAGCTCAATAACACACTTCTTGCATTACTGGTCCTGGCAAATCAAGTCCAAATTAAGTTCAAAAATTTTCTTAGTACCTTTTCTCATCTTCTGGGCAAACAAAAGTTACTTACTCTGTGACTCCTGGTAATGTTGATGAAAAATTTTAAACATCACCTAGTATAAAATGCAGATTTAAGCCATATATTTGACTAGGCAGTAGTTTTCTAGCTAAGGTCTTACTAATACATACAAGGTGCTGCATATCTTGCAACACAGGGTTCAGAAACTTGGAAAATGTTTCATAGATATGTTTTTAAAAATGGCAGCTTCGGGAAAAAACAGGCGATAGATTTTGTGTGTAAGTGAAAACTCTGCACTAAAGTATTGGAAAATAATCCTGGATTTAGTGGTTCAGAAACATGGGGTAAGATTCAGCTTATACATTTTTGGCTGTGATTCTCTCCACAAAACCATGGTGTGAGTTGGTTGGTAAAAGAAATTGGGGGATATTTTTGATACATATATTTTTTATGGATTATTGTCCTTTTTTTAAAAAAGCCCCTCTTTACAGTAAGCCCTTATCAATCTAAACTGTAAAAAATTCACATTTGGAAAATGTTGAACTGGATGTTTTTGAGCAGTTCACTAGAAAATTATCTGATTTAATATATTGTCTTGTAGGACAACCTATGTGTTTTGGCAAGCAAATTATTGTCCTAAAATCCTGCTTTAAAGGAGGGCATCTCCTCTAATTACTGCAGTGGAAACTCATTTGACAAGTTCTTATGAAGCTAATCAGAGCTGGACTTGAAGCATTCTGCTATGCTTCATATAAGGGTAGGACACACACTGAGGTTATTCTGTGGAAGTGAGCCTAAAACATTTGAAAAACAGAACTCCACCCCAAAGATCAATTACTTTTCTTATTTACACACCCAAAGTTAAAGGTATCCTCAGTTTCCGCTTGCTTTAGAAGAACGTCCAGGAAAAGTTTAGGTCCCATAGTACTTCACACCATCACATTTCATACCCACAGATTCCTGTTGCTTTATACAGGATTGATTCTACGGTTTGATTTAGGGTGTGTTACTTTTTCTATCCCACTCTCTTTTTGTCTGAGCTCACTGGCATGCCAAGATTTGTTGTTTAGATGAGGGAACACGGTTGGCACAGTTTCTTCCAGCAGGGCCATGCATTTTCTAGTCTCTGACCTTGTTCGTTAGTTTCTTCCATGGTGGAATATATCACTTTCCATTCCTTGTTAGAATAGAGACTATATGCATTTTCATAAAACCTTCAGTCAGTATCTTAGTGAAATATAAAGTAATGGGAAGACATGGATGATATATGTATGTATTGCAATGATACAACCCAAAGATAGATTGACATTGTGATGCTATTTTCACATTAGCCATTTTCTCAGAACATTGGCTGAGCACTGGTTATAGCAGAAGCAGAATGTGTTGAGAGAGGGATAACAAAGAGGGGAGAAACACGAAGAAATTCCTTCATACTGCACATGTGAACAGATCAGGTTTGTTCAGTATAGGCAGAGGCACCATTCTCCCTCCATTCTTAGGAAGTACTGCCATAAGGCTGAATTAAAAACCATAAAATTTACTGAGGTGATTACAGGAGAGAAGCACTGGTTTTATTTAGAGTACAGTTAAGTCTCATTTACAAAGATTTTTCCACAACCAGGATCTGCAAACCTGAAGTTTTTGCCATGATCCTATAACCCATGAAAGTAAAAAATAAGGAAGTAAATATCATACAGATAATTTTAAAATCATAAAGGATAGGAGCACTAGAGTTGTTAATGTATCTTTGCAAGAAGAGAAAAGGGAAAATAGCCAAATGAGATTCCACTTAACCTTTCCTCCAATGCATGAAACAGGCATAAAAGGGAAAGGCTATTTAAAATGCACAAATAAAATTCCTTTCAAAAGTAGTATCTTTAATTCTCAGGACTCATGACCATTTCAAACAATTGTATGCAAGGGGTTGACTAGATTCACAAAAGAACTAGCCATAGAGAAAAAGAACATCTAAGGCTAGAATGCATTTTAGAATAAATAAAGATTTATTCAGTTAGTTGAAGAAGCAGCTGGTTATCTGTATTTCAGGACAGCATCTCAATATTAAGACTTAGAATGAAATTTGGCCTACAGGCGAGCACATACATGGTAAATACTGAAAAGAATCTTATTTTAGTATTTAGATGTATGGCTTTAGCACACTGACATACTGTATCTACATTTATTTTTTCTGCATAATATGAGAGGAGCAGATGCCCTGAGTAGATTGATCATTAATGGCAAGTAGGAATAGATTTATGTCATAAATTGTTGATAAGATAAAGTCCTGAGTAAGCAATTCCAGATCCATACAATATGGAGGTATCATTGGCTTCAAACAAAGGATAACCATGGTGCTCCAATCAGGTTAATTAGCTGTGCAGAAAAAAGCCCAAGCTAATTAACTTTGGCAGAGTGCTGTTTGAATAAGACTATACTGCTCCGAGAGCCTAGTTACTGTCTCTGTGCCAAGCAGATGTAAGGTCTGCTTAATATTTATGATTCATTAGCCTTTTCTATTATCTGGTTGCCAAGAGCTTTTATTTTCAGGGAATTTGTTTCACTGCTGTAAGTGTGTGTACTATGGTATGCAGCATCCAGAGGCTCCTGTTACAAATGACAGGCTGATCTACTCAACACCAGGACCTTCAAAGTGTGGTCTGACTGAGCAAACCAATTCTGAAAGATCTGTGAAAGACAATGCCTAAAATCAGTTTGATATCTACCTAGAGCTACACAAACCTAAGAAATTTGCAAAGGGGTCTGAATCTTAATTATCAATCTTTTTGGGGAGCGAGTAAAATCCAAAAAAGGTTTAAATGTTCTGCCTGGATTTCAGACCTTCCCGCTTGGAAGCTGAACTTCTTTCCAACTTTCAGCACTCCTTCATTCTTGGAATATATTGCTGTAGCTTTTGGCCACGAGTAATTCTTCAGGACAACTATTACACTATGTAACATAGTGCATTTTGATGTGAATATTCTTTTTCTTTCTCTAGCTATTATGTGGTGTAGATAATGGGTAGTTTTGTCACTGTCAGACAAGTGGTTTCCTCTCTAGAAGATCTCTCTCTGCTCTCAGAAATTCATTCCTTGAATTACTTTCTTCTTGCAGGGTGAACCCTAGTAAAACTGAAATGTCAAATGCTAGCAAGGAGAGATGATATTTTATCAGACACTTACATCACAGTGACTGAGTAGAACTGAATCAAGTATATTTTTCTTTTTTCTTGCATATTGTTAGCAATTCGCTATTAAGAAAGGCTAAAGATGAATCATAAATGTTGAACAGACCTTACAGCTCCCCACAAACAATGAAGACAGCAACAAACTGGTAGACAAGAGCTATAAAAGACCTTTATGGGCATGCAGGTTAGCCTTCTGTCAGTGCACAACTGCTCTCTACGTTTCAAGGACTGAAGAGGTAAAATTTCAAGGGGAAATAATGATTTGTCTTGCATTTGTGAGAACAACAGTAGTATTATCTTTATATGCTAGGTCTCTGTCTAGGCTAAGTGTATGTTTTAGTGCACTGACCTGGTTTCGTGTAAGGCAAGTTCTACTGAGGCTACCACCAATGGAACTCCATAGAAATGTTAAGACAAAGGATTTTATTGCTTAAAAGTGAAAAAATCTAAAAATTTCAAGAATTGCTGTTTTCAAGGAAACAAAAGAAAGACCTGTGCAGCACTGTGTCCATGGTCCCACTATCCATGTACCATTATGTTCCTAAGAAGCTGCACAGTGTAGGCATATGAAGACCACTATTATGAGGTCTTACAGCCATGCTTATTGCTCAGAATTGCCAAGGATTCCAGATATCCCAGTTCTCTTGATTTTAAAGCAGGAACTACTCAGCCTTGGAGATTCTTGGCTATTGGAATCCACTATACAAACCCAGGAATCAGGCCTTGTACCAAGGATGCTCAAAGTATTTTTTAGTGATCTCTGTTACAAACATGCAGTAGTTTATGGTACATTTCCATATAAACACAGGAGTTTGTAGGCTGGTAACTAGAAAAAATCTTATTAGTTTTAAAATCTTCTGAATTAAAAATTAAATAATAACATTTTAATTAAATAATCTCCAAGACAATGTACTGGGAAACTGAGAACGTAGATTGGAGCATGAGGATGAGTGTTTCTTAGAAAGCAGGAATTCATAGGAGAGTTTAGATACCTCAACAGGATCACTTTGTATATTTTCATGGCAGGAGAGACTAATGAAACTTTTTCATTTAAATAAAGGAGGAAGATGAAGCAGAATTTAGGGAAAAGTCATCTGATCAAACCAAACTCATCCAGAAGTCAGGGATGAAGCCTAAACTTGTCTGCTTGATTCATAATAAGTGGGCACAGAGGGACAAACACAGCATACAAAATTGAGTGTAATGACTTATTGGAAGCTTTCAGGGACTGAAGAGAGAGGCAGAATAATTATTGTACATAGGGATTCATACACTAAACTTGCCTGTTCTCCACTGCCTTCTCTATCCTGTGATGGTGCCAAATACAGACTTTCTACAGACATGCAAGATCTTATCAAAGTGCTATGTGAGATGTATCAGAATCACTGGTTTTGGAGTTGCCAGAGAAAACAGTCTGTCATTGAACTTTAAATTTCTAATTCAGCATAAATGTAGAGAGAGAAAATATGACTAAGGCCATGTACAAAAAGGATTTTGTAGTATATCAAAAGTACAAGGTACTGCAGCTTCACTCTTGGGTGAAATATAGTGCTCTCAATAGAGCTTAAGCTGGATCACCTGACTGTTCTTTCTATCCTTAAATTCTGGCTAAAAATTTCAAGGCAGAATAGCTCTGTTCTTAGAACTACTAGAAATGTTTTTGGGAATGGAATTTTGCTCATTTAGTAGTTTGAGAGGTCAATTTGATGCACTTTTGGAATGATAGATATAAAAAATGTTAGGCTGCAATGTTTTAAAATTTTTAGCCGTTGCCATTAATTTTAAGGTTAAACATGTAGCAGGTTGGGCAGGGTATATGCTCTTCTGGATTTTCTCTTTGACACATACAGAGCAAAAAATTAAAAAAAAAAAACAGAACCATTTAGAACAAAATTAATTCTTTTAGGATCAATATGCAACTCCACTTGAAATGCTTTGTTCTCAATAGAATGCATTTAGCAATGTATTATCTCAATAAATTCTGTTGGGAGTATGAATATGCAGCTTTTGGGGATTTGTTCTCTTAAGTACAACAACTTGATTTTTGATTAATGTATTGAATATTTCTATTGATTTCATGAATTACATTGCACATTTCGTACTAAAATAAGAAATGAAAATACTGCCTTCTGTCTAAGTTGTGGGAAAAATTATCAAGTATTGTCTCTTATTTGGTGAAAAAACCTCATACGATGTATGAAAAACACAGTAATGAAATATTTCAAAGGTGGAAGATGATTAATAAGGAGAGATATTAAATGTCTTGTCAGAATGATGACATAATATCATTTACTACCATCAAGCCAAATAGTGGTGTCAAACACTGCAAGCCATAATCATTTAAAAAGAAAAAATGTAGAAAAGAGATAGAATAACAAAAAGAAAATGATGTGACTCAATTTGTGGCATAAACATTTATAGTGAAAAGCTCTATTTTCTTGGAGGTTCCAGCAAATAAACATCAATAAAATTTCAAAAAGTGGTCTTTTCCTTTGAGTTTGAGTTTGCTTTTCTTTTGTCTCACTGTAAAGTAGGTGAGAACATATAAAGCACTTCAATGAGACTGACTACATTTATCAATGGAAGAAAAGGATGATATTAGTGAAATTAGAAAATATGTGAAAATTTTTAATTCAAGAGAAAGTGGGTCCTACTACTACTACTTCTACTATTATTATTATTATTATTATTATTATTATTATTATTGTTATTATTATTGTTTTGCTTTGAGAAAGTGGCCAGGGCACTGTAACGCCATTCTGTGCATGAAAATCCCACTTCAAATCTGCTCAAAGAGAATTCCACATCCAGACTGGAATACTTGCCCCCAACATAAGAAGGACATGAACCTGTTGGAGTGGGTCCATAGGACAGCCACAGAAATGATGGCTGGAGCACCTCTCTTGTGAACATAAGCTGAAAGAATTGGAGTTTCTCAACCTGGAGAAGANAGAAGAGAAGAGAAGAGAAGAGAAGAGAAGAGAAGAGAAGAGAAGAGAAGAGAAGAGAAGAGAAGAGAAGAGAAGAGAAGAGAAGAGAAGAGAAGAGAAGAGAAGAGAAGAGAAGAGAAGAGAAGAGAAGAGAAGAGAAGAGAAGAGAAGAGAAGAGAAGAGAAGAGAAGAGAAGAGAAGAGAAGAGAAGAGAAGAGAAGGGAAGAGAAGGCTCCAGGGACACCTTATCGCACCTTCCAGTATCCAGAGGGGAAAAGAGAGTTGGAGAGGGGCTTTTTACAAGGACATGTAGTGATAGGACAAGGCATAATGTCCTTAAACTGAAAGAGGGGAGATTTAGATTAGCTATTAGGATGATGGTTGTGATTGTTGTTCTTTTTGTTCTTATTGATATTATTATGATGATTATTATCCTCGTTGATATTATTATTAATATGAATATTATTATTGCTATTATTATTATTATTTATTGTGAGGACTGGAACAGGTTCTCAGACAAGTTGTGAATGTCCCAACCCTGTGTGTCCAAGTCGAGGTTGGATGGGTCTGTGAGCAACTTGGTCTAGTGGAAGGTAGTCCTGCCTATGTCAGGGGTGTTGGAACTAAACAATCTTTAATGTCCCTTTCAACCCAAACCATCCTATTATCCATGATAATTCATCTGTGTACCTGCTGGAAAAAGGTATAAAGATATGTACAGCAACAGACTGCCTCAGGATTGTGCAGGTACCTAAGAGAGTCAAGACTTTGTAGATTCCAGTCAAAAATTGTTCCCTTGTAAACAGCCATGCTGAATGTAAAAAAACATCAAAGATATTGTGTGTTATTGTATTACAATTGGGAGCTTTTTAACCTCACAAAATATAACAAGTTAGAGATTATATATATCACATTCCAGTTAGATTGACTCCATTTTCTTTGGGCTCTCTTTTTTGCCACTGATGTTGTAACACTTCTTTCATTCAGTTGGGAATTTATTTACAGGAAATGTGTAATATCCTGAGTAAATGAAAAGAAGAAATATGAACTGGAGGTAAACTGGAGCAAGACATGAGGTGGAAATGGCTGCATGTTGGGTATCTTTGACTTAAAGCTGGGTGACTCCAGAATTGCCAAGAACGAGTAAGGCTGAGTGGCTGAAAGCGTAGTGAGAAATCCAGAGGGAAAACACTTAATGTGTTCCTTGTTGCTCTGTTTATTTGCTAATTTAGTTAAATAGGAGTACTTTTAAACAAGAGAAACCATATTTATATGGTATAAATTAGGGATGGTAAAATATAAGATGAACGGGTTTTTTATTGTCAAGCCAAATGGTTGAAATAGGCTAGCCATATTCAGGGACCAGTTGAAATACAATTTTACAGAAAGTGGCATATCCATAGTAGGATAGATGCTTTTTGCTTAAACCCCAGAATATTTTATTCTAAGACTCATGAGAAATGGAAGTGCTTGATTTGGTAAATGGCATAGTATAACATTTTCAGAAAGGAATTTTTGGTTTTGTGTATCATCTTGTGTATCATCATCTCAAGTTGGCATCAATTTTAGAGGAAATCAAAAGAGCTTAAGTAAAATATTTATTGTCTCTAATCATTGTACAAAGCCATTCAGGCAAATCAAGAAACCAATTAAAAAATATTGAATGCTATAGTTCTGTGATTTTCAAAGTCTCATTTTGCTTTTGTCCAAATAATAGAAAAAACTGCTGTGCCAGAAGGTCCTTAGCTTCTCCCAATCTTTCAAGGATACATTCCAACTGCAAAGCAAAAGTATTCATCCTGACCATACTTCCAGGCACTCTGGTGTTGCAGTTGCTGATCATAACAGCTTTACTACCTGAAAATATAGAGACTGCTGTCCTAGCATGCTATAAATCATAAGTTTCATCCCTATTCTCTACTGGTTGTTTGCAGAAAGGTGATATTGTGCAACAAACACCTTTCTTGTAGAAATTTAGAGTTTCTTAAGTACCCAGAGGTCCATGCTGATGAGTTATTGACATTATTTTTGTTTGGTTGGGTTTTTTGGCATTTATTTTTCTATTAATACCTGTTTTCCTAAAAGTAAAATGGTCCCTTTTGTTCTGGTCAGCAATTCCTGAGAGATTCTAATTAAGTCTTGTCCATTACAGCCCATTAGATGCATCAGATGGTGTTAAAAAGCAATTTGGTTTCCTTCCCCAGTCCATGCCAGCATGCTTACCCAATTACTTCCACAGAGCTTTAAAAATGAAATTTTCAAAAGCATCAGCATTGGCAAAATGCTGCTTTCAGTGAGTCAGTGGTCATCCCATTGACTTCAAATTGACAAACAAAATAGCAAATGTCCTTGTATCTTTAAGGACCCAAAGATGTCTAAATTATGGGAGAGCACTGTAATACATTACAGCAATACCCCTAAGCTAATTAGTTGCTGCTTTCAGCAGCTTCTTCTGTCAATATAATTCAATTGCTTAAGAGCCTCTTCCCTGTTCTGGTTTTGGGGAGTAATGGAGACATTTTTATTATAACTGACATTGGCAATGAGATTTCAGAGCTAACTTTATGAACCTCATTTCTTTTTTTCCCTCTAGAAACACTACTTTTAGAAACAGAAAAACAAATATTGGAACTTATGAGCCTGTCTATCAGTGTGGAAAAGAAATTAGAAGCAGTCACAGAACACCTGAAATCATTCTACATTTAATAATTCACAAAACATGAAAGAAAAAGTAAACAGCCAAGATTGGAGTAATCTCACTGAAAAATATAGAAATCTGTGTCCCAAATGCTTGTCTGAGTGTCGGGGGTATTGTTCTGAATGTCCTTCAGTGTCTTCCTCATTTATATTTTTGTTTTTAGATTAAATACTGTTGTGAGATGTTTTTCTCACACAGTTTTGACTTTCAATATATGAAAGTTAAAGTTCCTTTAATGATGGAATTAAGAGACACAAAACCTTGTTTTTATATTATGAATATTGAGTATGAATATATTGTTAGTATTTTGAAGGGAAGCAATGCAACCACATTCCTGATAACAATTATTAGAGACTGGAAGTAGGTCTTACTCAGGTAGGATCTAGGATTTAAGACAGGCTGACTGTCATGGTTCCATAAGGTTCCTAAGAAAGGCTTCACAAGGGAGAACAGATTATTAATATTATGGCTCCTGGGAAGAAACTCAGAGCCCTCACTCAGCCCCTTATTGCTGTTAAACTTTCTAGACCATTACTTCTTTGTGGATTTAATAAATACTGACAAATCAACTAACTTTTATTTTGTGTCCGAGTGGCAAAGAATAAGCTCTCTAAAGGGCTGAAAAGTATTAATCACATATACTTAAGTAAGAGAAGAGAGACATATCTCTCAATTTTGGCTCCGCTGGTGATAATCTCGTTCATTACAACAGCTCATATCCAAGCCTCGGAGTCCTCATTTACCACTCCTTGTTGCCTGGTGAGTCAGTGCAACACTGAAAGTTGTGTCAGGCTATGCTGATATGTTAGGCGGTGAAATGCAGCAACAGACAAACCAACACAGCAGCTATGGCAGCACCTCAACCCTTGCAGGATGTCCCGTGGCAGCACACAGGACTCCCGGCACAGCCCTTAGGTGGGCACACTGCTCCCTCCCTGAGCCCCAGGGAAGTAGCTGAGCACTAAACTGTGGGGGACCTTAATGCCATGTAACCTGTGGTGGTATGTGATTTACAAAGCTGGAAGAACAATCTTGTTAAGAGGAAAACCAGGAAATCAAGACAAAATAGCTACTCAATAATAGGTATGAGGTGTTAGGCAGTGTGCCAATTCCTTTCCATCTGTATTCGGCATCTGTTGACTTTTGCACATTTTGTTGTGTTTTCAGCACTTTTCATTGATTACAAATTCAGATGCTGTGATTTCTACCAAGTATGATACCAGATAATTGTCAAAATATTTGCAGCTAAATGCACACCCATTCAAAATTCCATAGCCTTTAAACTCCAAAGCTTACAGGCCAAAAAGAAAATGAAATATTGCTTAGATTCACAGTTTTCATCAGAAAAAAAAAAATTGCATTTTGCAGTGCAATATGATGATTTTTAGATTAGAACTTTTAGATGGTTTATACTGGGATTAGAATTCTCCACACCAAATATTTTTACCTTTATAAATGTTGAGGAAAGTTGGCTGAGTGTAAAATTAGAGGAAACTAAGAAGTTATATTCACATCCTAACAGAAATTATAACAATATGGAAATTATAGGGTAAAATACAGATAATACTCCCTGGATGGAATGTGGTTGCCATGCCCAGAACCTATTCCATGATGATTCCGCAGACACACAATCGGCAACTGCAAGCCCCTGCTGAGGGGGATGGAATGGAGGGTGGAGCAGAGTAGAAGCACCACAGCCAGGCTCTGTTGGAATCCATGCAGGAAAGGGAACTCAATGGTACTTTGCAGCTAATAAATTTGATAGTAACTGTAGAGTGAAGATGTCTTGCTGCTGAACCAACAAATGTGACAAAATAACTCTCCTCATATAAACTTGGTTCATTACAACATTATAGTAATATTAATGCACACCTCCATCCAAAGTTACCTGCCTCCAAGTTACAACCAACCCTCACTGTGCAAGTGCTCTGTATTTTATTGCCTATATTTTTAAGAGTGAAGTGAATTTTACATCAGTCAGCAACAGTGTTCATGACTAGAGTCACTCAAGCTCCAGCTAAAGATAAAGAATTAATATACAAGTAAGTTGAAAATGGGAGAAAGTTAGGAAAGTCTCCCTTGTAACTACTAGGATCAGTCAACAGGCTGAACCTGCCTTCTCCCCCATCGGGACACCTATTGAGTAAGAATCACACTCTATGACTGCTAAATACTTTTGCTGGGGATTAGAGCTTGTCTGTGTATTGTTTGAATGTGGTTTTTCAGTCAAATACTATCACCAACAATTCTCAAACCTTAACCTTTCACGATTTTATATTAATAAAGAGTGTTACTATGCAGACTTTTAGTGCAAGTCCATGGGTGCTGGCAGTTGCCAGCAGTGGATAACTCAAATAAAGTGGAAGACCCACTGAATCATAAAGTGGGAAGATCTGCTGAGGGCTCTTATGCTGTTTCTGTGTATCCCTAATTAAGTCAGTCGAACCACCCTCCAATCCAGCAGGACTATTCAGTGAAGGGTCCCCATAGCAGGACACTGACAGACTGGTCGGGCAAAAGGGTCTTGCCTTGCTTGGGACACTGACAGACAAATTGAATACTGAGCATCGAAGAAATCTCCCCTTTTCAAGGGACATGTGTAAAAACATATGATTTCAAATTTTCCAAGGTTGATCAATAAAATTATTTATTTTTTCCAGCCTGGAGGGAAGATAGATTGGTTTTTGGCAATAGGAAAACTAAATGAGATGGGAAACATTTCTTCATCAGTAAAGACAGGACAAAAATAAATTGACATGGTACCTAGATTGCCGTGAACATTATAGCACTTTGATGATAAAGCAAAGGAAAAGCTAAGGGGAAGACAGTAACAGACTGTTCTGGTGAATATTCTGTTGAAGGAGATGGAGTCAGTTTTCTGGGTTTTTTTCTTTAGGTAATTATATAAATACAGTAAAAGACAATGCAGAAGAAGCAGGCTGTTAGGTCATTAGAGTGTGGACACAGAAATGAAGGATCTGGTCCACTTAATAAGCAAGCTCAACAGGGAAAATCCAGGAGGGTTTTTTGCTCAGGTTTTATTTCTTACTTCCTAATCTTTTAATGTTTTGTTGCTATTGTTTCCTGTCTATAAGGCTGAGCAAGGACCTCGGTGAGATTTGAAGTCCCTGTAGATTTTCCTGCTGGCTCCTAAACTGAGTATAAGTACAATATTCCCAGGCTTATCCAGCTCTGCTTTAGAAACCATTTGTAATCCACACAAGAGCAGTAAAGAAGAAACATATACCGTATTATTACTGGGATAATTGCTGCCTGGCTAATCTCAAATTTCATTGCTTCAGGGCTTCTTTTCTTATTAGCTGTGAATGTTTATAATTTCAAGTGATTGTATAAGTCCTTCTTGCCTCATCTAGCTCCTCTGCAGAAAAACAGTTGTCCTTGACTTTAAAGCATGATATATTCTGCTTCATTTACAATACATCCAAATCCACTCTAAATAGTCTTTCTGTTTCTTGGTGAGGTGCCAGTGATTCTGAACAGTCAGATCCTGCCAGCTATTACTATTGTCAATAGCCAACTTTCAGGAGGAAAGACATGCTGCAAAGCTTTGAAGTAGTTGATCAGCTATGCTCAAGCGACCACTGCTCCCTATATGGATGGAGCTTGGATTCACTGTACACACTTCTCATTTCAGTACAAAGTCAAAGAAAGAGATCTGACAAAATGTCTCTGTTCATCAGCAAAAGCTGAAAACAAGGTCTACTTTCTGTTGCTTATATGTGTGGCTAACCTCCTCTAGTGCACCATCAGCTCATATTTCCTTTTTCCTGAGGAGAGCAGATACTGTTCTGCTTATTTCCCTGCAATTTAATGCACCCATTTTGGTAAACCTGCATCCAGAAATGCCCAAAATCCAGGAATTCATTCTCTCAGGTGAGTCCCTCAATCACCAGGCTGAAAATTTCTGTTTCTTACTTTCTAGGTCAATTTATAGTTAATTATTTTAAAACTGCCAAAGCTCCAGATGGAGGGGTGCCTATTGCAAAGAACACTAGAGCTGCCAGTGATTTACAAGCTGCCCAAAGACAGGACACCTATTCCAGGACAAGATTCCCTTCCCTTCCCTTCCCTTCCCTTCCCTTCCCTTC
>VZRF01006820.1:0-49503 GCA_013396875.1 Vireo altiloquus | reverse complement strand
CATTACGTTTGGAGAAGCGACGTTTCAACCGAAGCAGGAGCAGAGTCCCTTTTGCCCGCCCCCTTCCCTTCCCTTCCCTTCCCTTCCCTTCCCTTCCCCCTGCATTGCAAAATGCTGAACTAATTATCATGACAATGTTCTCATCTTCTTAATTACATCTGAATGTTCACTATTGCTCTAATTACTCAATAGTGGGGATTTTAGATAAATTTCAGGAAGTGTGATAAATATTTAAAATTTTTCAAGTCTCAGGTCTTCTGGAGAAGAGCAGAAAAAACTATTTTCTACTGGAAACAGTTTGGAGAAGGATTTTCTTTGAACTCACGAATTTTAAGTGTTCAAGTGCCTTGCTGGTTTGAAAACAAACAGTAACAATCAAAGGAAATGTATTCCTGAGGGGAGGAGTGTCTGTGAGTACTCCGACATTGAAAATTCAGACTTTTAGTCTTTCTCCTTTTTTTTTTTTCTCTTGTACACAAAAATTCTAAATTTTAATGGCAATAAAATGGTTCTCCCATTTATCTTTTACGTATTTTTACTTATTTTAGCTCCTAGGAGCTAAAGGCATGTCTATTTTTGCATCTCTTTTACTCCCATCTTGTCAATGCTGTCCTCCTCTAGTGGAAGTATTTATTCAAAATCCTTTGAGAGGAGGTTCTAAAGATGTGGATGTCAGAGAAAGCTGAAGCATCACCATAGCATTATGCAAAAATGCCTATTGTAATATAAATCTCTATGCCACAGCAATTTTAGCCTCTCATTTAGTCACTTATACAAGATGTGCTATAATCATGGTGAAGGCATAACTTATTGTTGCACTGATAGATTCCATACAATCAGTGCATTGTAAAATATGATGAAAATCAAGTTTTATTCTGGCAATTCAGCATTACATGACAATAGAGACACTGCTCCCTTAAATCCTCAATACGTTATTTTTCTGCTGGCTGAATCTGCTTTTTCCAGAGGTTTTGAGATGCAGCCAAGTAACATCCACTGTCCTTCTCAGGAGCTATTCTCCATCTGATTAACAGAGCATCAGCTGCATCCCGGACCCTTGCTGAAGAACTCCCCCGATGAATCTAAAAGAATGAGTCCCACAGAACCCCCACTCATCATAAAACAGTATTCATTTTTCTCTTCTGGAAAGGGAAGGACACAGATGCCAAGCTGGGGAAGGTCTTCTTTGAGAAGCTGCACCTCCCTCTTTGGCAAGCTCCCCATGCTTCTGTCCTGGCATCACAGCAGCCACTGCTGGCTCACACCCAGCTGCCTTTGCCAGTTTGTCTCGCTCAGCCTTCCACCTGAGACTTCACATCTATCTTCCTAAGGCTGAATCTCTAAGACACAAGACCAAGACACCTTCTGTAACCTCTCGCCCTGAAACAAGCTTTTTGTGCCAATAAAAAATGATGCATTTTCATAACATTCCTGACCTCATTTCAGGGAAAGGATTTTTGTGCTTTTTTAGGATCTCCTTCAGGACAACATCCAGCAGCCTCTGCTCTGTTCTTATGAAACAACTTGACTCCAATAAAAGATGCCAGATAGAATGATTAAAGCAACGTGTGGATTCTCTGGGTCTCCTCCTTAGCCTCCTCAAAGGACTGAGCGTTCAGCGTACAGCGTTCCTTCACAGACCTACCCTGCCTTTCCATCAATAGTTTTGCTGCATTCAGTTTAATTACATAAGGGATTTTCTGCTGTCCAAAATACAAACTTCTTGAGCCAAAATTCTATTAATTTCATATCAAAAAATCATACTTTGCACATTAAACAGGTGGAGAAAAATCTCTGAAGCTTTTCCTACATGAGAGAAGTGATTTACTTCCATAAAAAGGATGGGTTTTATGACATTACTACTATAAAGTTAGCATAAAAAGTAGGTTTAACATTTAACAGTAATGGTGAAGTTTGAGTTCGTTTTGATCTGTCATAGAAGCAAGTTCTAAAATCATGGACCAGTTGCTGATTTTCTGTACATAAAATATACTTTTGAGATTAACAATTGTATTGTTATAGCCATGGGATATCACAACCACACAGCAAGCAAGTGACTTTGTAATTTATGTCAACCTCACTGAAGGATGTAGAGATTAATTGAGAACAGGCAGAACATTGTCTTTGGGTGATTTTTTTTAAGACTACAAGCAGAAATGATGTGACATCAATCATCCAGAAGAATCCCACATGGAGGTATAATTTTTAACTAACTAAAAAATCTTTCAAAAACCATGAACTCTTCTGTCACACTAGTGCTACCTAATGATTCAAATGTGTCCTGCACCAAAAAAGTTAAAGACAAAAATGCGAACTAGTATGCTAAGTCAAAACAAGTGAACCCACAGTATTTGTGTTTATAGCATCACCGAGGCATGCCAGCAGTATATGGTTTTGTTTCAAAGGCCCTGCTCTATGACTCAATGTGGTAGGCTGACCTTGGCTGGGCACTAGCTGCCCAACAAGCCACTCCATCACTCCCCTTCTCAGCTGAGGAGGAGAGATGAAATAATACAGAAAACAATGCATAGGTCATGATAAGGCAGTTTACTAAACCAAAAGTGAAACGTTGTGGGCACAAGAAAAGAAGAAAAAATAAAGAGTTTATTCTCTACTCTCTCATCAGCAAGCAATGTCTGGCCAGTTTCTGGAAGTTGCACTTTTGTGTGTGCAGCAGTTGCTTGCAAAGGCAAACATTGCAAATAAAGAATGCTCTCCACTTCCAGGTTCTTTTACTTAAATTTTTATTTTGGGCAGAAGGCATATGGTATGGAAAATCCCTTCAGCCAGTTAAGACAAGTGATCTGAGCTGTGTCCCCTCCCCAGATCTTGCCCACCCCCAGCCTACTGTTCAGGGAGTGGGGGAAGAATGTTGGAGAGACATTGCTGATGCTGTGCCAGCACTGCCCAGCAGTAGCTAAAAACGGTGTGTTATCAACACCTTTCTAACTACCAGTACCAAGCACAGCACTGTGAGGGCTGCTATGGGGAAAATTAACTCCATCTCAGCCAGACCAGATACACTCATTTTTGAAACCACAAGGCATTTTAAAGAGAGATTGTGAAGAATATTAGTAGTTGGAAATGAAATCTTATATGTCTGTGTGATTGAGGTCACATCACCAGAAAAACATGTCAACTGCAGACTTTGTTTTCAAGGCAAAGGCAACACCGTGTTCTAGACCCATTTATGAGGAAAAAACCCATCCAGTCCTAAAACAAACACATCTTCAGAGACAGTGAATTTCAACGTACTCTAAGAAAAGGAAAAAAGCCCACTTTTTTAAAATCAGAAGAGTAAGCTGAAAATCTTCAGCTCCATCTGACATTATTTTGTCTCAAATATTTAAGTCTTTGATAACCTGATGATACTGCTGTATCATCATTCAAACAAACATTACATTTCTTTGGGGCTATTTTTTTCCTTAAAAAACCAAATAGTCTTTAATGGTTTTGTCTTTATCAAGATCAAATGCAATTACAGAAGGAGACAACATATGTCCAAGAATCACAAGTTATTGTTGGGAAAAAATGGCATTTCTTCAAGTTGAGTGACAGGTTGTAGGAGGTTGAATAACATGGTCAACCATTTAGAATTCGGTTGGCTGAAAGAGAGAATGACACTATTGGAGAGAAAAAAAAAAATCTATCTTTCCCATCACTTTTAATTAACTCAGAACACTTAATCAAATAGTGTGACTTAACAGCATGACTTGAAATTGATAGGAACATAGATGTTTAAAGTCTGGCTCAGTTTTTGTAATTCAGGTCCACAGTTACTAGTTTACAACAGAAACTGACATTATTTAGCTTTTATTTATAGTCATTTTAAAAGAAGCAAGCCTAATTCTGCTGTTCTGTTGCCATGCCTCTGATATGAATAAGGCAGACCCAGAACAACTCTCTGAGAGTTCTTTTTATATTCATGTCCCTGAGATACTTCTTTTGCATGGCACAGGATCAACACAAGAAACCCTAATCTGCTGTTGTGTAGCCCCAGTGTAGGTGATCAGTGAAAACATGTGAGGCTGTCAATGTGTGAAGCTCTCTGGAACACCCTGGATTGCCAAGGGTCTGGGCATCTAGGACTCCTCCACTTTACCTAATTTTTGACACAAACGACACCATAGTCCTGTGCCCTGCAAGGATAGAGCAGTCATGTGCTGCTACTTCCCCAGAATACTCTTCCAGAAAGTTGAGGAACTTTCAAAACCCAGAACAGGTACATTTTTAGGCTAATTATAAAATCACAGAATGGTTTGGGTTGGAAGGGCCTCTGGAGATCCAGTCCCCACCTAATGGGTAGGGACACCTACCACTAGACCAGGTTGCTCAGAGGTCTATCCTGTCCTTGAACACTTTCAGGGACAGGGCACGCACAACTTCTCTGTTCCAGTGTTCCACCACCATCATAATAAAGAATTTCTTCCTAATATCTAATATAAACCAACACTTAGTTTGAAGAAAAAAAACCTGTTACAGTATCATCACATCCCTTTGTAAGAAGTCCCTCTCCAGCCTTCCAGTAGTCCTTTTTAAGCACTGAAAGGTGCTATAAGGTCATTCCAGAGCCTTCTCTTCTCCAGGCTGAAAATTACCTTAGATGATTTCTATTTCGATGATTCATCTGTCATATTTGAACCCATGTAAGGATTACAATTGGATTTTGGAAATAAAACAGATGTTAATTCTGTTCTGTAGATACGGCCTTGAGAGCAGTTGGAAAATGGCTCTGGGCTACTCTCTGGCATGCACCAAGAGCCACTACATTCTCCCAAATGTGAAACCATGGCCAGAACAGGAGCACATAAGGAATCCAGAGTGCTTATTTTCTGACCTTGACTGCCAATCCCGGAGCAGGCTGAATAGGTTTTTGAACAATATGATCCAGAACACAGAAAACGCAGAAATTTGATCTGACATAATCCTTATGCTTAATATTGTCAGTAATGATATCAATAATGAAAAAAAATTAGAAGACTGTAATGTTTTGTTATTTTGAGCTGAGAAACATTCAGAGGCTGAATAATACTGAAAATGACCTGGGGTTCCACGCCAATAAAGAAAAATTATATTCTTCTCACCTGTACCTGTACTCACCTGTACCATCACCAGATGGCTATGTGGACTAAAAATTTTCTTGTGCAACTCTCTATAGAAGAAAAACATTGCTAGAGGAGCACACTTTCAAAAAAGTCTTCACATGTAACATCTTTTCTGTAATTCAATCAAAGCAAAGTCCTTGCTCTGATGTGCTCATTGTCACTTTTCAGTGTATTAATTCAAGTGCAGTAACCCATCCTTTTTACTGAAGCTTCATTTACATGGAAAGCTAACATCATGTTTTGCTTTTACTGGAGGACTAATTCCTTAATGACGCAGTGCCTCATGTATGCTCATCAGTGAAACAAGAGGAGGATTTTGCTGCTGTTTTCTCCTTTACAAAACACAGAAAGAGTGGAATTCATCCTACCAAATGCATATCTGTACAATGAAGGTGTATGCACCTGAACTCACTCCCTTTTGTAATTGCTGGGGAAAAATAAGCTTATATACTTTGTGTATAATTAATCTCGTCCTAAAGTCTAAAGCAGGTGAGTTGTCCTGTATTTGGTTTTTTCCTCTCCACGGAGCCTAGTCTGATAGATCTATGATGTAGAAATCTAAAGCTAGACAAATGGATTCCCACCTAAGATGTCTGAAATAAGTGAATAATAGTGGAAAGTACATCCACTTGTACATTCACTTATTTTCAGTCTCATTTCAATGTATAAAGTTCCAATGTATAGAAGCTAGACAAAAGCATGAATTTAAGGTCTATCCACAGGAAAGTCGTATCATCCTTTCACTGCTGTTTCTAAATTCTGCACTGGATTTTGCAGACTAATTGGTGATATCATGTTACCCTAGTTCTTATTTACCATCGATCACTTTGAATGTCTGATAGCTAAAACACTGAGATATCAGTTGTCTCATCCCTCTGTTACATTATTGATGAGACTGGGTAGTAAATGTTTTTCTCTCACTCTGCCAATATTGCAACAATGTCACCATTGTGCACTGCACTCTATTAGTACAAACCCAAACAAGTATCATAATGTCTGTATTGGACAATGCTGGGCTAGTTCCCTCTCTGGGATTCTGCACTACATAATTTGTGGTAATGCTGGACACAATGACAAGTCTGAATAAAGCAGGTGATGCCCCATGGCTAAGAGAGATTTCTGTTATAAAATGCCTTAATCCAGCCAAGATTAAGATTATTGTATAGAAAGTTTTGCAGCAATTTTCTTAGTATTTTGGAAGAGCCTTCATCACTACTTTTAACCATTAGTTCTAATAGATTTCCTGGGCTAACTTGTTAATCAATCCTCAACTACCATTTCTCCACCAATAGATTTTTAAGACAAATAATATTCTAACATGTGTTGCATTTGCATCTGCGAAGGAGTAATGCGTAGCTTGGCTAATCTTTTCAAGATCAAGGACTTGACTGGAATACAAAGACAGAAATTTATAAAAAATAATTGCTTATATTTTATAAACAAGGCTGGTGCTGATAATATTGGTTTAGTAAGAAAGCATACTAGCAAATTCCAATGTAGTAGTCAAAACTATAAGGACTAGTCTGATAAGTGGAGTTATAATTAAATTAAATATTTAATTTTCAGTTAGATGGCTTTCTGTTTTACTAGCATAATCTTTAAATAAATATTTTTCCTTTAGCTTAGCTTCCCAACTGAGACAAAGAGTGCTTTAGGACTCTACAAATTGTTCCCAAATGTTTTCATGCACCATACTGAAGTTTCTTTCAATATGCTTTAAAATGTTTTTAAAATTTCCTCTACTGAGAAACAAGTTCTCTAATTGTGATTATTTCGAGGACTCCAAATCTAGTTACTACATTCAGTTGTAAAAATTCTATGTTCTCTCTTTGTTTGTTTTCCCTAGCAAATATAGTGACTTTTTTGACCACATATAAAATCTAAGACCTAAGATGAATAAGTTTCACTGCTAAATATCTACTTTAAAATTATTTTTCATCACTGCACAAGTATTTGTATTTATATTTTTATATCTATTTCAATTATCATTAATATGTTTGAAGGCTGATATTTTATATACTGGGAAAAGTGAGTTAAACAAAGATTTTCAACTATATTGATGTAAAATACTTTTTAGATTGCTTTCATAGTATGTTCTGTAATTTTTTTTTGTGAATCTGATGTGCTTTCTTCCTCTTTTTCCTCTTCCTTTGCTGCCTTTTGCTCTTCATTGCCCTGTTTTTGTGTTGCTTGTTGACACAATTTGTCTGCATCTGTGTGAGAACACAGCTGTTTTGAAAATTTGGCTCCAGTTTTGGTATTGTTGTCTTTTGAAACTCTGCTTTAAGGCCATTGCTAATTTGCCCTTACATGTACAATTAAATACAAAAAAAGTACAAGGATCTATTTATTAAATATATCAACTATGACATTTTCTTCTTATCAGCTTCTTCCGTTACCAGGCTCAAATCCCAGATTTTTGCTGAACAAATGCTGATTCCTGGTGCTCACACCCTCTGCCTCTGGGCTGTTACCTTGCACACTGTGGGCAAAGCACCCACTGCTTTTGCAAATGGACAATTGTTTGAGTCATTAATCATTAACACGTCAGTCTCTCACACAGGTGAAAGAGAAAGAAGATTATATTTAAATAAGGAATGTCTGGCTAAATCAGTATCTTCACTTAGCAGAAAGCAAGGGGACATTTATTTACCTGGAAAGTTTCCTTTAAAAAAATCACATGCTATCAAAACTGGATTTCGTGCTAAATATTATGAGACTGTGTGACATCCTTGGAATAATAAATTAGTTGCACATTCTGACTCCTACCCTCACCTCCTCTCTGCCCCATAGATACTTACCTTTGGCTGACTGTCATTTTGCACACTGACAGGAGGTATTTACTGAGGTCTCTGCTCATCACAGATTGTTTGCAGAGTAAAATATACCCCTATTTTATGCAGAAGTGAATAGCAAAAAGGTTGTGCATAGTAGGTTTATAAAGTCTGAAGAAGATTCTGCTCCACGTTCTCAATTCTATAGAGAAATACCTCCACATGTACCACAGTTCTGCTGTTTTTTCTGCAACTTTTAGTGATTCTGCTTTTTAGCACCTTTATGAGCTGCGGCTCTCAGACACTTTTTTATTTCACTAGAATCATTATAGTTCTATGCACCAATAGTGCTTTTATCCTCTATGAGTGTACTATTTCTATAATAGACATAAAGTTCCAAGTAGAAATCTAAAGCACCTATTGGCAATTTAACAATACTGGAGGTATGCATTTATGAATAGACATTTTAGTAACAATCTAGGGTTCAATTGCAGCTGGGTCACAAACTCTCAAGATGAAAAAGCATAGAATTGTAGCTGCTGCCAGAGCAGAATACGAACAAAATTGGCAGTAGTTTGAATGCCTGATTCTGCTGTTAGCTTCCCTTTTGTTTTAGAAAAGACAAAGCGTGGAACTAAACACTTCTCTAGATTACATTCTTGATTCAGTCTTTCTTGATGGCACACAGAAAGCCCAGATTCAAAGAACCACAGAATGGGTAAGTTTGGAAAGAACCCCTGTGGGTCCTCTGGTCCAGCTTCCCTGCTCAAGCAAGGTCATCCAAGAAGAGCACATGGCACAGGATTTCATGCAGACACTTCTTGGATATCTCCAGTGAGGGAGACTCCGCAGCCTCTCTGGGCAACCTGTGCCAGAGCATGGTCACCTGCAGAGTTAAGAAATTCTTCCTGATGTTCAGGTGGAACTTCCTGTGCATCAGTTTCTGCTGATTTTCTTTAGTCCAATTGCTGGGCACCACTGAGAAGATCTTGGCTCCATCCTCTTGGCACCCTCCCTTCAGATACTCACAGACATTGATGAGGTCCCCTCTCACTAATTTCTTCCTGAGGCTGAACAGGTCTCAGCCTTTCCTCACAGGAGAAATGCTCCAGTCCCTTAATCACCTTTGTTGACTGACAAATTTTAAACCAGAGCTATAGGCCAGGATGAATCTTTGTAAGAAGGAGTAATTTCCAAGACTGGTTTCCTATATCTTGTGACCCAACAGGTGGCAGTTTCTCCTTCACTTTGTAAGCTGGGAGCTATGAGGAAAAAAATTGTTAATACAGCAAAATGCCGATGTAACCTAAGAAAAAAATATGTATTCTGCACCAATAAGTCTGCATAGATTTCAAATGTCTTAATGGACAAATAACATAACTACCTGGTGTACTTCCATAACAAAATCAGGCTAGTGCAAAAAATAAACAAGTGAAAAGAAGTGACTTGACTTAGATAAAAATTTAACAGAATATTTTGTACCATTCTGGCATGCTTGCTTTCAAGGGGATTTTGCACAAGCTGCAGCATGAGAGATTTTTGGCTCTTCTGAGTTGAGCTATTCAGAAATGCATAAGTTATTTTTTTTGTTATTGCTCGTTTTCAGAGTTAGAAAAAAGAGTTAGAAAATTGAAAGAAAACAATTTTTATAGAACCAAAACCTCTGTTGTTATTGTGTGTCTTGTTCAGAAATCTGATCAGTAAACTCTGCTCATTATTATTCTGAAAACCTGACACAAGCTAGGAAATAGGTGACATACAGAGATATTACAAGATCTACAGGTCTTCTTTTGGTCTTGAGGTGATACAAAGATTAGCAAAGTGCATGGAAAGGGTGCTTGGGACTATTGCATCATATAGTTCTAATACATAGAATAAATTTAATAAGCTAATAAGTTTCAGATGCAGCTCAGCAACACAGGCCATTTAAGAATGACTTTCCTAAATTTTTAGTGTCTTAAGAGCATCATTGTTTCATGACCAGGCAAAAATCCCTAGAGTGGCCATCTAAAAGATCTGGATTTACTTTGTTTCACCATGAAGGTAAAGTAGTATGTTTAAGTGCCTAAATATTCTTACAATACTACACTGATAGTATAATAAGCATGAAATATAATAAGCATGAATGGCTAGAACCTAGAGCCAGAACATTTAAAATTCAAAATTTAGCTTTACATTTAAACCCTTTGCAGTCAATCACTGGAACAGACAATCAAATGAGGCTAACAGATACTTCACTCCTTCTTATAGTCAAGTCACCAAGACATTCAAGAAGACAAATTTTGACTAAGATACAGCTTTAACTTCAAGTTAAATTATTAAGGAAATACAGGAATTAAAGACAATAGACAGAATATGCTTTTTCCAGCTTCTTCCAATGATAATCCCTTCCAATTGCTCCCAGTACCAAGCTCATTGTGCCATCAAAATCTGATTAAGTGGGGAGGGGGAAGGAGGAATGATTGCTATCAGTAGAAATCAAATAGGCTAGACTAGATCATGGTTTGCACTTAAGTGGAGTGGAAGGATTTTGCTTCTGTTTGCTAAAGCAGATGAGTACATAAAATGTCTGACTTTTGCATAACATCAGAGTTTTAAAATCGTTTAGTGTTTTAAAGATATGTGACTTCTGGTCATTCTTTTCTTGCAAATACATTAATGCCTCTGACCTTCTGCTTCTGCGTGTTAATGCACTGTTAATTAAGACAGTATTGCACTTTATGCAGAGATTCTTTTCAATTCTATTCATTTGAATCAAATTACATTTTTAATAGCATTAACTTGAAGGTCAATACTTTTTCTTTGGCATAGAGTTTTAAATCCTTAATAATGGGATGTCAGTTTGCAGAGCAGGGAGGGGCAGCAAAAAAAGCTATTTGCTAATAATACCATTTCCATTCCAAATGATTTGAATTTATAAGCTGCATAATGTAGCTCTTTTTTCAATACTTTACAATGCTGTTCTGTAGAGCCTGCTGAAATTTATCAGTGCCATGTGCCTGCAGGTGACTCAGGGCTAGGTTTGTGTGAAAAGAGGTGTCAAATATCACATCTGCTCGTGAGAAGTTAAATATTATCACAGTTTAAAGAGCACATCCCAGAAGATAATCCTGCTTGCTCTCATAACCTGTTGACATTCCTTTCTGTGGTCTTCTTCTGCCACTTCATAGAACCTCTGAGCTTTGCACAGAGGTGAAGGGTTTATTTTTCTTTAAGATGTCTCATGAGCAACTAGTCTTCCAATTGTGAATCTGTAATCCACAGTAATTTTAGTTTATTTATTCCAATGAGAAGGCCAGTCAGTCATTTGAAAGGTAGTGCATTTGAGCAATGCTTTTATTTTTATACTGATATTCTGAAGACAGTGTACTGTCATGCCTGTTCAAAGACACTCTTTTCATTTTGAGCCATCCAAGCCATTACCATAGCATCCGAAAGGTTCACTTTTCCTAAACAGAAAAATACTGTGGTTGCAGCACAAACAATACCTCTTTTGATTATTGCTATAGAAACAAAACCATGCAAACCTTTATGTGTGCATATCTGTAGGCACAGGTATGTGTATATGCTTTTAAAGGGAAAGGACCCCCTGTCATCTCATATGAAGAACTGACAGTTCTGAGATTTTTGTGAAACATACCATACAAAAAAATGAAAAAGATCCTGCTGAGGGGATAAATCATGAAGAAACCTTGTGCATATTTCAGAAATAAAGTCGAATTTCATAGAGTTGTGCAAACCTTTTATAGTGAACACTATTTTTGATAGCATAGCCTAATAGCCTGGCCAGTAAACGGCATGGGTCTGATTTTGCAATTCAGTTTTGTCGTTGTTTGGCTTGAGGTTGGTTTTGTTTGGGTTTCTTGAGGCTGAGTCAGAGAGAGGAAGAAGAGGGTCACTAGAAAGGAAATGGCATTTTTACAAAGATGTTGATGCTAATCTCTCGAGTGTGTATGGGACTCTTAACCACAAGAATCAGCACTCATGCTTTAGAAAGGGAGCTCACTATTTTGCCTGAATATAACTCTGACCCTGTTTTAACCAGCTTGAGAGAATCTGCAGGGTCAAGCATATGAAGTAATATTTTCCCAGCAACAATTTTTGTATCTAGAGAGCTTTCCTACATTGCCATGGCAAGACAGGTCTTGTTTACAGGGGCGGTTTGTCTAAGCATAGGCAAAAGCATAGCTGTAAGAATAGGCAAATCTGTCAGAATAAAATAGCATCCCTGAAATGAGGCCTGACAAATATTTTATGATTGACTGGAGTGCATCAGCGATTCTAAAGATATTATCTGAAAAAAAGAATGTCTGAAGATGGAGAGAAGAGGAAGAGATAGTATAATCCATGACACAGTCCTGAACCTTTCTGGAAACACTACATCCAGGTGCAGAAATGAATGACATAGAATTATAGGGAAGGCAAAGGAAAAACAAAAAACCCCACAAATTTGATAAAAGGGAGGCAATTTAGGGTTAATAACAAAAGTTCTGATCTGCAGTCAGAGCTGAAAGGTAAGGCAGGACTCAGGGATATTTCTGTAGGTCAGGATCCTGCCAGTAAAGGAAAAGTCCTTTCCAGAAAAGGAAATTGCAATGGCAACTCAAATATCAACAGAAATATAGACTGAGCTTCTAATTGACTTTGTGTTTAGAAATGTTTGAAATGGTACAGGGCTTGTAGATGACAGGGTGCATGGCAAATAGAGTGATGCCTTAAATGGCTACCTGGAAACAGAGACTAGACAGAATTAAAGTAATAAAGGAGATATTTATTTGAAAGGCCTTCAGATGTGCCTTTTTGGGCTCCAGAGGGTTCTGCCTCAGTGGATCCCAAAATGGACGACAGGTCATGAGTTCTTCACACTTTTATGTCAGCATAAATTCACCAACCAGAACCCAGCCAATGATGGAATTTCCCCAAGCCTTCCTCCCCTCCCCAAGATGATGGTTTACAGTTTTTCAGCCTAGGACAGTCTGGGTGTCCTTGGAGAGTGAGCTGGAGAGGCTTTGTTATGTCTATCTTAGCATAAGAGAACAGCACTTAACAAGCTACAGGAAACTTCAGAGTTACACTAGGAGTACAGGATTTGAAAAATATAAAATTTAAAACCTAAGGCATCAAGAGGAACCATAGAGAATAGAAATATTGGCAGAGTGAAGGGTAGGGTGGAAACAAAGAGATGAATTCATCAGAGCAGTGCATGAGAGAATTATAACATGTGCCGTAAGAACAGGCCAAAGATTGGTTGCTTTGCCTTAGGGGTATTGACCATAGTGCCTCATTATCGCTGTTATTACCTAACTTCAGGCAGCCAAGTGTTGTGGTGAATGTCGATGGACCCGACGGCAAGAGAGAGAAGTGGTGAGTTTGAGCAAGCCCCGGGGTCCTGGAGAACACAAGGAAATAAAGGAAAACTACCTCTCCCATTGCCTAGTGCAGCTGCTTCCAGACTTCTGCTCCACCCTTCCCCTCTCCCCATAGGTGGCTGTATATCCCCCTGCCTTCTCTCCACCCCTGTGCCCTCAGATTATGGGACTGTGACCCCTTATAAGCTGTACCCTACCCAACGTCACCCTCTTTTGCTGCTGGGTTACTTCAAAGTGTAGCGCTGTTCTGGAACCCATGCAAGGAGCCCTCCTGTCCTTTGTTCCTGGCAACCAACACGTGAGGGATCCCAGCTGGGTGAGAGAGTGTGCTCAGGGCCTGCTCATCAGCCAGGTTGTGGGAAAGATCAGCCTGCTGGTGGCAAGGTGCCCCTCCAAAGTGATCCCCAGCCAGGGACACTTCTGGATTAATGCGGTGACTGTACCCCACTCCACACCTCCCTGGGGACAAACACCACGTTAGCCAAGTTTAAGAGTTTTGGTCTCAGCTTTTACAATCATAACTCAGAAGTAAGATCCAGAAAACTTTGAAGGTGAGTGCAGTAAGGTCAGGATCCATCTCAATAAATGAATCGTGTTATTTCTAACACTAAGGAGAGCATCCTTAAGAGCACGCACCACTTCCTCGGTGTGGCCAAAGACAGAGAAAGGGGAGCTGGGCTAGGTGGACCTACGGATCCGAGGTAACATAGCTCCTCATAGGCAGAAAAGAACCCATGCCATATACAGCCAAGAGTCTGTCATTAGTATATTCAAAATCAAATTGAGTAATCACATTAATCTAAATGTATTCGCTAAAGGAAAAACATAATAATACATATTAAGAATAGTTTGATAAAGAAAAACCATCAATTATAGTAACAATGTACTTAAAATTGAAGTACACGCGTTGAGTTTTTATCCCTTCCTGATATTGTGCTCATCCTTTCACTGCTCCAGTGGGCTGTAAAGTTGGTCTCTCCATAGTGCTGGAGATGGTGTTATGCCAACCACTGATGTCTCATCAGGAGGCATGTAGGTGTTGCTAGTTCCTTCTTTTGCCTCAATCTAGGATTTACTTAGGGAAATTCTTATACTTTGACAGCATGCTTTTACACCCTTGCTCTTTATTGACCTGTAGTTACGTGTTGCATCCGCATTTACTACATGTGGTAACTTTTATGTATTAGATGTTTTCTTCTTTTTTTTTTTTTTTTTTTTGTTACCTGTAAAATCAGTTTTACCCATCTTCAGGTAAGCATTCCTTCAGCTGACCATTGTTGAGTTGTTGATAAGCGGGGAGTCTTCTGTACCAAGTTTATACTCCATCTCTAACCATTCCATGCCTGCACTCTCCTCATGCCGTACATATCCTATGGCCTCACTTCTCAAAGCTTCTGCTATCACACAAAAGCTTCTGCCATGTCCACATTACTTACTACTTCTTCATGTTAGAGATGACAACATACAAAGATAAACAGAATGAAAACAAATTCACCTTAGACACCTGGTCAAATATAAAATATGATGTTGGACTTAAGTCCAGTAAAACAAAGCTGCAGGTGGGTCAAGAAAAGCTCAGTAAGAGTGGACCTGACAGATTTGTCCCAAGGCCTTTGAAACTCTGTACAGAGTTTATTGCTTTTTACTGGCAAAGGCAAGGCCTTGTTACAGATTGACATAGTTATGAAGTTAAATGGAAAGTTGGATTTATTCCTGTTAGAATTTCTTGAAGCTTTCTACTTTGGGAATCTATAGGTTTCCCAGCAGCAAAGCAGAGAAAGTAGAAATATGCAGTAACTGAGACTTATTTCTGAACTTGATCTAGTTTACAGTATTATATTGGAATGTGGACTCAGATCTTTTGTCCAAGATCCATAAATGGCACAAAATCTCCTTATCACTCTTACCTATGGCTCTCCTTAGCAGAAATACTTTCTTGTCTCTTCAATCCCCCTTTTGCCTTTTATCCATAAAGGCATATCTTGTTTCCACAAAATGCCCCAGGTAACACAATAGAATATTTCATATCAATTGGATGTCAAGATCCTTTATTGTGAGATTGCTTCTTTCTGCTGTTAGAAGCCAGAAAAATCTATGTCTTTCTCTGCTTTTCTTACTAAAGATCAGGTATCTCACAGCTCTGATTAATTTCAGTTTAATCTGCAACCATCAGGGAAGGGCACCAAACACTTCTCTATTTCATGTCTTCAGTTTCTTTAGATTTTATGCAGAAATGATGATTTCAGCATATGGACTAGAAAATGTAAAGTAACAATTAATTCTCAATTTATTCCTAATGCACAGTGTTCCTAAAAACAGATGTTTTTCATTATTCTTTCTCTGGAGTCAATGACCTTTCTTCTAATCCTTTCCTGCAACTCATTCTGGATTTAAAAACCTTTGAAGTTGCTGCCTCACCAACTCAGATCTTCAAGCACTATAAAATGCTACTGCTGTAGCACAGCATTAATGTTGATAGTGGAGTTGATGATAAAACAGATTATTTTTCTCCTGACAAGAAGTTTCAGACAGAAGCCTTTTGGTTGGTTGGATGGTTGTGTTTTTCAGATAAGTGACTCTTTGCATCAATATTTTTCCTGACTATAATTAGAAGTGATATTTTGTTAAGGTGAATGTTGATTTGAATAAGACTATCTTCTTAACTGGAAAATCTTCACAGTAAAATTACTATGACATTGAGTTGATACATTTTTGCTGCTTTTATTTATGCCAGAGCATCTCTGTGTGTTGGGTTGGTGTGGCAATGTTTTGGTGGGGGGGACTACAGGGGTGGCTTCTGTGAGGAAAACGAGAACCAATGTCTGGCAGCATTGTGAGCCCATGGGGGACCCGTGTTGGGGCAGTCTGTTCCTGAAGGACTGCACCTGGCAGGAGCAGTTTGTGAAGAACTGCAGCCTGTGGGAAGGACTCTGGTTGATGTCGGTGGAGGAGGGACCTCCTCCAGGTGGGAGGGACCGCATGCTGGAGCAGGGGAAGTGCAGGAAGAATCCTCCCCTTGAGGAGGAAGGAACAGCAGAGAAAATCTGTGATGGACTGACCACAGACCTTATTACCCATTCCCCTGCACTGTTGAGGACAGAGAAGGTAGAGAGAAAATCATGCATGAAGCTGAGTCTGGAAAGATGGGAGGGTTGGGAGGAAGATGTTTTCTAAGATTTGGCTTTATTCTTCATTACCCTGCTCTGATCTCTTTGGTAATAAATTAAACTTTTTCTCCCAGGTCAAGTCTGTTTTTCCCATGATGGTAATTGCTGAGTGTTCTCTCCCTGTCTTTATCTTGACCTAGGAACTTTTAGTTGTATTCTCTCTCTCCTGTCTAGCTGACTTGGAAAGGGATAGAGTGGCATTGGTGGGCACCTGATATCTAGCTCGGGTCAACCCACCACAGTATGACACATTCCGTCAAATTTAGGAGAATCTGAACCATCATCCACAAGGCAGCTTCTGAGGGCATTATTATCTTAATTCTCTGAGTCTCTTCCCACCAGTAGATGCTATCAGTAAGCCACAAGAGACACCTAATTTTTAATATGTGGGATTTGTTTTTTTTTCTTCGACCTCTGGCTATATTACCAGAATTTTAAGTATGGATGCTTTCATCTTCCTAGGTAAAATGTATGATGGCAAGGTTGTTTAATTACTGATAAACTTGTGTTCATCTTCTACTTAAATGAATTGAATAACAAGAAATAAACACACAAACCCACCAACCAATCAAAAAGACAACACTTTAATTCATAATAGTAACTCAAAACTTTCTTGAATTTAAAGACTAATGACTAAATAACCATTAGGTGATCCCAAATCTGTACTCTATTTTATTTTAATATTTGATTTGGTATTTAACTTACCAAAATCATAGATGAGTACACCTGAGAAGCCTGTACCATTTAATAGCCTTTAACATAAACTTCAATATTTGCCATAGAAAGATACAGCTTTAGAGCACTTGTCTACTTAATATGTCCGTAGATAGCATAATGTCAAGCAGTATATTATGTGTGTTTTTGGTGAGATGGAATAGCATAATAGTACAATACATTTTTACCCATAGCTTAAAATAATCTATTATGTAGCAAAGACTATATGATAAGAGATTTAATTTACAAATGTGCAAATGTAAAAAAGAAAAAGTTTAGGCCTTTATTTGTTTGGATTTTATTACAATATTCTTGTTTGCAACTGGTGCTTTTTGGCTGAGATTTTTTTTGGAATATAAAAGCAAACCCCATTTTAGCAAGTGGATTTCCTACTGCATAGGCTAGCCTAAAGGTTTCAAAATCCCTGAATAATTAATGAGTACTTACAGGAAGTAGCTCTACAAGGAGTTGATTCACTAAAGGAGGTTTGGTCAGCCTTAATAAAGGCAGGGACCTTGGAGGGTGATTGCAAGTCAAGTAGAACATTGAAACAAGGACAAAAAGGGAAACAGCAGACCCAAGCTGATTGCCATCCCCTACTGAACCTTGCAGGAGAGAGACCCCATCTGGTTCTGCCCATGCCAGCATCATTCCTGCTGCACGTACTTCATCAGAATACTTTTAACTGTATTTTTCTGTGGAAAGAAACTGCTTCATCAAAACTGGGGGTGAAGCTCAAAATACTATATGAACGTTAATTGGTCTTAGGTTTCAACATTTCTTCTCAGCTAAATTGCTGAGTGGTCTGAGTTTATTTAATATCTAAGCTCGGGATCCGGTACTCATGCTTGTTGATTCAGTTGTTCAATGTGACACTGCTCGAGACTACACTTAGCAAGACCTACATGTATTGTGAGGAAATCTGTACTGTATGTCTCTGTCTCCTCATTTCCCTCAGATAAAGTACATGCCCTGTTCTTTGCGTTCAAGACATTATGGCTGTTTCAAGATCATGACAGTGTAGCTCACTTTACCTGACCTTTGTAATGCTTGTTTGGTTGACACATCTTGGCAAAATGTCTATGCACTGTGGAAATTTGCAACTATATCAGCAACTTGTGGCTGACCAAATTTTGAAAAATAAAATAGCCCTGAGATTACATTCCCTTATGAAGTAGGCAACAAACTGGAAGCTAAATTAAAATCAAATATCTCAATTTTTCTGTCCATTCTCTTCTATGTTTCAGTAAAGCACAGCAGTGAGTGGTTTCCTTGATTAACTCATCAAATACGTAGAAGAAATGGCTAGTTAGCTATATTTAATATGTTGATAAAGGTAAGGTTCCAAGACATCTCTTCTGTGAAAGAACTACAGTTATTTCTAAAATGATTAATTCTGAGATATTTCTAATGTCATGTATATACAGAAGTAATAGAGCTATTAAAGAAAATGGTGTGAAGAAAAGACCTTGGCCCAAATTCATCCCTGGAGTAGTTTCAACGATTAGAGAAGAGTCATGCTAGGAATAAAGTTGACCCCCCTTTTAAATCTCAGGGACTTTTAAAAGCAGTAGAAAAGACTTAGTGAAATTACAGATGTTATTTAAATAATGGTGTGATTCAAGAGGATGTGAACATATGCTCAAGTGTTCTGTTAATGTGGTGGAGCTCAAGACCCTGCAAGATTAAGGACTTTAATGGCTTTGAGTATTTGGTAGTTTATTGAGGTGGTACCAGTACTGTGGTGAACAGCAGACAAGGAAGTAGTCATCTGGGCATGCTTGGGAGCAAACTAAAAATAATATAACTCTAAAATAACTTGTAACAGAGAGGGTTATATATTACAGATGCAATCCCAAAGAAGATACCATTTAAAATGCTTCATAAATACTTAGTGTGTTTTCTCTTTGGTTGATCTTACAGGTAGCCAGGATAAGAGGTTTTCAGGAAGCATTAGAGGCCGAAAGATTCTCAGAGGGACTGACAATGTGGAAAGTGAAAAACAGTAAGGGGCTTTTGTGAAGGACAAGTTTGAGACTGCAATGTACAGCAATTCACAGGCAACTTTTCTTTCATCGTTTGCATGAGGAAAAGTGTAGGGCAAGGAAGAGGTAGATAGCTCTCAAGCTCTCTGATGAAGTGCAGATCTCTTGTAGACACCGGACACACCTTCTGCTAGATATTTGCTTAGTCCTGATGAGAGTGTCCAGGGTTGGGATTTTCTTCATATCTCCCCTTCGGTGTGGTGACAGCAATCACCCAGCAGTGGAGGCTTGTCCTCTGCTGAAAAGTGCCCATCACGGCCCAGGGCTGGCCACTCTGATGCTGAGTGCCCCAAAGAAACCTGTTTAATCTAACCTTTTGTTTCCTACCCTCCACTTACTGCAGAAGGTGCGTCCCATCCAGAAAGCACAGAAGTTGGCACATTGCATCATCCTTTTGGTGCAAAACCACTGCATTTTGCTGATCTGACCTTTTTATCCTTTTTTGTTTTTCTCTTTTAAAAACTGTTTTGACTTTCTACTGTATCTGCACCTTGCTGATGTCACAAGCATCATACTTAACATCACACACCCTCTATTTCAGCCCTCAGGCAGGAGAAATCCCTCCCAGGACAGGGACAATTCCCCAGTCATTAAACATAAAGGCATACATTTCATGGAAGAGGTTACATTTCTCATCTACAGAGGGATACCACTTCCTAAAGAATTTTGCCAGTGGGCTTGAACTGGTGTGCAGGAAAATAGATTTGTATGAACTCAGATCAAATGAGATGAAAAAAATACTGGAACAAAACAAGACTATGACAAAATCCACTAATGGTGGGAACCTCAGTTTCAGAAGCAGAGGTAAGAAATTTCACATACATACAGCTGGAAAATAGCTGGAAGAGCTGGTGTTTTATCTTGACCCCTGGTAGGCATTGAACAGCTTAATCCTACAATTATCAGAGATTTTCCTCATAATTACCAAGTGACAGTGCCAGTGCCATGACCACTTACTGCACTGAGGTTCAATGTTATCGGAGGAACTACATAAGAGAAGACTGCACAATTATCTATTCATCCAGAGGGAATGATGGAATAAGAAATGCAGACCATGTATTCCAGAGTAAAAGGTTAGGATGGGCAGATAAAACAATTTGCACCTGATGAGATCTACTGTTATAATTAATTTCTTGGTCAAACCAAACATATCAGGAATCTAACCCAGTTTATGTGAAGATTTTTCAGTATATAGAGTTTTTTTAGTGATTATTCATTTTAGAAAGTCACATGCAAAATTCTGCTACTTACTCCACACTGAACATACCAGAAATAGGATTTTCTACTTTTTCTGTAAGAAAGAAATTGCAAAGAATGAAGAAAGTCCAGCAGAATTTCTGCTTTTGATGATCTATTTTATGAGAAATTGCTCAGCTGGAACCTGCAAAAACATACATTAATATGGAGAAGTTGCACAGTTAGGTTCAAAAATAAAGTCTTATCTCCTATAATAATCTCCTTTTCAGAAATACGAGCAAATCCCAAACCCAACCCAAAGTGAAACCTATAGTCGCTATTATAGAGAAAGAATGACAGAAGCCTCTCACCATGAATGTCTGTCACTTGAAGTTGGAAATGTGTAAAAAATGCTGCCCAGGCACAGCAGACATGTCAGAAGTGACCATTAAAAAGATCTCAGATAACAAAGTATTCTTTTCCCCTTGACAGAGATTATGAACATGAATGAATGATCCGGCTGATATTACTTGGTCTGAAAGAGTTCAGAACTGCCTGCTGAGCTATTACTTGTTGGTAGATTTCATGGACAAAACCAGGATCAAAATGCATCAGCCCTGTTCATAATAGAGTTCTGCTGACACCATTTAAAATGTATTTGCTTCCAAATACACCAGATATTTCCATTTTAACATATTATATGCAGCTTTTTTATAAGTAGTGAATAGCCTATTGATCACAGTTATTTGATGACACACTAAAAGTTGTAATACAAATCTGGAGTTCCTACTAACAAAGAAGTGAAATATTCTGGCTGCACCACACATGGGAGAAAAAAAATTTATAAGTATTTTAATAAAATTCCTATTCATTCTTCTCCTACAAGCCTTTAGCATTTTGTTGTGCTGAAGAGAAAAGAAAAACACAGCATTTTATGGAATGATATAAAAAAATAGGGGAAAAGATTTGATGTCAAATGGCAAAGCTTGTGGATTTATGTGTACTAGTTCCCATTTAAAATTCTATTTAGTCATCTTTTGTTCATTCTGGAAAGAACTACATAAAATGTGTTGCCTTTATTTGTCTTTCACTGAAACAATTAAACATTTGCATTATAGAATGAAAAAGAAAAAGTACAATTCATTTTCTCTTCGTAGAGAAAGTTGAAGATTTAAATCTATGGACTGTCTCTTAAATAGGCCACATGTTTAAAATATGGCTCTTGCATATTTTGGACAAAATTTATGTGTTAATATACTATTCCCACAAACAGATAGAAGACCATTCTGCAGAAAGAAATGGCTGGTGGTAGAAATGTCCAATAAATATCAGGGAACTGAAAATAGAAGGAACATTTTTTATGTGTAATGGAGGACATTTTATGAGGGAAAGTTTTTGTAACATATACAGAACTACACACTAAGAATTACACACTATTTGCCCCTTACTGTTAATGGAAGCTGTTCATATCACTCCCTGCATGTTACACTGAAAGTAGTTTGCTCCCCCAGGTCTAGCAGTTAAAACAAATTTGGTATTATAGACTTTCAGCTGATTTCGAACAGAGAGATAAATGGATGTTTAACACACAGGCATTGCAAGTCACATTGGATGTCTGATCCTAAAACCTACTGAAGTCTGTGGGAAGCTTTCCATTGCTTTAAATGAGCTTCAGATCAGGCTCCCAGGGGGTCACTTGGCAAAGCCACAGTTAAAACATCTGAACATCTATTTGTATTACAAGCGTCCACTTTCACAGCGCTATAATCTCAGTCATAAATATTCACTCTGGATTCAGCTCTTGCCGTATTCTGCAGACCAGTTTTCAGAAGTGTGTTTGATAGTTCATAAATTATTATCTGCACAGGTTGCATTCTTTTAATGGGAATACACGTCTGGCTCCCTTAATATTATTTATTTTATGAGAGTGTTTATTCATGTATATATATATATGTGTGTGGTTTTGAGTGCTTGCATACTGAATGCAGAAACACGTGCTCAACAACTCAGCACAGTGAGGAGATGTTTCCCTCCGCAGCAGCCTTGGAGCCTCTCTCCATTTCTTTGTTGCATGAGCACTTTGATCACCCCAGCGTGACAGTGCAGCCCCGACTCCAGCTCTCCTCTGATACTGGGAGCTGGGAAGAAACTTCTCCCCCTTAACAAACCTGTTCAAGTGTGCATCAGAGTGGGCTCTGCAGGCTCCATCTGTAGGCAAAGGAGATCAAGTCAGTGCAGTCTATCACACCTAGAGTGGATCACCCAAGCCTGAGATACCGGACAGAAAACTGCTCCCCAGCCTCCACAGATGTATGGACTAGATCTTCACTGGTTATAATGGTGAAGTGGATCGACCTTGGCTGGATGTCAGACGACCTCTAAAGCTGCGTTATTCCTTCCCTCCTCAGCTGGACAGGGGAGAGAAAATAAAGTGAAAGGCTCATGGGTCAAAATAAGGACAGAGAGAGATCTCTGTCCAGTTACCAGTTACCAATAAAATCAAAATAGGATAACAAGAAATAAAAAAAACCAAACAAAACAAAACAAAACCAAAACACCTTCCCACCCCTCTCTTTTTCCCCACGATCAACTTTATTCCCAGTTTTCTCTACCTTCTGCCTCGGCAGTGCAGGTGGAGGGCGAATCGGGGCTGTCATCAGTTCATTACACATTGTCTCTGCTGCTCCTTTGTCTTAGAGGGCAGGTCCCTTCACACTCCTCTTCTCCTGTACGGGCTCTTCCATGGGCTGCAGGTGGATGTCTGTGCCTCTGTGGATCTCCAGGGACTGCAGGGTCACATCCTGCCTCACCACGGACTGCACCATGGGCTACAGGGGAATCTCTGCTCTGGCACCTGGAGCACTTCCTTTTGCCCTTTCTGCACTGACCTTGGTGTCTGCAGAGTTTTTGCTCTCCCATATTCTCTCTCCCAGCTGCAGCTGCCCATTTTTTTCTTGAATCTGTTATCCAAGAGGCACCACCACCGTCCCTGATGACTTGGCCTTGGCCAGTAATAGGTTCATCTTGGGGCTGGTTGGAATTATCTCCATGGGACATGGAGGAAGCCATTCTGGCAGATTCTCACAGAAGCCACCTCTGTAGCCCCCCTGCTCCCCTCCACCCCTTCC
The DNA here is from genome assembly GCA_013396875.1 of Vireo altiloquus. Taxonomy (NCBI): domain Eukaryota; kingdom Metazoa; phylum Chordata; class Aves; order Passeriformes; family Vireonidae; genus Vireo; species Vireo altiloquus. The sequence continues at coordinate 26,025 of VZRF01006820.1, read as the reverse complement.
ACCTCCTGAAACTGTGCTATGCAAAACCAATATGCGATAATGGGATCTTAGAAAATTAGTTCACAGCTTTAATTTATGTGTTTTAATCTTGAATGGACTTCCAGCTGTGAGATTTGCCTCTGTTGCCAGAAAACTGGCTGGAGCTATTCACACTCATTGTAAAGAGGAGCAAATAACTGAAAAGCAGTGCTGTGAATAACTTTTTATCCTGTTCTCCACTGCCCACTTTTTTGTGTATTCCTACTGTCCCACCCTCTTCACTTCACAGGGAACATTTCTAGGGAGAACTGAGGTGTTGTTGTTGCTTCAGTTCTAACATCTGTTTCATAAAGAAACTGATTTGGATGATGGTGTCCCAAATTCATAATCCTCCAGACTCAAAGCAAGAGTAACTATCTGTTGAATCTGAGGATGCGAGATATTCATCTCCGATACACTGTGTTAAGAATGGACATCCACTATGCAACAGTACCCTGACCTTGAGGGGGCACTTGGGTCTCAGAGGAAGTAGAAGAATTGTTCAATTGTTCAATTTCTTGCAGAGTAAGCTGTGCCATCTGCTAACATCATCCCTCTAAGCAGCACATAGCTTTCTACCTCTTTAAGGGTCTCCTTTAAACTGGAGTAGGCGTCCAGGAGCAGTGATTTCCTGCTGAATGGTGAATAGCTGCCCAAGGGTGTGCTGTCCCTCTGGCACAGACTAGGACAGGTATGCTCTTGGGAAGCACTGGGTCACCTCAGCTGCCCACAGTGGCCCAGGATCACTTGGCAGATTGCCTGTGCAAAATGCAGTGAGGTGTCCACACAGAGCCTGGGTAGCTCAGCACCTGCGAGCAAGCAGTAGGCTGCCACAGAGAAGGTGTGGTAGATCCATGCCAGATACCAGCCTGCAGCTGGGGCACACTGCCATCATCCTGTCCCTCTAGACAGAGCTTGCCTTGTGCTCTCCTGAATTGGATTGCCAGGATGAGCTGAAGCGGAAATGCAGTAAATTAAGCCTGGCTGTGAGAGACATACATAGCTCAGGAGATATGGTCTTTGTGAAAACAGAAGCATCATTGGACTCGGCTGCAGCCTTAATTTATTCCCTTGGTCAAGAATGAAAGACTTGGGTTTCTTTGTCACATTTTGTTGGGATAACTAACCTTCTTCCAAAATGCTTTGACACCTGTTTTATAGTTTCAGTGGCATATTGACTTGTTCTGCTCTTTATCAAGTATCAGTACCCATATGAACTCTTTCTGAACACATCCTTCAAGATCCTTTTCTCTTTCATGTCTCACTAACTCTGTCCCTGGGATTAAACTACCATCTTGTCTCAGTTGATTCTGGGAACACACATGAGCACAAAATTGCATGACCTGCGCTTTTGTCACCTGGCTTATTAAATGAGGTACATGTTAGCTTTATTGCAAATCTTTGAGGGAACAGACTTGAAGTACACACCTTTGGGCTGTGTAAATTCTCAAGGTTTTATGTTCTTTGTAGCCTTTCAGTGAGGCCTGTAACAATGACTTTGAATTGACTGACAATACTATGCACTGTACAGCAAAATTAAAATTGTTGCAAAAGTATTTTATTGTTTTACTTTAAAACCAATTACTGGGTAAAATGTAAATATTTAATGTAAACATACTTTCATTCTCAGATACACGTGGCAATTGAAATCTAAAAAGTTGAAAAGGCCAAATATGGAAAGTAGACTCAAAGTTGTGGAGGCCAGGGTTTGGTTTCTTGTTTTGCTTTATTTTGGTTTTCACCTTTACATGAAGGAAAAAAAATCTGTCCAATGATAATTCTCTACACAAAATTAGAGGCAGAAAGCATGCTTATATGATTTCAGAGGCCTCATGCTTTAATGCAATAGATGATATTGTACTCTGCGTGATTAAGCAAAAACAACCCTAAGCATCTTTAGTGCTTACATAGTGCTATCTATTCTGCATCAGCCAATGATTTAATCAACTGTGACTATAGCCAGACAGTAAACATATGTTACTCCTCCCTCAAGAAGCAGTAGATCTACCCTTGTTTGTTGATTCAAGCATAGTGTACACTTCAACATTATTAGCCAGTCACCCATGCTTTTAAAGACAGAGAAGATCTATTTGCTTGCAGAGGGAACTGTGAATACTTACAGGGTGGAGAAGAGACCTGAAGATGAAAGGTGGCAATTACCTGCCTGAGAATGAGAATTATTTTCCAGCCTGTAACTGTACTGTTAGACTTTTACAAGAACACTTTTGGCAAAACAGTGCCTTGTTTCACTCCTAGAAGCACACCCTGCTGAAAACTACACTGTGGAGCAATAAAGCCATTGACACACTGATGTTGTAACATCATTTTCTGGGAAGTCTCTTGATGGAGGGCATGTTTCACAGCATGGCTCTACAAAGCTGTGGTTACTTTTGGTGATATGAGTATTACATATAAATGCACTCAGCATGCAACAAACTAACCACAAAGAAGATAGACAGGTTTGTTCTCCTTCGGTATTTTTCTGTTTTTCTTTCTTAGTATTTCTCCAATGCACAGAGGTGCTTGATGCTCCCTTGATTGCACAATTTGTTTTCCTTTCCCACCCACTTCTAAATACAGTGTCGCTTAATTAGTGGCTATGCCATAAACAGTGACTAAGAGCAGGATTTTCCAGGGTTTGTACAGCTAACTCACAATGATTATAGGTTATATCCCTGCAGCGGTTGTCATATCCTGCATTTAAATCCAGCACTTCTGGCACTCGAGGTCATGCTAAAAGTGGTGGGGTTTTTATGTCACACCAAATACTGGGAGCACCAAGTCTGTCCTCTCTTCTGCAGTACTTTTAGTAGCAGTGGCTTCACCCTCTTGTTCTTTGAAGCAAAAGAGGGAGGCTTTTCTCACAATTTTCCTAAGAAACAAGAAGAAGAAACAGTTAAAACTGATGCTGCATTTGTATCAGGCTCACAAGGCCTGTTAAATTGCAGTTGCTGCATCATTTCAGAGGTGTGTTACCATTTTCCCTCACTTGACCTCAGTGGGCCTGCCAAAGCTAGGATCTGCATTTTTCAGAGACTGGAAGGGCAGTCATAGTCTTGTACCTGTGAAAAGTGAACCTCAGTATCTACCTTCAAAGGTGGTCAGTCCTCCACTGTGATTTTTCTCGTGGTTGCTCAGAGGAAAGGTGAGGCTGCAGCTCCATTACCCAAGCATCATCTTAACAAATGGTCTTTATAAGTGTCATATAGCAGGAGAATTTCCTTGGTTGCTATTTTGGTTTAGCCTGTAGGGTGAGGTTTTTCAACCTCCCTTCAATCCCTATGGAGGTATTTGAGCAAATCCTCCTGAAAACCATCTCCAAAAGTATTAAAAAAAAGGAAGATGATTGAGAGTAGAACAGCATGTGTTTACAAAGGGGAAATCATGCTTGACCAATCTAATAGTCTTTTGTGATGAAATTATTATCTTAGTGAATGAAGGGAGAGCCATGGATATTGTTTATCTTGAATTCAGGAATGATTTCAATATTGGACACTGCTTAGCATCCTTCTAGACAAATTGATGAAGTACAAACTAAATACATGCACAGTGCAGGGGATTGAAAATAACTGCTGACCTCAACATGTTGTGACCAACGGTACAAAGTCCAGCTTGAAACAAGTTGCTGGTGTTACCCTAGGGGTCAATACTGTGAAGAGTATTTTGTAGCATCTTTATTAGTCATCTGAGTGATGGGACACAACACTCCCTCAGCAGGTTTGCAGGGGATGCAAAACTGCATGGTGGAGTGGCTGATATGCCAGATGGCTGTCCTGCCACTCTGAGGAACCTTGAAGGGCTGGAGACATGGGACAGCAGGAATCTTGTGAAGTTCATCACTGGGAAACACAAAGCCCTGTACTTGGGGAGGAATCATCTCATGCACCAGTTCACACTGTGGGGCTCCTGACTGGAAACCAGGTTTATGAGAAAAGGCATGATGGTCCTGATGGTGGACACCAAGCCAGCAATGCATTCTCACAGCAATGGTGGCCAGCTGCAGCTGGGGCTATATGAGGAAGCCGTTGCCAGCAGTTCAAGGGAGGTGATCCTTTCCTTCTTCTCAGCCCTGGTGGGACACATGTGGAGTGCTGAGTCCATTCCTGGGGTCCTCAGTACAAGAGAGATACAGAGATACTGAAACAGGTCCAGTTATGGGGCAAGGAGATGATTAAAGCATGGAGCATCTGATATAAGATTATTCCTGTTCTTTGCCCTGGAGAAGTTTTCACTACCAAAAACTGTTTTGTTGTGTAATATAAGCAATATTTATCTCTTTCATGTTAGTGTTAAAGCCCTGCCTTGAACATCACCAGAAAACCCTGTCCAAATTAAAAAAAAAACCAAAAAACAACAAAACCGAAAATCAACCAACCAACCAAAACCCCCCAAAAAACCAAGAGAAAACAAAACAAAACCCCAAACACACAAACTCTTTGTAAATTATATCCATTTCAGAGAAGTCACTGGTTTTGAAAATGCACAGTTCATACTCTGTTCAATCTACAGTACTGACTCCACAGACCACTAGAGTGAAAAAACAAATAGTTTTCACATGTATTTCACTGAAATCATTACCAAACAGCTGTCCTGTGACAGCTGTAGAACTTGTCCAGGTGTGCTAAAATGGCTGTGTGTGGTTGAAGAACATTTGAGTTGAAATTGTGGAGCTTATAAAGCTTATGTACTTGCAGAGTTGCACCAAGACCAACCAACTGCACTCTTTTGGTACCTCTTTTGGCTATAAATTTTTAATCCCGCTCATTCTGAAAAAGTACAGTGCACATTGGTGAAATCCCCAGTTTGCCAGGGGGTGATGTCAGGTTTGTATGGAAGAGGAGTCCATCAGGCTGCAAAAGTTAGCAACATCCTAAGGATGGGAGTTGGCAGCTGGGCTGCAGGCAGTCTGGGCTGGAGCAGGAGCTGGTGTCCATCCATGCCAAGTGTTTAGAGTGCTTGGGTCTCTGTCACTGGAAATATAACTCTGCTGACCCTTCTTCTGACCATATTACTTTCCATATTTATGTGTCAGTGTGGAGACTCTTTCAGCAGTTCTTCTGGAAAGTTCAAGCAAATCACTGTGTCACTACAAGGGCTTCAAAGAGCAGTGCTGACTTTTTGTAGCACTAAGAAGTTTCATCCAGAAGAAATGTTTTTGGCCACTTTCTTGACAGAATCTTATGCTTGTTAAATCAAGTCTTGCTCCTGGGTTCACAAATTACTTTCCTTCAGTGTCTTTCCCACAAATGTAATAGCAAATGGCTCTATTCTGAAGAGTTTAGTATGTGGTAAGCTAAAATTTGCCCTCACAGTGCCTAGTTGTCGGTGTTACTTTGTAAACAGGATGGGGGTATAGGCAGACAAGTTTTTTATTATTTTATTTAGGCATCAGTTTCATGTACACAAGAGATGGTACATGGCTCACACCTGCACTGATAACTTGAAATTTCTTAGTTACAGAACATTCTTAAAAGTTTTTCAGCTAATAGCATGTTTCTAAAGATTATAGACAACTGTTTTAACTAGTTACTAAAAAGCACACATACACTTGTTACAGACAATACTAGGTTGTATGTCTTGTAATAATGCACAATATTCCATGATTAGGTTTAAAACTTCAGTATTTTTGCTAAGCACACTTTTTGTAGCTTTAAGACTTTTTTGAACTAAACTTAGAAACAATAACCCTTGTTTTATTGTCTTTGCTGTCTAGATAATTGTATCTTCTTTTAATTTCAGGTTTTTACAGTTGTAGCTAAACCTAAAATCTTTGCCCACACCTAGTGAAAATGATGATAGATAAATCTCTTGGTGCTTGGAATAATTGAACACTTATACTGAAATTAAATATGTTACCAGAAGTTTAGCCCAGGCTAATAAATGTCCAGTAAGAACAAAAAGTATGATAAAAAGAATGCTCCATCTCAATCATGGAAGAAAGGGGGAAATGTGTACTAAATAATTTTCCCCTTAAGCTGAAAGATTAATTTTAATGTTAAGCAAAACTTGACACAAAAATATGTCAAAATGACTCATTCCTTTCTATTGATAAAAGCACATTAATCATTGTAGATAGTGGATTTTTGCTGAGTTTAATTAGCAATTAGATGATGTTTCTAATGTATTTTCTTCAAAGTCTGTTGCTGTCTTTCCTTCCTTTTCAATTGTATATGTGCATTTTTCAGTGCAATATGATATATAGTATTACACCAGAAAAAGTGTAGATGACAGTCACAGATGGTTAGTAATATTGATGTTCACCTAATTAAATATCATAACCCTGAGATGCTAATTTATAATATCTTCAGTAAAAATCTAACAGATTTGAATGTATTATCAACATGATAGAAATAAAAAATCTTCACAACTCTTCTGTAGCACTTAGTCATTTGAGGAAACTCAGTTTCTTAAAAATACAGTTTTACACCTATCAATTAATTTTATGCCTTTGAATAGAGAAAGCATCTTCCTTCTGCACTGCTGTGGTAAGTCACTGTAGGAATCTGATACTTTGTGGTAGATGGTTAGTAGGAAATGCTGGGACTTACAAATTACAAATAATATCAGATCCCAGAAATGATTCAGCACTTTGTCATTAGCAAGTTTCATATCTGATATTAGATAACACATGTTTGTAGGAATACTTTCCTCCTATCTTTTATTTCCTTTTCTGTAATATCAGATATCAGCTCCTCTGTAACTAGTCATTTATCATGCCTATTTACAGAACCTAAAACTAGACATACTCTATTATATCTGAAATGCAATGCAGTGCAGCTACATAAAATGCTTTTTCATTGGGAAGAGATTGAGAATGCTGCATGTCATGATGCAACAGTTTTCATTTTTAATCAAACAGTTGAGACTGGCAGTTCAGATTCAAGCAAAATAAATTTCATTCAGCCTCCATTCCCTGGTGTAACACAACAAAGTCAATTGCAATGTTCCTACCCATCTCCCTCCTCCTTTTCCTAAGAATCAATTGTGTTTGTTCACTTATCACCTCTGGATCATATTTCATTTCTATTTTGGGACATCGAATGTGGTACAGAATAGCTGCTACCTATTTGTGGTAAATTGTTTCTTGCTGCAGATTCTTATTCCTTTGCTGTGTAATTCATATCAGTTCTAATCTAAGGGTCTAACAACATATCAGAGTTTTTCAAATGCACTAGATCAAATATGTAGTTTTCTTCAGGAGCCTGGTTGAGGTCTGATCCTCTTAAATACCATCTAAATGCAGATTGCAGCTGAGTTCACCTTCTGGCCAGGATCTGATAGAGATTTCTATTTAATATGCATTTTCCTAAATTGCCTGAAAGTTTAGAAATGTCTCCTTTGGCAGGCCACCCTCATGATCTGTTGTGATCATTTTTAGATAGGCATGCACTTAAACTCTCCCTTTACTCCCTGAGAAAGCAGAAAAAATTAGACCTGAGCAGAAATATAATTGGCTTTACCTGCCAGTGATGGAAGATTGCAGTTATGCAGATTTGACAGCAAGACCTTCTGTCCCTGGTCCCAAAGTGAAACTGCTTAGATGACTTTTTTTTCAGACCAATGGTAATGAAAACTGTTTTAATGCAGAAAGCTCTTGAATCCAGGACCTGACTTCTTCTAGCAAAAGTAACTAAGATACAGCCAGGCTTTTTTTCTTTTCTTTTATCTGACTTGCTGATGTTATGAACACATGGAAGGCACCAAGACAAGAGATTAACAGAGATTTTCAGCAGCACACCAATCACCTGAGTATTTAGTCTAGAGAAAATATATTTTAGGAATTTTGGAACCAAAATTGTGTGTGTGTGAAAAATAATTGGCAAGAAAATACCTATATTACTATCTTTCCTTTTTACTGTGGATATTATTTATTTTTTGTTTTCTATAGGAAAGAATAGCTAAAGCAAAACCATAAAATCACTTAATATTTCTCTGTTATGATGAAATATGAAAATTTTCCCCTTTTTGGTTATTTTTTGTTTCAAAAATGACTGAAAGAATAAGTTTTTGTTATAAAAAATAGCCTTCTAAACTAGTATTTTCCCCACACGTATGCTATTCTGAGACTGAATATCTTATCTCAGTAATGTCACTGTCAATCTGAAAATTCAATGCAGAACCAGTTCAACTCATGGACCTATGAGTCAGACCACGTGCTAACTAAAATTAAATCAAATTGAATAATATGTTTAGACACTCTGATGCTAAGCATTGCAATGGCCAGATTGAAAATACCTGGCTTTGAATTGGAACTATTTGAGTTTCTTTGTTTGAATTATTACACTTAAATACATCCAGGCACCTTGAAGGAAGTTCCAAAGAATCTCACACATGTTTAGGAAAAAGAAACCTAGATGTGAGGCAATGTTTAAAGTTTTTTAATAAGAAGTACCAAGCGTAAGGCCTAAATATAGACTTTCATAACAGTTTAGAGTTACCACACCCTCACTGATATTTGTAACTTCGAACCTTCCTCTAAACACAAGACTTTCAGCTGTTTTTAAAACTCCTTTCACAAATGGAGGAGGAATCTTTCTTACCATCTGAAACCCAGCAGAAGGAGGATATATTATTTTCCACGTGAGGATTAAGTATCAGAGTCTTTGAATAGTTTTTTTTTAATTATATGACTGAAAAGAAGAATGTATTCCCGTGTCCAAGGGCTGGAAACTAGCCTGCCCATCCAGAAAAGGTATCCTGATCAACAAGAGAAAAGCTGTACCAGTATTTCTCTAAAGTGTGACAACCGGTGCCCTCCTCCTCCTTCACTCCAAAGCACACCCAGAGCTGCACAGCTGCATACCAGCAGTGCCACACAGGAGAGACTGACCCCCATTCCTGAAGGCAGGGCACCCTTGAGAGGGACTGACAAGGTGCTCGGTCTGAATCCCCTCAGCAGGCAGCAGAATTAAACAGTGAAAGTGTTACAGACACTCTGCTGTTGTATGAAGAGCTTCCTCAGATTTCTTTTTCTCTTTTGAAGAGGAAGCTCCCACTTCATTTAGTAAAGATCACAGATTTACACTACTCTGGTTGTAATCTCTATAATAAACCTAGGTCCTGGGCTGATTGGCAAAAGATACCTGATTCAATTTAGTGCTGATTTTTTGACGTGGTGAGATAAAGGTAAATTAAATATTGGGAAAAGGTGCACAGGGAACATAAATTTGTCCAGGGCATTTTGGATAGCAAACACTCATATTCAGGATTAGTGTTTAGGACTTAGAGAGTTAGGTTTAGGACAATAATAATAATTTGGACATAGCCTTTCTTTTCTACAGGCACTATCTTGAGTTGAATGGAAGCCCAACACTGCTTAAGGATTCTGAGAGGATTGCTGTCAAGTCACAGAGAACAGATAAAAAAAACATTTTTTATTCCTCTAAGAACTTCTTTGCGTTATGAACAACAAAACATTTTCAGTAGATGAGTGCTGAAAAAGACAGGGACAAGATATTGATAGTTCAGAAAATGAATCCAGAGCAATGGCCAGCTAAACAATAAAAAAATGGGCTTGAGAGCTTGGAGTTCATTCTCTCTGTCAAAGTGGTAAGCAGCTTCCTGTACAAAGAATGGGGATTACAGCACATTCTCTTATCTCTCACCCTATGGAGGAGGAGGCTTTCACAAAGACATTTTTAGTAAACCCACCAGGACAGAATTACAATTACCCGTTGTGGACTGATAAAATGAGAAAACCATCACTGATGCAGTGTTTTTGCTGTGACAGCACTTGGGATCTAGATGGCAATTGCAAATGCAGAGCCTTGAGTGAGCTCAATTACAACTTTATGCATTTTCTTGATTACATCAGCCATTAAAATATGCAGAATAGTATTTTATAAAAGCTGATTTTCAGGTGAAGACAAAGAAGGGGCAGCAGGAAAAGAGTCTCATTTTCAGGAGGAAGCTAGAAATCATTGTCTCAGAGTTGAAAGCCAGAATATCACATATAAATTTTAAGTTTGTTTTATACATTTTTATAAATAGACTTCAAATAAAGCAGGGCATTTACATCAAAGCAGATAACCATTTTATTCATTGCTATCAGATTTTTTTCTTTTCTTTGAAAGTGGCAAATCTGTGATTTAAAAATAGTGTGACAGGTTGGGCTGCTGCTGTTAATGGGGGCAGAAGGAGCTGTGTGACAAAGAGATGTTGCATCAGGTACTATAAAAGAAGCCAAAGAATTTTAAGAAAGCACTATGTCAGTATTATGCTCTTTGTTAGGGATAAAAGATGCTACTATTTGCTTAAAGAGCTTATTATTTTCAGGCAAAAATATAGAGCAAATTTTAGTGTGTGGGTCACTAATAGGTGTGCTAGATCTGAAACTCACTGGTGAAAGCTTTCCTCTCTTTACCAGCCAGTAATTGTGGTCAGTCTGTAGATAACTACCAGGCAGATTTGTTTGAATAAACTTGGCTGTGAAGAATTTGACCTGAAATAATGCTATTGATGTCATCATACCTAGCCTGGCCATGAGAATTTTTTATTTGGTGTATGGTGAGTGGTGAGTTGGTAGCAAGAGAAGTAACCATAAAGCAAGCCATCAAGAAGATATCCCATTCAGTTCTCTCCTTTTCATGTAGCGCTAATTTATTTTATATTTACACACACTCCCATGTCATAGGAGCAGTAGAAGCCATATTCTGAGACTCTTGAAAGTAATATTATTCCTCCAAAATATAGGTCGATGTACCTGTGCAATAATGTTTAGAGTTTAACCTCTCATACATCTTGTAAATAGCCTTGCACTTTCTCTGTGGAGGCTTTAAAATAGTGAGTCTTATCCCCACACCTTAAAAAAAATTAAAATATGATACTTTCTATCTTTTCTCTCTAGGTTTTAATGACTGTCTAAAGCTGAACTGCAATTTGGACAGCCAAGCAACAAAGAAAAGAGTTAGCATAGGTTAATATCCAAACCACAGGTCCTTAACATAAATCAGTTGAGAGAATTGCACCTTCCCTGCCTGGGTGGCAGCACATTGCAACCCAACTCCTCCGAAAGCCCTTGACCCACTTCCTGCCACGGCCACCGACAGGTAGCAGACAAATCCATTGGCAGACTTTTGGCAGGTCAGGTCTGCATCTTGTAAGACACTCAGTAAAATGTGTCTCCATGAGAAGTGATTGCAGTTGGCCCCTATTAGGTTAGGAAGAAGCTGTACTCCCAACAGCAATCGTCCCTTTTGGCATCTTGTTTTATGTTCTTTTTACACATATTTTACAAAGCTAAATCAAAATGTAGCTCCATCTCTAAAATAACTGTCTCAGAGGTATTTTAAATCCTAAATTGAGTAAAGAGAGATCAATGATGCACTCAGAGAAATGAAACACTGAAAGGAGGATAGGGGTTCAAACATAAACAGCCCATATAATAGAGTCACCAACACTGACAGTCTTGCACTGAACTGTACAAAGCTGTCAGAGATGTGTAAGAGAGGCAGATTTTCTGCCAGTAACAAAACAATTCAGTCAGGAAATTGTGGTCCCTGCAACAGCCTGCAGTCTAGGCTGCAAGGTTAGATTCTTGAGACTGAAAGTTTCTTTCTCCACGTATATTCAGCTCCCAACATAAATGAATTTCAGCCCAGATTCAGACCTCTGCCCTTTGCCAAAATATAGGTAGCAATATTGCTCCCACTGGGGTGATCTTTAGCTCTTGTCTGGTTTCATCAGTGACGGGAACTTGTTCTGTTCAAAACCTGCTGCATATTAGAAAAGACTGAAACTTTGTCTGTTGTGGTTAATCTTTTATGACAACTGCAGTTGCAAAATACCACCAGCCTCTGCTGATCCTAGTTTTTAGTAAAACAATGAGCATAATGCATTAGCTAATATTCCAAAGTGTTTTGCAAAGTCCCAGGTGACTTACCATGATCTGTGACCCAGCTCCATTTGTAATTCTCCTAGGTGTTCCTAGGCCAATTTCGTGTCGTCTTGGGTAGTGGCTATGTAACATAAGTCAAGTGGTTAATATTCTAACGAATCCGTTGCAAATAAGTCAGCCCTATAATAAACCTCTGCAGAGGTCCACTTGTCAAAAGAAAAAAAATTTCAAGCTAAGAAAGTAGATTTCAGAATATCCTTTTTTATTGGGTTTGCAATAGTGCTTTCACCCCAAGGTGAGGAGAAACTTCTGTTGAAATAGGTCAGTACCAAATAGATAACTATATGAAGACAAAATAATCTTCAGAAATCTACAGAAAAAATTAATTTGTAAGAATAACAGAGGCAGCTAGAGAGCTACCATGTTGTATACCAGTGCACTACAGTGTGTTCTATGGTATCTGTTAAGGTGTGCAATACACAAAATCAGTGTGAAGAAAGTAATCTCCAAAAGTTGTCTTGTGGAATTTAGTGCTTAAGGATGGAAGTAATCCTTGAAAACTTTCAGAAAAGGAAAGCAGTTCCCCAAATATCTGCAGATCACTACAAACAGGAAAACAAAAACTGAGTTCAGAAAAGGCCTAAGAAGAAGCAACATAGGTTACCGTTCATCTAGAGATGGTACCTTTCTGTTCTGAAGAGAAAAACCCAACATTATGATTCCAAAGTAGTTTATCTTATGAATTACGAAGCAGTTAGTTGACAACTGCAAAGAGACCCTGTGGGGTGGCATCTGAAGTCTGCCATGTCCAGTGACTCCTTGTGCAAATCCCTCCACTGATCTCTTAACCATGTAGAGACAAAAAGCTGGAGTAGTATAAACATTAAGCAGCGAAATTGGGGTGATATCTCATTAGGAAAACTCAAGCCAACTCTGGAAATATAAATACTCAGAATGTAAACCTGAGTGAGACAATGTATGTACAACTGTGCAAATTGTCAGAGGATCTAGCTCAGAGTATGCTCCTAATCTAACTGTAGGAAACTGATTGCCAATCTGAGTCAGGAATGCAAGAATTACTGCTCCATTAAATCTAATGGCTCCCTGATGCAGGAAATAAGATGGGTTAACTAATATTAAATTTTGTTCATCCAATCAAAAATGTGGTGACATCTCCCTGCCCATAAGAAAAAATAATTAGAAATGTGATTATGAAGAATATCTGTACTGTACAGCACAGAAGTCCAGAGAGAAACACCAGGGAATTACAATGTGGGTCTCAGAAAAAAATTCCTTTTTCAAAAATATTCCTTGGAACAGAAAGTTAACAGGTGTGCTGTAAATAGTCAAGTAAATTTGTTCCCATTACAGCTGAGAAAGTGCATTTTTTCCCATTACAAGGAAGTTAAAAAATCCCTGCTGAATGAGAGAAAAACCAAGGGTGTGGTTTTTTCTCTGTGGCTTTATTTTTAGTGCTTGCTCATATTCTGAATGATAGATTCTTATTTCAATCAAAATAAGAAATTGGAAAATAATTAGAGAAAAGGTGTACTACAACTACTATTCAGCATGAAGGTACCAAAATAGTGTACACACAAGTTGACAGGGTACAGTGGGTAGCTTTTATGACACCATCAAGCCCTGTGTTATTCCAGTTCTGTGCCAGTGTAGTTCCACTAAAACCAGCGGACTTAAACCCAATAAAATAAACAGGAAGAAGGGATTAGAGGCTCCACAGTGCATGTGCAACATAACAGAGTCTTTAATGTCTGCTTGTAAAGAGCTGTAGATGCCTGGCCTTAGGCAATTGGATGTTAAATAAATGCCCAAAGCAATTTGATAGAATGGGTTCTGTTCTGTGCTAAACAATAAAATTGTGCCCTCTCCTTTCTTCCCTGAAAAGAGCTTATTCCAGCTGTTCAAGCAATTTTTTATCCTTCTTGCCCACAACATACTTTCTGCTCTTCAGCAACATAGATTTTTCTCTCTGATGTCCTTTATTCCCACCTGGAAATACAGATGGCAGAACTGCCTCCAATACTGCCAATGTGGAACAGACCAGGCATGGCAGCATCACTGTCAGTCATTTGTCACAAGTTCTCCTCTGATCTCTGGTATGGAGTTTGTTTTGTTTTGTTTTTTTTTTCCTAAATTATTTCCTTCCTTTGGGCATCTTCCTTGCTCTGAAGGACTTACTCTTTCATCATATGTACGGATGGTATTTAGGGAAGCAGGATGTTCTGTGCTACAGCAGGGACAGAAATAATTCTAAAGGACAGGTGACCTGAAACAATAAAAAGTGGGCAGATGCAGGCAAATTGCCTCAGTAAGCACTGTGATTGTGTATGATCCTTTCCACCTGCTAATGAATATGCATGTGGAAAATAAGAAACTCTTTTTTTTTAACTCTGTTGAGCTTGCATTGGTAGTGAATAAATCAGGATGATAAAATGTGAAGTCATCCATATTTAAGATTCAACAGAAAATGACAGTTATAATCTGCCCAAGAATAAAAATAGGTTCAGAACCAGAAAGTTTCTGAATGTCAGAAAAAGGAGATCTGTAACAAGCATTCAGATCTGGGACAGGGGAAAAGGTAGTTTTCAGGTAAATTTACAGATGGGATGCAGTTTTCTGAGGACATAATTTTCAGAATGCCAATGATTTTGGTGCTTCTTTTCAATTTTACTGATTACTTTGTCAGGTTGAAAAAACTGCATGTAATTAGCACCAGAAAGAAATTAATCTGAGAAGACAAAGGCTATCATCAAAGAGTAGCATGGTAAGGAAAAAGACAAGGCTGATGATAAAACCATAATGGGAACTGGCAGAAGAGAACCTTCACAGCTGTAAATTTTGGCACAATCTTGAGCATTGTTAGAACAGAGTCAGACTTTGCTATGTTAAGAAATTTGCTTCTCTTAAATCTCCTAGAATAAGGGTCATAAATAGTTGAGATAAACAGTTCAATAAATAAAATAGTTGTATATATTTTCAGGTACTACATAATCCTGGACTTGATTAAAACACTTTGGCACTTAAATGTTGACCCTTTCCTAATGGCAGATCTGGTTTTGCCACTCATTATATCATGTACTGCACAAACTCTGGCAGTACTCAGTTGTGAAGCAAACCCAAATGGATCTTCAGGCTCAATATTCTCTTGATCATTGAACTGGTGGAGTTGTATTCAGTGCAGTTTCTTAACCAACATGATCAGACTGAGTCTTTTACAAAATACAGAATTCCTGATTGCTATGTGATGTGTACTCTCCTCCCAGCTGTATACCAGAATAGTTTAATGTATGGATTTATTTGTTGGCATGGCAGGCTTGAAACAAAAGCTGAAATTCCGATCTATCTGTGTTATGTATTATTCTGATTTCAGTAGTAAAATTTCTTTTATTTAAATATTAAAGAGTTGTTGCATTTAAATATTATTTTACTTAGCAATAGGAATATCCCTGATCTAATGTCTAAGATACCTGCTTAAAACAGGGAGACAGCAGTTTCAGGTCCTTCCTCAAATTAAGCAATACAGGAATTTTGCCCTGAATCTAGCTAATTGGTTATTTAGGTGCAAAATTGGTCTCAGAAGGATAAAGTTTCTTGTTTGAGATAAGTGAGTTTTACTTGAGTTTTACATATCCTTCCATTCTGCTGCCAGACATTTACCTTTAGCATAAAGATTTAATGCTCTTCTTTTGTCAACAGTTCCACAAGGATGAAATTCAGTCTTCTAACAGAGAAGCACATGGGGGCAAAATTTTCTACCCTGTACAGCAGGGCTGTGTCTTGCTGTAGCTGGAATCTGAGTTGCAATATTGAATGTCACAGTGGTTTTGCAGTGTGACTTCAGGCTGACAAAGTGTGCACAGCAGCCATCATTGTTAAAATCAGTGATTCACTGTGAAGATTAAAAATTACTTTTCCTTTAAGTCAGGATCTTCTTTCACCCACACAGCCCAGTGTGATATTGTGTAAAGATGCTTTGCCCTAAATCTGTCCGACCAAAGACCACAACCAAAAGTGATATTGTACATAGTGATTCTTCAGTAGGGATAATGAACCTAGCTAACCCAACAGCATTGCCTTTGGGAAAAAGTACCTTGCCTTGATGTGATCAGTCAAAATCATCTGCGAGACTTCTACCCAGCAGTGAATTTTTTCCTGTGAGATGCTTTCTAGTATGCTGTAGCCACTGAGTTGATTTACAGCTGGGTAAAATTTAGGATTTAGGAGTCTTAAAATGGAAAAACCCTTGAGGACAATCAAGGATGCCTGCTTTCTAGTGCCTGTACCTCTGCTACCCACATCTGAGAGGTCTTTAGCTGAGCCTGACCTGCAGGAGCTTGGACTGGCCGGGTGTTGGCTTCTAACCCTCTAAAACTCTGCTATGATCCAGGTTCTACTGACCTACATCACGCCCACAGCTTCACTGCTGCCGAAGTTAAAGCTTTCCTGGGTTTGAGACAAGTGGTTGTTGGCCCTGCGGGCAGTAAAAGCACTCTGCAATGCAAATAAGTTTTGTCTTAGCACACAATTGACAGCAAAACAAAAATGGCCACATGCTAGGCGTACGTGCCAGGACCCTTAGTTTCCTGTTGCTCCCAAACAAGTGGCCTAGCTGCCATGTAAGGGCTGTTTGTACCTCGTGTAGGTGTTCCCTGACAGGCCTCATAAGGCTACACGCAGTGCCACGTTGTGTGTGAGGAGAGATGAGGGGACAGCATGCTCTCATGCTGGAGAGTAAAGCTGCCTGCTGCTCGTGCTGGGGGATGGCAAATGCTTTCTCACCACTCTGAGAGGGTGCCCTGAGATCTGGGAAAGAGAGATTCCAGTCCTGGAAATTTATCTAATAAACAAGTTGAGTATTGAAAATGCAGCATCTCTCTCTTCGTCTGATATCTTTCTTCAGACAGATTGGGTCTGTTTCTGTTTCTATGAATTTCTGTTCATCCTGTAAGCTCCCAGTGGAAGACAGGTTCCTGATTTAAATGCCCTGGACTTTTGCAAAGACTCACTTCACCCAAAATAAGTAAAGGACTCAAAAAGGTACCTCAAAGCAGGAATTTCTGCATCAGGCCTACAGAGGAGCCTGCTTTATGCAGAAAACAAGGGTGGTCAATGTGGGATGTTAATAAGATCTGTCACTGGCTATCCAGGGATGCAAGTTTTGTCAAAACAGGTTTTAAACTAGGCATCTAAATAGTGCAGGCTTAATCTTAATTTAAGTCTGTATCTGTAAAAAAATATTAAGCATAATATGAGCACACGGTAGGTCTATTTTTAATATCCAAGTCTATGTAAGTTTGCTTCTATTGAGTCATAGCTAATTAAAATAGTTCTGTTGTTCACCTTTAAATGACATAATTTATTTATATGTTGTCCCGGTTTGAGACAGTTTAAAACATAGAAAGGTATAAAATTCATTTTCTGGGCAGAGGCAGACTATATAGGATAAACCATAAAGTCACTCCAAGACATATGTTCTTTTAAGCAAACAAAGGTTTTAAAAAAAACAGTCACAGACTTTTGAAAAATTGGACTCACAGAAATAGATCTCTGCATATTCATTTAATGATCGAAATGGTTACTCAAAGAAAGTCTGGTGGAACATCGGTTAATTTTTATTGTCTGGAGAGAAGGAAACTTTCAGCATCAATATTTAAAATTAAACTATTGACCTGAACACCTGTTCTGCCTTTTTCTTTTTTTTTCTACTTCTTTTATTTCAAGAATACTAATTTTCTTTGCATGGCAGCACTCGGAACAGGTGCAGCGAAGCAGAAGTTAGAAGAATCTGTTTGCTCTGATTGCTGGCCAGAGGGCAACACAAGGCTACATAGCAATGCTGAGGGCAAATGAGCAGCTCTTTCAGACTGATCAGTCTGCAAACCACACAACTTTTCCTTCCTGCTTCTTTCTTTCTTCGTTTTTTTTTCAAAGAGCTGAGCATATCAACATGTTTTCAAACTTTCTGGTTTTAACAGTGAGTCACTGAGAGGTCAGGTTTATTTTAAGAACACGTGCATTTTATGTAAAGAGTAGAACAGTGTGTGTGCAGGTGAAATAAATGATGTCATAAAAAGCTACATAGCTCACATTCAGGCATAAAGAATGGAACTATTAAGTACTCTATTAAAAAGCTTCATGGAAGTTTGCATGCATAATTTCTTTAATTTAAACTTTTATAATCACTCATTCTTTATAATAATACAAATTTTACCTTCTATATCAACATCCCAAAGTGCATTGCAAACATTTTGTGAAAAAAAGCTTGTAACAACACTGTAAGGTAGGAAAACAGAAAAAGCATCATATGGTTGATGGAAACCAAAACAAAAGGGACAATTTTGTTTGCTCTCATGAATTTTTCATGTCTCAAATTATGTGGCATTTTTCTTTAAAAAACCTTATTATATTCCCATGGTCCTTTGCTTGGTGATGAAGCTGTCCCAGAGATTTCTGCTTTTTGTCCTGCCAATACTCCGACTAGTGTCCTTGGCTACACTTGTGCAATTGTTAATGAGGATGCACTGCAAAACTGGGATGGTGAAATTATCGGGATTTGAAAGGAGTCCTGAAACCTGTTCTCTCCCTAAATTGTTATCTTAACGTATCATTTCCTAGCACAGTTGTCCTGTGGTGGTGCTAATGCAAATGAAGGGGAAGAGAAGGGACAGGAATAGGCATCTCCCCGTCAGAGGGGACCCCTCTAACAAGCCATATGGGACGGCATACTATTGCTTTCAACTAGCTAGCTTTCCTAAAAGGCACAAGTATGCAACTAAAACCTGTGCCAATCGTGGACTTTGGGGGTAATGGAGGTTTCCATGACTGCCTATGTTTTATGCATGTAAATCCGATGAATTCCAGTGAATAGGGAAACTTAAATGAGCTCTAATGTTACATTTCTCTCACAGCTGGGAAAAAAAGCTGGTCTCCCAATGTAACTGCACAGGAAAGCCCCAATAATCACACCATGTGCCTGAGAGTGTTCAAACACTTCTTGAACTCTGTGGGACTTGCTGCTGTGACCACTTCCCTGGGGAGCCTACTCCAGTGCCCAACCACCCTCTGGGTGAGGAAGCTTTTCCTAATACCTAACCTAAACCTCTTCTGGCTCGGCTTCATTCCATTCCCTCAGTCCCTGTCACTGGGCACAACAGAGATCAGTGTCAGCCCCTTTGCCCTTCTGCTTCCCCTCATGAAGAAGTTGTAGCTGCAATGATGTCTCCCCTCAGCCTCCTCCAGGCTGAACAGACCAAGCAACTCTAGCTGCTCCCCATACAGATTCCCCTCGAGGTCCTTCATCGTCGTCATGGACTTGCTTTGGACACTTTCTAATAGTTTAATGTCTGCCTCATACTGTGACACCCAAAACTGTCCCCAGCAGTGGAGGTGAGGCTGCCCCAGAGCAGAGCAGGACAATCTCCTCCCTTGCCCAGCTGCTGATGCTGTGCCTGATGCCCCCAGGACAGGATTGCCCCTCCTGGCTGCCAGGGCACTGCTGACTCTTAATTGTCACAGTACATGAGTATCTCTGCTAGACCTGATTGTGTAGAATGGCTTCTACTTCGGCCCTGTAAAGAGTTTTCATCATGCAGTAAAGAGACACAGGTAAATAAGTAGGAATGATCACCACTTTCCTAAGAGGAGAGATAAAAGTGAAGCTGTTACTGAACTGAAACTGAGCACAGGCATGCTATTAAGTTCAAAGAACCCAGGATTTCAACCAAGAAATCAAAAGGCATTTTACCTCTTCCAGAACAGAGCAAAGACAATGTGAGAGAAAATGTGAATCATTTCAAAAAACTAGTCACAGATGTCTCATCATGATACTTAAAAAAATAATGGTCTGAAAACTAACTTATGACCCGAATATTAGAAAATAATAAAAAAGTCAGAAAAAAAAATAGATCATAATTACACATCAATCAAAGACACTAGTTTGTTTACTTATAAATGTTATTGATACAACAACAGAATATAAATTTTGTGAAAACTTTGAATATTTGTTTGAAGGTTACTTGCAAAATCTTTTAAAAATCAAAAAATGGAGCTGCATTGAAAAATACCCATTTTTAGATAGGAAAGATGAGGTTTCTGTCTCAGTCTTTTACTGGACACTTCATCCCAATCTTCAGAAACATGTCTATGGGGAAAGCTGTTAAAATCAACAGCATAGAACAGTCTTTGTTTTTAGAAAAAAAGTTTTTCCTGACATAAAATGATCAGTTCAAAGTTTTCTCACCAGCTCTCATCACTGTTGCTAGCAGCACTGAATTCTTTGCACACAAGAGAACTTCTTGCTTGTGCTCCAGGATCTCATAATCTTAAAAAGCAAGCAAACAATACCCTGGGAATATAAAACAGATAAAAGAACAAAGAGAAAAGAGAAATTGAAATATTAGTGGAACAAGGGATTATGTGCTAGAGACGGAAAGGTGGGACAAACTACAGGAAGTTTGCTGATCAGCCGTAGGTTAACATGTTATTAGTAACTCCTGACAAGTTTTGTTTTAAATTAAGAACAATAATATTGTCAGTCTTTCTCAGAGAACCTGCAGTTTTCCTTTCCAACCATCTGCAGTGTATTTTCAGTATTTTTCCTTACTTTTCTCTGATAGACTGGCAGGGAACCAATACAAAAAGCAGCCCTGAAAAACTGAAATTATTATTTTTGCAGGTCGAAAGGAGAAAATAGAATATTTTGATAGAACCAGATCAGAAATAACTGTATTTATATAGCTCAGGAAGAGCTCGCCCTCTATAAAAACCAAGAGAACTCAGATGGCTGTGTGCAAAGAATGCCTAAATCCACCCTTTTCCCTGAACTACTAGCAAAGGGTGGGGGGCAAACCTCTGTGTGAAAGGGTGGGCAAGAAGGGGAAGAATGGTGAGTGAGACTCCTCCTCCCCAGGTCACTGGTTTCCATCAGGCGCAGGCTGGCAGTCAGACACTCTGTGGCTGGGTAGCTCTTTAAGGATCTGAGTTATGCCACAGTAGCAAGCCAAAATACATTACATAGTGCAACATGGCTTTTACTGCACAGCGCTGAAGGGCTGCTTTATCAATCCGGTCCCCACTCAGGAAAATGAGCACGATCTGAAAGAAGTTGAGGTTAATACTTATGAAGACTGTTCTTTGCTCTAAATTTAAATGGATGAAAGTGGACTTTAATGTTTGCACTTAAGGTAAAACAAGTTGAAAGAGATGGCATTGTGGCAAGATGTTGCCCTGCATGCATTTTCACAATGAGCACAGGAATACTTATCATCTTTTTTAGCGTTTTACCTTTTTTATTGGTCCCAATTCGCAGTAGGGAAGGCGAGGTGATGAGGGAAAACAGTAGGAGAATGGCTATAAATGTTATAATTTCTGAGTTTTAAATTGCAGCATCCAAATGTGATAATGGTTTCCTTTAGACTGATAAGCTTATGATTCCCTCTGAAGAATAGTATTCAGAGGTGTATATCTTAAAGTGCTTTCATAACACACTTGATTACTATTCTTGTCCTATACCAATGATGTACTTGCATTGATAGAAAAGACAACAGTGCCTGTGATAGTTTGTGGAAGAAGAGAGAGCTTGAGTTTTATTTTAGAGTAGCCTTAGTGTTTAAAAGAGAATTGTAAGCTGCTTAAAATCTGGCTGAGTGGCATCAGGTAGATCGCTCTAGCTGACGTCAGTAACCTGAAGCTGAATTACTTAGTGCCCAAAGTCCAGTTGGTGACATTATAGATGGAACGTGCTGAGAAACTAAGCACTGTGGAATTGCTTGTTAAGGTAATTTGGGCTGACAAGAATGTGAACTGACCTATAACCACCTGTTTTGTGTTTCCACAGCCAAATGCTGTGTTTTTCCACTGAGCTCCTTCCCATACTCAGACCTGCTGGTATAAAGCCTTGCTGTTAGTTTTCCACTTTATCTGTGATTTATTTTCTGGAAGAATGAGATGCTTATAAGAAAGCTGAGGCTAAGGAAATATCGCAGTGAAGCATTATGGAAATTCAACATAATTGAAAAGGAAGGAATAACAAAGAAATTGCAATGCTGGATGAATGCCCTCCATGCTTCAAAAGGTTAAAGCATGGGTTGAAAAGAGCTGTTTTCCACTCCTGAAGTCTTCTTGCAGCATTGGGTAGGTAGGAACCTTACATGTTCTAAAGTTTTCAACTACAAAAGTGCAACTCTGCTTTATATTTTAGGATTCCAAGTGTCTCTGTTTTGCTGCTCCTGCATTCTCTGAATCTTCAGCTTGTAACATGCCCAAATTTAGCCAGCCAAGAGGGAGTTGTCTGGAAGACTATCTCTGAAAATTACATGGCTCATGTTCACCACTCATCAGTGGAGGAGTGTTACTGCAAAGAGGCAGTTATTTTATTTCTTACGTATTTAATTGTGCCAATATATAGTAATGGTATTTTTGTCTGTCAGCCCAAAAGCTCCATTCTTTCAGTTGTTAGAGAAAGGAGCCTGAAGTACTCAAATTGTCAAAAAATGTTGAGCTCCATTCTTTCAAATGATTCAATGTAAGATTTATTTCAATGGAAAAAGAAACAAGTCAGAGGGGAAGCCATTTACGCAGAGAATGACTTAGCTGTTTATGTCAGAGTCAGCCATATAATTTGAAATTAAAAAGGTAGTTGATGGAAGAAACACATTTTTGTGAAAATTTTAATGACAAATGTTTCCATTTTCCACCTGTTTTTCCTTATGTTTTTCACAAAAGATGACACTATTATAGGCCTCAGCAATTCTGAATGCAAGTGAACACAGGGAACAGAGATTCCTTTCAAGAGTGGTCATTATGCACAGAAATCTGAAAAATTATTAGTGCCATTGCCTACACTTGAAACATAATATTCTCCCTCAGATTTCTCTTCTTTTCCTCCCTTATATTTTCCTACTGACATCCATTAATTATTATCCAATATCTTATGCCTAGCAGATGCATCATCCTTTTTTTTTCAAGGATATTTCATAACAACTAAATATCCTGAGAGTTTTTCTTTAAATTAATATATTCTTACTAACCCTTTAGAGATGACTTTTCAAGGGGTCCCATTAACACACATACAGAAAATTGTGACAAACGAAATATAATAATTACAAGCCAAATTTCGTTAGTGATGACCCCTCCATCTTTCCTGGGAGGTGAGGAAGGGATGTGCCTTGCTAAAAGAAATCTCTTGGGAAATCCCCTGTTGAGCCATCTCTGCCTCTCCCAGGACCATTTCATTCCTGCTTATAGCAGTGTAATTCCCACGCGTGACCCAACATCTTAACTCCGTGCAGCACCCAGGAGAAGCTGCTTGCAATATTGCTGTCAGAACTTGTACTTCAGAATCAGAGACTAAGTTTTGTAATTCTGGATTATTTTTATCACTGCTTAGGCTTAAATTATGAATCCATTGTCAAAGTTAGTCACCCATTAGAACTCTTTCTCAAAATTTTGTCAGAGGAGGCACTGAGCCTGATAACTCAAGAACTATTTCCCTCACACAGGGCACTGCCTATGCAAATTTGATTTATCAGTTTGGAGTAACATGAACTTCTGTTTCTCATATGCCTGAGAGTTTTCCTGTAAAGTAGAGCCATGCTTTAACTGTGTTCTTTCTTTCTAGTTGGAATTTCTTCTCCTCCCGTGATCAGCTTTCAGGATCAGCTGCTAAAGGACAGCTCCTCCATTATTTCCTTATGTGTTCTGGTGCAAAAAATCCCTGTCCCATCACCTCTCTGCTGTAGATGTGGGGTAGAACACTCACATTGCCTCCAATCATGTCCTATTCATCTTCTTCCTGGTTGCCAGATCTGAGCTTGATGTCTTTGAAAAAGAAAATCAAACCTGGTAAAGAGGTCATAAATCATGCCAAAAGAGGGAAAACTATAAATCTGAAACCCTTGACATCAGAGGGAGTAGTTGCAGATAAGAAGTGCTTACAAAAAATAATTATCTCAGCTCCTCAGGCAGAAGTCAAGATAAGCAGTTAGGGGAGGTGATGCTCATGATACCACACTCTACAGAATACACAGTATTCGTGTAGGAATCAAGGCATCATATTCCTGATCTCAAAATAGTTTGAGTCAGTCAGTCATTGCTCCAGTGAGGAAAGCAGGACAAAAATATTTTGCATTCAGAAAGCGACTAGCTGAATACCAACCACTTATGTTTTGTGGCAGGTGTCATAGAGGGTTGTGACACACAAGCACCATGTCAAAGAAACATATAAAAACATGGAAAGAGTATTGGGTCTTGGATATCGTTGGCCAAAAATGCTTTTTTTCTTGTTCTCATTCCAACACAGGAACACATAGAACTCTTCAAATGTCACAGTAAAAAAATTGGATAAATTGCATTTGTGTGAGCATAAAATTCAGATCCTCTGTCAAAGACTCAAGATCACATTGGGAAGCAAGAAACAGCAGCTGTCACAGCTCTTCCATGCTGAAATGAATATAAATTTAGGGAGTAAAGAGGACCTGGAAAAGAAAATGCACAGTGCAAATCTAAACCAGAACTGTTCTCTAGGAAATTCTATTTTGAACGGAGGGACAGATTAGGGAGTGAGAAAGACATGGAAATATGAACTAGAGATTGGAACTGAATAAAAACTAGCCACCCTTGGAGGCAGTGTGTTTGAAGTTACACAACTGTATTTCAGCAGAAAAGGAGCATAATTGCAGGACTGCAGAAGAAATATCATGCCTCGAGGAAATAAAAAAGACACCAAGAAGGACATTTCCTTAAATGTTAATTTCAGTAAAATATTGAAAGGAGAAGTAAAGGAGCATGAAATAGAAGAAAATCCCTGCAAGAAAAAAAAAATCACAGGTTTCTTGAAGATTTGGTGGGAGTTTCTACTTTTATGGTAGGAAAAGGGAAAAGTTATAAAAGTTGGGATTAATCTAACCTAATCTCACCTACTTTCCTCTCTAGGCAATTTGGAGGAATAAGCACTTTTAAAGGGCATCTCACCCTATCTTCTACAAGTCCTCTAAAGTAAATCAGACTAGTGGTGACTTAAAAGTTCCTGTGTTCCTTTGTCAGCTAAAAGAAAAGTGTAAAGTGACTAGCTCAGATGAAAATATCTAGATTGCAGATGTCTCCATGTAATTTCCCAAAGTGGCTAAAACTCTCCAGGGAAATTTCAGATCAAAAAGCTATGAGACAGAACAGTTTGCACAGGTGTTCACAAGGTCCCACTTCAACATCTCATGCTGACATGTAAACTCAAACAGTTTGACATTTCTATTGGACAAACTTCAGTGTTTGAAGTACAGGTAGAAATCAGAAGGTGAAAAAAGCAAACAAGAGCCAACTAATTCACAACAGGGGTACCAAAATATACCTGACATCATTCTCCAAATGAAAACAAGAGTTGACCAGTATAGTCTGGAGAATACAAGACTGGTCCTGTTAATTAAAACCACAAAACTATCAGAGAACCCAGAAGTAACATTATACTCTGGGGAAGTGAAGGTCATTTGAAACATAATCATGAAGAGGAGAAGAAGATAGTGCAAAACAGCCGACTAGATTCAGGGCTCAAGTGTCTTTTCCAATCCAGATGTCACAAAGAAGGACCTTTGGGAGTATTCTCCACTTCTTTCATTCATGTTGGAGAGTTTTCTCGGCTGATGGTAATCGTGGTTTCTTTTTCTTTTCACACTGTTATTACCAGCTCTAAACCCAGATCTCTGCAGAGTTTTATCCTGCTACATTGGCACAGAAATAGGAAATGTACAACAGCAGAAGAAAGCTGAATTGTTTTACCTCTAATAGCAAAGCTAATACATAGCTGGGAGAACTAAAAATCAATAATGTTTGGAAGTATTAAGTTCTTCTGGTTTTTGAGAGAAAGACCAATAGAAAAAAATGAAGACATCATTAGCTGAAGTCCAGCTTCCGCTGAATCAGAAGGGAATGTGTGACATAAACTTGTGTCCTGGATTTTGACATGTAGATGCCTAGATGAAGCTAAGTGAAAATTAAGTTCTCTCAGGAAAATATAAAGAAAAATGCTTAGCAGAACAGTCAAACTGCTTAGTAAAAATATTTAGTGGCAGCAAAGGACTGAATGGAGATT
Organism: Vireo altiloquus; assembly: GCA_013396875.1. Taxonomy (NCBI): domain Eukaryota; kingdom Metazoa; phylum Chordata; class Aves; order Passeriformes; family Vireonidae; genus Vireo; species Vireo altiloquus. The sequence continues at coordinate 73 of VZRF01006820.1, read as the reverse complement.
CACTGTTTTCAGCAGTCATTCCTGTGAGCTATGCTTACTTTCTCTCTTGTGGCATCTGTCAGAGACTGAAAAT